>JABSTQ010009460.1:0-465281 GCA_013358835.2 Ixodes persulcatus | reverse complement strand
TTTCATCGGTATAAAGCGATCCATAGCAGACTTTAAGAGATCGGTCAGCCGTGATTTCTAACCGTGGGCTCTTCGTATGAAAAAAGAAAACAAAAAAATTATGAAAAAATTTACCTTTTGAGAAAATGTTCTGGTTCTGGTTGCAAGTTGAGGGCGAAAGTCGCTCTTTTATTTTAGCTTTTTCTGTCACTGCCATTGCGTGGAGCAAAACAAATTCAACTAAACAGAGTTCCATGGGGTATGAATGTCAAAGAATAATCTTAAACTACATTTACTTTGTGACGATTTGTTGTGGTCGTCAAGAGAAATGGACTCCGAGCTCAGGAATGACACGACAACCTCCGAGATCCCATGCAGAACTTTTTTTTATTTTTATTTATTTTCCTCGCGCTCGCACGCGCGGCACCGGAGCTCGCACGAGCCGCACGAGTCGTCTTTTGCGGCTCGTCACATACATAAAGTACATTAGTTCCGTTCGTACATATTGGTGATGGGTCAGCTTGGACTTTCCGAAGCAAACGTCCTTTCAACCTTTCTTTCTGTGAGTTCAGGTGGACCCATCACAAATTTATACTTTTAGACTTTACTTTCGTATTTAAATGTGCTTCTCGCTAAGATACTTTTCATTGCCAATAACGATATTGTACACGATAAAAAGTTATCTGTTGAAGGTTCTATTTGATATATAGTTTATGTCATAAAATTAAATATAACAAATGTTATTACCAACCACACAGGTAAATTATAGTCAAAAAGGCAAGATGCTGAATTGCTTACAAAAATAAAAAAAACAAAAATAATTTTTATTACTACTTGGATTTTTTACTCTAGTTCCAAAAACTGTAGCAGTTTTTTGTTGTTTGAAAGATATCTGAGCCTGGTGAAGCACCAAAATGTGCAACCTCTGAAGTTCGAACAAACCCCAAAATTAGCCTTTGGACGTTTTGAAGTTCAAACTTGAGAGCTAAAAATATTACGCCAAAACGGTTTTCAGTTGATAGTGAAAAATTTTCCCAGTAGATATTTTCTTCATAAGATTTTAAGACATAACCATTTTTTGCGGCACTGACTTAAATGCAATCGCCTTTATATAATATTATTCTACCCGCGCGTCGCTGCTTTCCTTTTGTGCAGCGTCCAGTGAATAGCAAATAAAATCTGATGTGCATAATACTCTAATAGACATCTTTTTGCCAACATGTACGTATGATAAGTTTGTGCCTCTGACTAATAAAAGAGAGTGAGCCAATTGAATGAAGATAATTTACACAAATCGCTCATTACCTTCAGTGATGTTTCTTTTTTATTTAACTTCATAAATAGCTATTATCTCATACCCTTATGTTTTCGTCTTCAGATGGTAATGAATCAACCAACCATATATCTGCTTTATCGGAACTTCTGGCCGGACGGTGTAAAATGTATTTATATTAAATTCGGCAGTAAGGGGACGAGTGTCGTCTATCCTTCCACGGAGCTGGGATATATGTCAAGCAGCCACATGTGAGAATCCTTCACTGGTGTTTTCGTCATTACCTTCTATATTCTTAGGGTATCCTTCTCGTTATAGGAAAACTCGAGAAGTGACGATGAATACTAAGACGACGCCTTATTCAAATCGTCAAGATTTCCGGAAAACGCGATCGGGTCCTAATGCCTTGGTCTATACAAAAATACAGGGTAAGTGAATATTTGAAAATGTGCCACCTTGAACCAATGAGTACGAGCATAGTTCCATATGCAACTAATATTATTACTAATAATCTCGAACGCTGAAAACAAAGAAATCATTTGATTTTACATGGCTGCAAGATTTCGTCCATCAGACATGGGGAGGGTTAGAACTCAGTGTAGTCTATCTTTGCCACAAAGAACTTAGATTCAGGCAGCACCCCCCAAAAATATTCAAAGCCTGTACACTCGAATTTTGACGACAACACAGTGATATTGAGCACAGACATGGTGTGGACACGAGTGCGTCGAAGGACGTTAGGCAACAGGCTCGGCCCCAATTGCTGAGTTTGTGTCATCCCAATGTGATGACGTTACGTTGAGGAATAAGAGGCCGTTCACTCGCTTTGATTATTTCAGTTGATGTTGGTTCCGGTCGAGGTGTCCACGGGCAGACACGGCAATATTATATTTTTCTTTTTTAACAAAAAATGCGTTATATAGCTTGCACCTAACCGTTTCCGGTTTGGCTTTCTAATGACAGAAGACCGTCACACGACTAGCGGGTCAGCGTTCGGCTGGAACTTGTGTCCTCAGTGCTCACTGATAGAACAGAAGTGACAGCAGAACGCCGACGGTGCGCTGGTGTCCCCACTGATCGGACACGAGCCACAACCGAACGCCGCCACTAAGATGGCATACGATCTGTAGCTCGCGATGGCGTCCGATAGGTGCCCTAGAGAAAATGAAACACTGCTTTGTTGAGCCCCTTCCGCACAACACCGTCTGTCGACGTTACGTTGGCTGTGCTCCAAATCTTGCTCGAGTAGATACAAGCTAATCCCGTGGGTCACATCATGTAATCAAACATAGAGCGACGGTCTATACGTAGCAGCTTAAAAAACAAGGTCCTAGATTTCCTGGAAAGAACACGAAATAGAGCGACAGGAAAAGAGAAAGAAAGCACAAGTAGGTCAGGCGTGTTCAGTTCTGCCGCGATGAGTTGAAATAGTTGGAGCGTTTGTCTGATTTCTTTCTTTTTGTAACATAGAATGTGTTATATGGCTGACACCTAAACATTTCCGTTCCGCCACCACGGGTGGAAGTCAATAAGCCGACTGCCAGCCGAACTCTGACGCAGCGCTCGTCTCCTCACTCACTGATCGAACTAGTGCCAGCCGTACGTCTTCCCCAAGTGTAACCGTGCTGCACCCGGCTAGGGGAAAACATGACCTGTTTAGACATACAGCGGCGCTCTGTTCGGTGAAAGGAGCGCGCCCTGGGTGTCACCAGAGAAACAGCCCAAGAGAGAGCGACGGGAGGGCAGAGAAAACAAGCAGACGTTACGTTAAACGTGCTCATTTTTCTGCTTTCCAATTGTTCCGTTTTCCGTACACTCCGTCCACTGGGCCTCACACTCAAACAGGGTCTGACAATGTCACATTTCCACTGCCACCGCAAAAGATGGCACCTACAAGTAAGGCATCCGTGGAGCAGTCACGCGCATAAGCGCGATCCAAACCAACGCGTTCTTGTGCGCGCGTAGATCGTGCGGCTCCCGGAAATTGCGTATTTCGTGACGTCGCGCTGATTCCTTGCGCCTCCCGGGCGCGCATAAAAAAGTTGGATGATTTCAACTTTTCTGAACGCGCACGAAAACGCGCTGTGACGTAGTAGGGCACTCCTCTCTCATATCCTCTCCCGGCCAATCGGGTGAGTGCACCAGCTCCAGCTCCGCGTTTCTTCGCCGCCTGGCGCAGATGCTCTCCGCTCGCCCGAAAGCGCACCATCCTAACCAACGCGCATGCTTGTGACTCAGAAAGCGCACCGAAAAAAGCAAAAACGTCACGAAATACGCAATTTCAGGGAAGGGCACGACCTACGCGCGCACCAAAACGCGTTAGTATGGATCGCACTTTAGAGTGTACGACGCAGGGCAGCTTTCCGCCATCCAATCTCCACATGCGTAACCAGTTTCTGCACACAACACACACCCCCTGGCCCCTGCCTTCGCCACGCTATAGAAAGGCGAAAGGACGACGCTGATGTTTTCCTGTAAACTAAAGTCAATCACAGGTCGGTCATGGTGCAACAACGCTCATTTAAAGGAAAGCAGAACATGTTTGACAATTGGCATAACCTGAAGGCCAGTTTGTTTGCACTGAGCAGACGGTCTTTATCTCATGCCCAAGTCGAAATGATAAAACTTCTGCTTGCTAGGGAACAGAATGTCATAGTTCAGCCTCTTTTCAAGAAACTTAGAAGAGAAAAAATCCTTATCAACTCTTCTGAAATCGTGTTGTTGGATGTGCACAATAACACTCAATAAGTTCTGCGGAACCTCGCAAATTGGGATAACAAGAACATCCTTTTCATTAAAAAACGAAAAACAAGTTTAGTATAACTAATTTCATTGCAGCCACTAAGCTTGGTATAGTCTAAAGCATCGATATGTGGCCATGCATTTCGGCGGTTTCACGTGGATTCAGGCAGTCGAACACATTCGCATATTTAAAAAAAAAATATTCATGGTTTGAAATGTTGTGACGCATAGCATACCTTGCAAAAACATCGCCTTATGTAAAACAAAAGGTTGCGACATTATTAGTTTCAAAGAAATAAAATCCCAAAGCGACCGGGAAAGACTTTTAAGTTCTGGCGCTAGTCGTCGATAATGAGCTACCCCCTATATAAATGGATATAGCCATTCCACGGACATCTGACCGACATTATATTGCCCCTATAGCCATTATTTCGCGCCCCCCCCCCCCTTCAATTTTAAAAAATGTTTATCGCCTCTTTATCGAAGTTTGGCTCATACACTTTAGGCGCTAAAACGGCGATCGAATGGCGAAAGAAACCTTTAGCATCTTTTTATTCAGAAGTGTCCTTCCAAACCTCGGCTATCATCTTTTTATAGTCATCCTCATGTCGATCTAGCGCTAATTACGTCCCCGAAGCAGTGCCATATTGGTCGATTTCCGCGTTCAATGAAGCAAAGTTAAAGTGTAGACCTTGTAAACGGCGCCAAAGAGAAGTTTTGTTCGCATATAAAACGTTTATTTTATTTTATTCTTTCTTTGGATTTTTAAGTTCGTTAAAAGCCTTTATTGCTTGTTTCTCCACTGTTTTTCTAGTAATGCTACGTTAACGTTTTATTTCCGCATTTAATAAGCATTTCAAAAGGCCTCTTACAAGCCAATCCAATCCACTCTGAACATACGGAGTGCAGATATGGTGCCTGGAACGCGTCTCCGACTGGTATGTTTACTGCGTCCAAAAACGCAATCCCACGATTTCCTCGTGATGACGTCGTAGCAATGTCACGCTACACACTAAACACTATCACACCCTTTTGGGTGTAAATGGCTTGTCCTATAACTAACGCCCTTATGGGTGTAGCAAACGCCCTAAGAAAAGGGCGTTTTTCCTAACACCCCTTAAGGACGGCGTTATTCCGAACACCCTTAAAATAGGGTGTGATTCCACTGTACACCGTTTTATTATTGACTGCGCAGTACGCCCTCGAAATTGGGTGTACCGCCGCCAGAAAGGTAAGTAAAAAAAACGCAATGACCAACACCCATAAGATAGGGTGTAATAACCCAAAAGTCTGCACGAAGAAATGACTGCGAATGAGTCGAAACATGCCTGGTTCACTTTTTATTTTTCGATCAAGATCATACTAGGTTCTACTAAATTCTCTTTAAACGATTGCAAGCAGGCCATCTGGCCGTAGCCATGTCTCTGCTAACTACGTTCACAAAGACGGAACGACCGGAAGTTACTTGGGACGCAAGCGGCAGTTCATGTTTGTAAACAGTAAAATGGTCTATTGAGACGGAGGCAGGACTACTATCAGAAGCATGCTTGCAGAGTACTTACATATAAGGAAGCGATCTCATGTAATCCGTGATAGATGCATAATCCGATTCGAGCAGCACAGAACAATTCGCAAACAGAATTTAGGGGATGAAGGCGGTAGCTCACATCCAACGGAAGTCTCGCGGTCACCGATGAGCAGCTCTCTGTCGTGATAGATGCACAGTCTGATTCGCGCAGCACGAAACAACGCAAACACAATCTTGAGGATGAAGGCGGTTGATCACATTCAACGGAAGTCTCGCGTCCGCCGATGCTTTGCCGAAACGCGTTCTACAAACACAGCACAGTAATTCCATAGACTCCGACGAAGTAAACGGCCATTATAAAAAAGTTGGCATGGATGTATTCCGCCGTTCACGACGAAAAACCACGGTCGCGAAATGGAACTCGTCAGGACCTGCTTGCACGGAAAACAGGAGAGCACTGAAGGACGCTTTTCGGAAACCGGATTCGCGTGGTCCCTACAACTCACCATAACCTGGCAAACGGCGAAGGCTATGACCCCGGTGAGCCCATCAGCGCGTCAGAAAGGGTCGCGTGACAACTTTTCGTCCAAGCGTTTTTGTCCTACGGAGAGCGGTCACGTGTTTCGCTCTACCCCTCTGATTCGCTAGAAGCGGCATTCGCAGTCGCTCACAACCACACGAAGACACAAAAGGAGGTGTGGAAGCTTATCAGAAGACGAGGTCAAAGGGGGTGGACAACGCAGCTAATCTCCCTCTGCTGCCTCCTGCGCTGCACAGGGAGGGTCGCCTTGCGTGCGGGACCTTGGGGTTGCTGTTCGAGTGGCGGCGGTTCCCTTTCGAAAACTGTGGAGCCGGGGAGTGGCTTATGCTGTCTCGGTAGAACTCGTTGATCGTCGTCTTGTTTATGCGTTTGAGTTCCTTCTTTGCCTTTTTTTTTTTCTCCATGTGTTTGGAAGTTTACTTATTGGTCCAGTCAGGTGAGGCTGTACTACCCGAAATAAGGGCGCCACAGCTTCTTCAAAGCTTCAGCGCAGTTAAAAAAAAAAAAAAAAAAGATTAAGCAAAACGGTATTTGCTTGCTGTTAGCCCGAGAAAGACTTCTCGGGCTAAAAGCAAGCAGATTCCGTTTTGCTTAATTTTTTTTTAACGTAGTATTTTAGGCGGTCAAGAAATAGAAATACCTCTCCGGCATAGCCGATTCACGCAGGATATCTCTCAACACTTAACCAAAAACGGCGTCGCGTACGTTATGTCAGGATGGCGTCGGCGCGACTCATCCCATTTGTTAATTATTGGCTAAACCAAAATGGTGTGGGCACAATCGTTTCGATTCGATCCAATATCGGCGCAATACGGTGTGTTTCCTGGGCTGTATATTTACACGTCTTCGGTCACCTTTTGCGAGCGGAGGTGATTTTTTAAATCGAAGTTGAACTGATAAAACTGATGCACGCGCGACACGTAATTTTCGGCTCGTGTCGGACGGAGAGTTCGATGGGAGTTGCAAAAACTATTCTCTAGCACTTCCTAATCATACGCGCCTTCGTGTGGCGATTAATCATTCTCGATGTTTGTACCGCCGTACATCAGCAACCGTTTCAGCAAAGCAATAAACATGAACGGTTATGAAATCATGGGTGTTTTCGACAGTATCAACACTACGCCCCTCTCACACCGTGTGAATGAAGGGCGTAAAATTCGCCCATACATCCTTTTTACACGATTTCAGAAACCATCGCTACAAGTGGGGCGTAAAAAGGGCGTGTAAGGGGTGTAAGACGTCAACACACCCTTTTTACACCCACTGATATTGAGAAATCGTGTAAAAAGGTTGTAAAAAGGGTGTTTCTCCTAACTTGCACCCTTCTTACACCCTTTTTACACGATTATGGGTGTTACAATGTTTAGTGTGTATATGGCTGGTCGCGATCTTGGCGGTGTCCTAACAGCGGTGCACGTGTATGTGGCAGACGCCTGTTCTGCTGCAGGTCGCTCTCCAGTGTGACAGTTCACGGAAGCTTCGGCAGCCAAAAGTTGGGTCGCCGTGACGACAGCAACATTCGTATTCGCTTGAGCTTTTCGCCAGAATTTCTAAGACCAACCGCCAGGATCGCTACATGCAACAGCATGACACTCCGGCTTCTGTGACGTCATTCGTCACCACTTCGGGACCACTTTTGATGCATGGGCAGCGTAGGACGCTAAACACACCAGTCGGAAACGCTTTCCAGGCACCATAGTGTGGATACAAATGCTGAAGTTTGTTGAACTCATATTGATCCGGTATACCGCGTCTGAGAATGGAATTAGCGACTAAGTGGCGAGGCACCACGCGAGCAGGCCTGAACAGCTTTGGAGGTCGTGGGCAGAGCTCAATTGGCTCATTCCTCAGCTGCCCCAAGGTAAGCCTTTTTGTCTCTGTGATTGCGTCCTTCTAAAGCTTCCGTTCAAAAGGCTCATTAGTTAGTTTCCTTGCCTCGCATTTGCCTAATCGCGTTCAAGAAATGTCTTCTGACAATTATTTCCCGTTGGCGAGCATCTCTCCACGCGCATTTCGTCAAAACGTCCGACGGGTCCCGAGCTGGTCGCAGGCCATGATTCGGTCATCACTCCAGCATGTCGTTCGACCCGTCAGACGTTTTATCGTACGTGGGTCGTTTTTCACGCGCTGCTTCGTCCGCGTCAGCGTCACCTCGCGTAGGCGCGCATCGCTGCGTGTCGATATCTTTCCTGGCCAGGTCTCTCCATCGGCCCCGCGCGTCTATTCGCTATTCGCAACTTTCATGACCATGGGCGTACCAACCGGGGGGGGGGGGGGCAAGGGGGGCGCTTGCCCCCCCCCCCATTTCTCAGAGTGGGAGGGCAAGGCATCTGTATTTCCCCCCCTGAAACAGCCACCACTGGGTAGGGCAAACACTTACCGGCGGCGCCCAAGGGATACCAAGGCCCCGGTCCGGGGGGGGGATCGGGTTCTGGTTTGCCCCTCACTCAAAAACAAGTTGGTATACGCCACTGTTCATGACGTGCAGGGGGCGCTCTGGTCCTTAGCAAAATGGCTGTCATCTGGATGATCGTCGTAGAACAGCGGTACTAGGCTGGGTCTGCGACGCGTAAGTAATTGTAGTTTTGCTATATACGAGCAGTATTAGAGCCTTACTTTATTTTTTCACGTGAGGAAGGTGTAGGCAAGCGCATTTATTGTGAAGCCAAGTATCCAGGAGCTAGGGAGCGCGATTTTCACACCGCGGCTCCACCATTGCTGAAAGTTGCTAATATTACTCTGTGGAACATGCTTTATTTCTGCGTCGGCAGCGTGGGGCAGCCAGACCAGGATGCATTGCGTGTCCGTTCTCCGGACCGGTGCCAAGGCGGAGCGGGCACTGCTTCATGAAGTTGATGATATTGTCACGGGTGGTGACCAAAAGAACAACACATAAACAGGAAGAAATAAACGTTTAATGGGGCGAACGTGTGCTCACAATAAAATAAGAATAATAACAGGCGGCGTAGGCGAACGTTGATGTCGGCGTAATAGCACGATGGAGCGCTGGCGAAGAACTGACTCCGTAGAGACATACACGCGGAGCGCCTTTTGTAGATGCACGGGTTTCGCGGACATTCCAACTAGAATGTTCAGCCTTCGAGCATTCTAAACGAGAAGCTTCTCGAACGTTGTAGGAACTAATATTCCAACACAATAACAAAGTTGCACGGCCCTGTGGAAACGAACCTGGGGCCTCTGCGTGCGAGTCGGGTGCGTTGCCACTCGGCCACGCACGCGGCAATATTGAACGCTCTTGTCGCAAAATATTCTGCCCGCGCGCCTCGGCTGGCATGTGACGATGCGCGGCATTTAACAAGTTAGACAATAGATGACTCGAATTTCCGACTGGCAGGGCGAAACCACGTAGCCTGGCTGACGTCGACCACTGCGCGCCTACGCGCCAAATACGTCGGATTATGAATGAGCCTTAAAGGGGCACTGAAGTCATTTCTAAAAAAGGTCGTTTTTGATCTTATATTATTTAAAAGGTGTTAATTCCCGCATATAACAAGTCCTATGTTAGAAAACCGGCTATTCATTTCAGGGCAAGAGAAAAACATGTGGACTCTGTTTTCTCGCGGACTACATTGTGTGGACCAATAAAAGCCCTACAATACGCGCAGGTTTCGAATGATTTTATTATACCTCATTTCGAAGAGAGTCTTGTAGGTACAAATTCGGATAAGACTCCTCTTTCTCACGGCGGGCGAAGTCATCGCTTGCAACTCGCCTACAAACGCCCTTCGTCGACCACTTCATTCGGAAGAGAATTCTTCCCAAAAAGGGCGTGTCGCGATCTTTGAACACGCTTTGAACGAGCAAATAAGCTACGCACGATTGTGATTTCGGTTTGGTTGGGATGCTTGGAGCGTCTAGATTGAGTTGTCACCACAAAAGATCGATCTCAGAATCGATTTCAGTGCCCATTTAACGGTGGAACGTCAACACAATGCTCTTGTTTGAGTTAAAGAGGAATAAAGGCGCTAAATACTGTAGACAGAAAGAAACATTTCCGCAATGTAAATACTTCAGTACAGCCATATGTCGGTACATTAAACTATATCAAGTTTAGTCACTGCAATGAGGTGGGTTATACTAGCTTTTTTTATGTTCCACCAGTTCATTGGGTTGAAAACAAGCCTTGTAGTTCAATTTGTCAACGTTGCGCAGGATTTATTGAGTTTTATTGTGCACAGTCAATAGCACGAACTCAGAAGGGTGGTTAGGCGTTTTCCCTCCTATAACAAGTTTGTTGAGGCGAGGCTGAAGTATAACTGTGTGTTCTCTAGCAAACGGAAGAAGTTTTATCATTTTGACTCGCGCTTCAGATCAAAACTCTCCACTCAGGAATAAGCTACCCTTCAGCTTATGCAAATTGTCAAGCATGTTCTGCTTGGTTTTGAATGAGCATTGTTGTGCCATAACCGGCCTGTGATCGGCTTTAGAAAACAAACTGCTCCATTCAACACACTATCGTGGTGAAGGCAGTTAGAACAAAGAGTGTGATGCAATGTCAAGCTAGATGATCAGCGCCGCGTGACATTTTCAGACCTTACCGCTGATGCAACAAGAGCAAGGCTGCTGGTGCAAAAAAGAAAAAAATATGCCCGCGTGGTTTTTCCGTTTTTGTTTTTCGTTCGTGGTTTCGCATCGCCAATTTTGCACTTGTTGCACTAGTGTTAGATTTAACGCACCACGCTTCCCAATCGCTAAAGGGTTTTTTTTTTTCAAATTGCACTGATTAAGTGGTTTTCGATGACGCTTAGCAAGTTTCTGTTTGAAACCTTATGTTTATTTTCACGAATAAAAAAGAAGTCCATTAACTATAGTGAAGTTGAAACTTCTGTTACCTCCCCATAACTCACCTGCACAGACGGCATTATTGTAGTGTTCACGATTTTTTAAGCAAATCTGTGAAGCTTAAAACACACCCTGTTAAAATGAGATAAGTGTATAATACCTAAAAAAGGCACTTCTCATTGCTCTTTACAGAGGACGGAGAGATGGAAGAATCGGCCAAGTCATATCCTCTTATATACTCAGACTATAAAAGCTGCACCGTAATCAGAGTACCGGAAGAAAATGGCGATTATGGTTAGTGAAATTCAGTTCTCATTATGAAGAGTGCGCTATGCATTTGATAGTATTTTATTGTTACAAACAATGCAAAAAACGTGTTTGAAAACAAACGTTCGAAACTTTTGCAGTCGTGAATTCGTCATTCGAAGTCCCTCTTACGTTGTACAAATGCAGGAGTATAATGGTGCATTCGTATGACGGAGTTTCTCTCCGAGGAGAAGATTAAATGTAATCGGATTTTGATGTCAGGAGCGCCGTGACACCGATGTTCGGTAATCCCCCGATCCCGCGGCGAGGAACTGGCGACAAGCCTATGAACCGTTCCATTAGGGTAATAGCAGAGAGGGTACAAGAGAAAAAAATGCACTCCCCCTCTCACACCGCATGTCGTCTGCTCCCCCGAGTGGGCTGTAGCTAGCGACCGGCTGGCGTGCAAATTGTGTTTAAAATCGCGTCATTTTGGAACTTGAGCGCAGATGCGCATATTTTGGTATGCCAGTTGTCGTGTAATACTATGCTATATAAAAAGACTAACAGGGTCCAATTGCGCGGTTACCTGCGTGCAAATAAAAAAAAAAATAGGGAAAACTGCGTCAGATTGGCCGGTCTCTCTGGCGAAAAGTAAATCCGGTTGCTGTACCTTTTTTACTATACAAAGTTCGTACTGGTGTAGGTCTTTAGCGGCCATGAGTGGAAGTCTGAAATGATAAATAAAAACGTGCTCTCCTGCCGCAATACACGCAGTAGTTGAGGGTAGTACTGCCGGCTGACTCAACTGCTATTTAAGTAACGGAAAAAAGATATGCTAGTTGATTATTTACAGAAATAGAACAGAGAGCTATAGGATAATTTTGGAGTAGACGTATTCTAAGAACGCGAACCACCTCACAACGGCAGCCACGAGCGAGAGTTCGATGTTCCGTACAGCCCGCCGATACAGCTCAAAGATGGAGAACGGCGACCTCCCGGTTTGTCGTCTGCTAGCGGAGTCGGGCGCGCGCCCTCTCTCTCTCGTTTTACCCCACCGAACCCGCTGAATATCCCGGATGTATGGAGAGGGAGCTGCGGTCGAACAAAATGGTGCCGCCCAGAGAGCGCTAAATGGAATGGTCTATACACGAACTCAACTCTGTGACGTCACGGCGCGGTGGTGGCGCGTCGGTCGCACTTCCGGTCTGGGGCTGTGGGCAGAAGTCCCCATGCCAGACGTGTATTCCTGCGTTGTTTTGAAAGGAAACAGACAAAAACCTGCCTTTTCGTCAAAACGCCGCGACTGGGGCCGTACCAAAAGTGTCGAGAAAGGTTTGAAGGTCAGTTTCCACGTGCTCGGTTCGTCCGAGAATCTGGATATGTGCCGTGAAAAGGGAAAAGCAGACGCCGTCGGACAACGATTGCTTGGGCGGGAAGCACTTTGGATTGAATTCACGGATAATTGTGGTCATCAGATTTATTTATTTTGTTCCAACATGAACGCCAGAAAACCGTCAAGTTGCGCGGACCACCTGCGCACTACGTTTAGTGCGTCTTCAAGTTCAAACGGCCGAATGATCGTTCGGACTGTCGTCTGCTCTTTCAAACGTTTCTGCTTGTCGTCTGCTCTCTTAGACGACGCCGGCCCGTAGACCAAATGTTGGCCCGGTGCTTGCGATAAGAAGTAAGTGCAGGCCTCAAAAGACTTAAATTTGAACGTTGGTAAGCAGGCTCGATATAAACAGCAGATACAAGGAGATGTTGATCATTGTTACCAGTGACCATCACCGACTTGTTATGCCTAATTCACTTGGTCCGATTCTGCTTGCGATTTTCAGTATCGACGTCGACCATCTCAGCTACGGTTCACGCTTTTGCAGCCCGAGCGGCGTCGCGACTGAAAATTGCGAGCGAAATCTCATCATGCGAATCAGGCTTTAGCGTACATACTGCGGCGTCGACGCGGAATGAATCGCCACATGTCACATTATTCACGCGAAGTTTTGCGGTGTAACGAGCCTCGGTAACTTCGCTGACGCCGCTCAAGATAGTCAGACATCACCAGGAAGACGTATAATCAACAATTCGAACGCGAAAAAGGGCAGGGGGACTCACACCGACGCCGACAACATCGCATTTCAATGGTTTGTTTATGGGCGACGGCGAGCATCTTGCCCACACCCCTATCGCGCATGCGCGGCGCTGGTGGCGTCCGCTAGGGGCGCTGCGGTTTGTTTGTAAACATGAGTTGGTGTATACTGTGCAAACAGTCTGGTCGTAAAAAAAGCTCTTAGGGGTTTTTCGGCATGCCCATACTTTTCAACCTAAAACGTCTTTTTAAGTGCTCCCTAAAAGGGTTGTTCGTGAATAGCCTCTAAGGGGTTCTTTTAAGCTCTTTTTGTTATGCGAATGAGTTCTTCATCGCCCAGTTGCCTTTGTAGTGCGCCAGGGGACGATAGTGTTCGAGGCGAAACCGCTCTTCACGAGCTGAAAACGTTCTGGTGGTATCGAAGAACCTTTCAATAACATTTGATTTTAGATTGTACACAATATACGTCGTCACGGTAACGGTAACCTAACGCGTTCCTTTTATTTTGTGGTGAGGTAGATCGGTAACGCATTGCTTTTATTTGCAAGTCCCAAGTAACGTATTTCGTTACGTTTTCTTCGGTCACACCATAACACTGCACGCGCCCCAGTGACACACCCGCCGTCCCCCACTGGGCGGCACCGATATTGCCGAAGGCGGACGTCATTGGCGATCTTCGATCGCTAGCTATTACGTCATGACGTCGCTCCCTATAAACAGCCAATCCAGTGCGGTCTCTGTTTCTAAGCGTCCTGTCCCTTATCTCGCCTCTATCTGTCGGCGCATGCAGGTGTTTGCAAGCCAGTTTCCAAAGCCATTGGGGCTGTGGCGCCATCCCGTGGCGACGTTGTGGACTTTATATACGCTTGCTCCAAACCAATCCTTGGTCAGCGCATATACCAGGGCACTGATGTTAACGCATTAAAAAACATGAAATTGTTACACAGAGTTTCGAATGGCATAACTACCAACTTTACATTGCTTTTTTTTTAATATACTGTGAATTCAAGCAGTGAGCAACGTTGCTAGATTAGCTTAACTAGTGGAGGGGGCTATACCACCCCCACCCCTCCCCATCCAGCCCGCCTCCCGTCGTTTTAAGCGCCATCTAGAGGTTCGTTTCAAAACTGTGCATTCCAAAAAGTACGGTTAAGCGCCATCTGGACGCGGTGTAATTCATTTTTTAATACAACAAACAATATAGGCATACCGTAATATCGCGACAGATGCCCCAAACGCGAAGATAATTCACCCTTATTTGTACCACGATTTGATATTCTTTCAAAAACGCCAAAATAAAGCCCATCTTTAGTAATTGAAGGGCTCCGGCCCATGGTAACCTTGGCAAAATTGAAGTTACTCAGCCGGAGCAGGAGATAGGCGAAAACTGCAAACTGGGAAGGTCATTTTTCTATGCTCCATTGGTCATCAATGTGAAAGCAGGTTTGGCAGGCTACAATATATAAAAGTAGCATTCTTAAAAATTTTCTTGATTGCACACCGAAGGTTAGCCTACTCCTTATTTTCACACAATTTGATCACTCTTTGAGGTGGGCTATCTCTCGGGATACTATCGTATATTTTTATAGTTTAGATGGCTATGACATATGTTGTAAATTAGATTTAGTTTGACAATATATTATGAAAACTCTACTCAGAACTTGAGCTGAAATTTTGGGCCGAATTGTCCATAGAAAACCTGTTTGCGTGATCTGATTTTTTTTTGCACAGGGTGGTAAATGGTTGGACTGATGCTAATCAATTTCTGAATTCTGTCGATTTTCATGTTCCTTGTCGCGTTACCAGAAATTTTACTGTCTTATATATTCAATTCATGTCTAAACTCTCACCACTGTCCCGTATGCAAATTTCATTTAATACAATCGCATCGTCTAACTTGGACATCTTCAGAGATCTCCCAGTTTTTCGCCGGAACTTGGCAAGTCTAGTTGAAAGTTGAAACTCTATAACATTTTGTGTGAAGTGTGCGACCTATTTGTAGTCATGCTCATTTGTACATTTGAAGGTGTGCGTGTGCTGTGTTTCTTCTTTATGTCTTGTGTGCGCCAATCTGAAGACCCACGTGGTTGTTTTTGAGAACATTAAACAAACAAATTAATATTATTATTACTATTATTATTATTATTATTATTATTATTATTATTATTATTATCATTATTATTATTAAATTCAAATGTTCTCTCGCTAGATTATTCATGTATTACATGACAAAACTTTTTAAAATATTATGTGTTTCAATACAAATATTATATATCAAATCAGCCTGTGTAATTAAAAGAGCCACAACCAACTGCATGTGCTTGAACGTTATGAATAGTCGTATACATGCATCGAACCAAAAGAATTTCTTCTTTTATTTGTTGCAGGTTGCGAAATGTATGTCGGCAGCCCGTCAACAAAACCGTCACAGATATGCGAAACAGTGTACTCAAGTTCATGTGGGAAGAGTAAAAATATAGTCTGGAATGATGGTTGCGATCAAGCGCTTGAAGATGCGGACGATATTGTCTGGGGCGAATAATGACGAAGGGATGAAGTTCCCAGAAACACAACGTCTGAATATGTACACTTGGGAACGCAACATTTAGAGTCAACGACAGCTTAAAAAATGCCGGGCGGGGCTGATTATGTTCACGCATCTCGCTTTCTAATAGGTTCCGCGTTTTTATCCACTAGTGTCCCACACTCATTGGCTGAGGAGCGATAATGAGATGCATGGTGGTTAGCCCCTACGTTTGTTAAACTGTTGCTGAGTATACGAGCTGGTGGCCTCCACAGTCGGGCAATAAGCAGAAGAAAAAGAAGACGGAGCAGGTTGTCTTCCTTTCGTCGTGGCCTAGCAAAGCCCAGCCTTTATTCTTACCTAGTTTAAATGATACAAATAAAGAGTTTTGGACAATTTGCATACGGCTCGTTACGAGATAATGGAATAATAATTAAAAAAAAAAACCACACAACGTAGAATAAGTATGTTCCTTCCCTAGTGCCATGTGGTTCGATGAGAAAAGATAAATAAAAAACTGTACAATTAATTATAATCGTGTTTCAGCAGATTAAATGAAATATGTTAGCGCGCATTTTTTAAGATGTGTTCTACTACGTAAAGCTTAATTACTACAGCACCGAATGAAATTATTTTACCGACACTGAACAGGCAAAACAGAAATACACTCAGCTTTCGAGTAATGGGCGGAATCTTGATACGCTCTATTTACTTGAGAAGAAAGGTTTCGTTGAGACAATGTCCGCCATACTTAAAAAAAAAAAAACTTTTTTTTATGGATTATTTTTTTTTTTAAGTTTGGTGCAGTGATTACAAAAGATTGCCCTCAGTGGCATTGATCTACCGTATGCGATAACTTTCGCAAGAGCCATATGCACTCAACAAAACAAGCTTGACTTCTTTGGGGTCGGAGTTTTTAATTACAGCTAAATGCACTTTTTTTTTACTGATCCCTATATTTTTGTAGATACACTATTTTTTACTGATCCCTATATTTTTGTAAATACAGTATTTTTTATATATAAAACTGCGAATGATTTCAACAATTGTCATTTGAGTTGGGCAGACCGGAAAAAGCGCCTAGCACGACAACTCTATGCAATCAACACTTGTTTGATGGAGAAAGAACGAAAAAAAAGCATGTCGCACTTTCTGACCTTAACAAAAATATTTAAAAAACAAAACAGAAAAGATAACCTAGGATTTTTTTTTAAGTACGAACAATGAAGTTGCAATAATGTTAATGGCTACATCGCGTTTACATTTTCTTTTTTTTAAACGCCCGTACAGCAAGCACGTGTACTTTATGGGTTTCTGAAACTTGTTTTACCGCAATGTCCTCGGCTAAAGTGTTTCGCGGCGCTATGGTAATTGACAGCTGAAGAAACGCGGGACGTGGCGTGCCCCGAGCATGTCATCATGGGTTCATAGCCGATGAGATTGCGCTATTAACAGGAAAGAATGCCGTCGAGAGAATCACGAAGCTATACTTCGTTTCAGCTTCGGTCCGAGCGCGGCCGATGTTATGAGCCGGAGGGCCAATCAAACAGCGAAAGAGGCACAACGTCATGGCGTGCTCTCTGTAGTTGATAGGACCAGCCGGTACTCGCCGTCTCTCTGTGCGTGCTCCTCCGCCGGCTAGTCTTATCAAACGCAGAGAGCACGCCATGACGCTGCGCTTTTTGCGGTGTTTGATTGGCCCTTCGGCTCATAACATCGGCCGCGCTCGGACCGAAGCTGAAACGAAGTATAGAATCACGAATATTATAAACCACGCGCTGCGTTGAATGACTAAAGACACCAAGGCCCGCCCACTTTAAATGAAATCCTTCGGTCTTACCAAAGGCAGTGCTTAGAAAGAACAAAGTCACTGCTATATTTGGAGCGCTCCCACTCGCGAAACTTCCCCGAATGCTTGCAATCTCATCCGTGGAGTCTAGTCTTGATTGGTATCCATACTTTTGAGAGTATAGACATTGTTCGCGAACTCTCGTCTCCAGCCACCTATAGGCGTATTCGGTATGGGCGACGAAAAAAGGCGTATTCGGTATGGGCGACGAAAAATTAATATAACGTTGCAGCTTGTAAATAGTGAAAAAATAGAGGGGAAGCAAAACGAGAAGGTGTGGTGGTTACGCCTATATCCTAAATGTCTTCTATTGGCGTGGCGACGGCGAAACAATGTTTTCGCCCATACAGGAAGTGATGACAATCCAAGATGGCGGCGTCCTTCTTAAAAAGTTCTATAAAGCTTTGCCACGACTTGGCAACTCGTTGAGCAGGTTGGTGGATCACGCCGAAGTATGTCTGTGGACCTAGCTGTGCTGCCTTCCCGCACTGACGTGCTTTTGAATGTTTTACCGGAAAATCACTGCCGATATCCCAAGAAAAGGTAAGAGGGTTAAGTTGAGATTAAAATATTAAAAGGAAGATCCATTGGTGGATCCTTAGGGTCAGTGGGCCTGTTTGCAGCGAGACGAATAAGCGACTAAGTTTCTTCTGTCTAACCCTACAGATCGCTGCCTTCGGAACGGTCTGGTCATCCCCGGCTCCCATATGCCGGGTCAAGGCGGATTTGTTGCCGCACGTGTTCGCTAGTTCCCGCTTTCTCGCTCCTGAACCCCCGTCATCGTGCGATTATTCGACACCTTTTGTCGACCGGCCTGCACTTCATCTGCCAACACTAGATTGGCTCTTCTACGGAAGCACTTCAGCGTCGCCGACTTTTGCTACACATGCCATAAAGCCATCGACGCAGTCACTTCTCTTCAGTGGGCCTGGAGGCAGCGAGACAAATATGCCACTGAGTTTCTTCTGGCTCACCCTACAGATCGCTGCTTTCGGAACAGTCTGGTCATCCCCGGATCCCATATGCCGGGTCACCGCGGATTTGTTGCCACTCGTGTCCATAGAGTAATATACACAAGGTAAAGAGCGGACACTGCTATAGGCCCCAGCGGCCCAGATAGACAAGTGACAGGTAGGGCTCCTAGCGGGCGGCATTAAAGGACACATGCAAAGAAAAAAAAATCATTTTTTTTTAAACAGCTTAGATGGAAGAAGGATATCATAAAACGATTTTACAACGAAGAAAAAAAATTTTTAGAGCTATATTTACGGCGCTATACGAATTTGTAGTTGGCGCCCGCCGGAGTCACCGCTGGTCACGTGGTAGGCCCGCGCGCCGCCGCCCTGCGTCGCCGGAGCCGTAAAGCCACGCCGCCGCCGCACGCTGAGCGTTGTGCGAACGCCGCTTCAACGCGTTTCTCCACGCCGCCGTCGCCGCCGCCGCACAAGTTCGTCTGGTTCGGGGCGCCGCCGCCGTCATCTGACCGGCGCACAGGTCTATCGCGTCTGCTTGCGCTTTTTCAGGAGTTTCCTTTGGGCTCTAAAAGTTACTTACTAATCTTAGTTTTTTGTTATACTTCAAACAACGATAAATAAGTTACTTTTAGAGGCCATAGGAAGCTTCCGAAAGAGTGCGAGCACCACGTTACAAATATGGGCCCGTCACGTGATAAATAAGGGCCACTTTTCTGCGGCGCCCGCGGGCGCCAACTACAAATTCGTATAGCGCCGTAAATATAGCTCTAAAATTTTTTTTTCTTCGTTGTAAAATAGTTTTATGATATCCTTTTTCCATCTAAGCTGTTTAAAAAAAATGTTCTTTTTTTTCTTTGCATGTGTCCTTTAAGCATAATCTGATTCCGGTTCCGGTCAAGATAGTTTTGGTTTCGGTTTTGGCGTTTTTGCTCCGGTTTTCCGATGCCCTTCTCTCTCTTTCTCTCCTCCCCGCCTCGCTCCTCGCTTGGCTCTTGGGAGCCCCTCGACTCCTGAAGCCGCCGTTTTTTTTGTGTTTTATTTCTAATATTGATGCACTTTTATTTCAATTTTTACGATAGAAGCCGTGCAAAATGTGTCGAACAATATTTCAACTTACTTCACAAAACAGAGGTGTATTTCTTGTTCTTTTCCTACTGTAAAACGTTAAAGTTACTACACAATCGCCACATTGACTCTTGGCTGGTGGAGCATTTTGGGGTCAACAAGAGTAAGTGGTTCGAAAACATTTTATTGGACCACATTCATGTATACATGATTTACTTCAGAAGCTCCCTATGTTTTATACGAAACAGATACTCACAAAAATAAATTAATAGGAAGGAGTACGGCAAATGGTACATTTCGTAATAGATTCTTAGCGGAACCAAGTTAACAAAAACGTTCCACAGAGAACATGCCGAATGATCCATTCACTTTCACGCCAACTCGGGCACGGGAAGTAAGTGCAGAAATAAATAAGACATCGCTATCATTACCAGTCTTAAGAGTATAATAAGAGTGCAAAGCACACACCGGATAGTACGAATTCCCAATTTCCGGCTAATATAAAAAAACACCAATTCGCATAGCCTCAAACTCACTGCGGGCAAGCTATTACCAAACAATGAGAGCTTTATTTGAAATCTGACAAGATTCAACGTCCCTAAACGTTCCCCGGAATTGTTCAGGAAAGAAGTATGGCTTCAGAAAAAGCGGCTAAACAATTATGGACAGTGGATACAAAAGTGGAAACATTTGCTTTCGAACATTTTTAGCCTCTATACACTATTTTCTAAAGAAATTCTGTAGAAAGTAAATAAATATTTTTGTTAGGAAGCCGTGATGCACATTTGCTGGGAGAAGGGGGAACAAATGTTCGGAGTGCAAGCAGCACCGCCCAATTAATAAACACTTTCTGCTTTTGGTTTGGCAACCGCCTCCGTTAATACACTATTAACAGTTAAACCTATCTAGTTGCCTACCAGCCACTGAAGAGTGCAACCGAACTTTGTCCAAATTCCGGTTAAGTAATCGAACATGCCAACACAAGCGTATTCTGCAAAACATATTTAAAAGCCTTTTGTGGCACTCCTCTGAGCAAAGGCGAAAACCACTCAGACCTCAAAGTGTGCGATACAAGGCGGCATACACTCCTGGAACATGTGCCACACTCTCTATTATAGGAAAAAGTTATTTTCTAGTTGCTGAATGAAATTAAAGGCAGCCTGTGATGGTACTACTTAGTTTCCGAAGAGTTTTCCTGGTACGTGGTATGCTTTAAGCACAAGAAAGTACTGGTGAGGCCTGGTCAAGTTATCAGACACATCCCATAGCAGCTGAGAACAGCCACAGCTGTGGGTTGTCTGTTCAAGCACAAGCTGGATCAAATAGCCCCAAACGTAATAAGTGGACGAGTCATCAATTACGTTAGACTTGATGTCTGATGCCAGCTCAGAAATATTCCTCTAGTGGCGGGAAGTTATCAATTAGAAGACATTCTACATTGTCTGAAATTGAACTTTCATGGTGCGAAAATATTGACAACTCCTTGAGGAGGTCAGCCTTGTCATCCTCTACGTTTCCATTGTTCGACAGTTCGAACAGTTTCTTTATAACTATGCGTTTTAGTTCTAAGGTGAACTGATGCACATTTGGGTTTGTGTTGCAGCCCAGCATTTGTCGTATATAGTTCCAAAACGTTTCTCAAGTGGGTCTTGCTGCAGGCGCCGTGTAAGTAAGAACTTAAAGTCATATGGCTGTTTGAAAGCTCATCCCAGAGCATGAGGACACTTTTTATAGTAACTTGCAACCCTATGATGGCTTGTGGCTGCCTCCTATTTTGGGACTGCCATGCTGAAATCCATCCGAGTTGCTGGTGAAGGAAATCGAGTATTTCAGATTCTCCCTTCAGAATGGCATGACGCAACTTCTGCCCTGTCTTCTTAAATTGTGAGCTATTTAGACAATCAGAAAGTATGTACAGTCGGGGACAAAAGTCTCCAGGACGCGCGAGCTGCGACTGAAACGCATTGCTCTGCCATCTGCCGGCGGGTCGCCTGGTGTCGAGATCCCACAAAAGCGCATGCGCGTCCTACTGTGCCTGCAAACATGTATGTTTTCCAGCTCTTCTGCGGCGCAGCGCCTAACTCGGAATCGGGCGACTGGCACCGCCTCGGAGATAGCACTTACTGACATGGCACCTATAAAGCAAGAAGTCACGGCAGCTCAACTGATTATAAAGCAAGGTGCGCTGACACGGCGAAATGCTGCGAAATGCGGCGCAATGCTGCAGGCGGTATCTCCAGTTTTGGAATGTGTATAGCAGACGCCCGTCAGTCACAAGCGCTTATCTCCGAGGCGGTACCACGCGGCCGATTCCGAGTTAGGCGTCGCGCCGCAGAAGAGCGGGAAAAGACACATGTTTGCAGGCACAGTAGGACGCGCATGCGCTTTGGTGTGATCTCGAAACCAGGCGTACTGCCGGCAGATGGCAGAGCAATACGTTTCAGTGGCAGCTCGCGCGTCCTGGAGACTTTTGTCCCCGACTGTACATCCTATCACAGAAATAGGCTGCAGCCATGGCTGCCTCAGGAAGCTCTTTGGCATAAACAAGGGATATGATTGCAAGAAAGAGTGAGGCACTCAGTACCTGTGCGGCACGATTTACTTCCATGTTACTGAAAGGTTTTTGAAAAATGTGTCTCTAAGTAATTTTCGGAGCCAATTGCAAGCACATCTCATGGGTAGAACGATAAAGTTCAACAATATGGGATCACTCAATGACCTCATTTTCAATGCAAAGTTTGTGTGCTTGGAGATTGCTCTAGGTTGTTTTGGGGAAGTGCGGAACATCAAAGATAAAGTAAACATATTCGTTGTCAACTTCAAAAAACGGCTTATCAACACACACATCGTTGGTTGGCCAAGCTTACGTTTGAAGCCCCCTAATCACAGACCACAGCCTTTACTGTGATGCCAACAGTAGTAAGCTCCCGAATGAGAGAACTGAGGAGACTGCGTTTAAGAGAATACGTTGTTGGAGTGTACCCAGCAGTGTATGCAAGGAGCTAAGTCCACCCCACCTCCTGGAAATTCCAGAAAGCACAACAACCAAGGCCCTATCTGCAATGTTAGAGATTCGTTCAACACCGTCATCTGTAAATCCATGGACAATGTCATGTGCAGGCTCGTGAGTTATTTATTTATTTTATTTACAAAGTACCTACATCGCCTCGAGGGCATTATTGTAGAAGAGGCAGGAAATAACACACATACATAAAAACACAAAGTGATCACTTGTCCGCACAGATTAGATATACAGCCGAGAACAAAATACACTGTTGTCCAAGGTGCTCACCACATCATCAGGCAGCAAGTTACACTCTATAATTGTCTTTACAAAAAAATAATGACAGAAGCTGTTTGTATTATAGGAGTATTCAAAAACTTTTCTAAGAGTCATCACACCTAGCTGAAACATACGTTGGCCCCAAAAGATACTCATTCTTATTAATACCAGTATTATTATAATAAATGCGATGGAAAGTTCTTTTTTAAAACAATCTCATCGAAAATCAAGATGCACACACGATCAAGTGCAGCCCGACAGCCCGGCTGAAACAACAGAGCGAGAAACTCAAACCGATCGGCTCCACAAATTCACGCCGAGCGTGCGAGCACGCGGGCGGTCATGCGTCACCTCGATTGATGATTGACGCTGCATGCCTTGTCTTCTACGGCATTGGTCAGCGCCTGAAATGTGAGTTTTACCTCCCGCATAACGCACTAAAGCCGAACGTCGAACAGCACAGCTCGTTATAATTATTTTATTATTTCGTCTAGATATTTAATTTTTAATTGCTGATATGCGATCAATATGCTACTTTTTCTATAGCCAAAGTTACCCACCATTAACTCCATTTCTACGTTCTGAGAAACGGTGTGCAGCAAAATATAATTAAGAAAATGAATGCTATTCTGCAAATGGTACAGCTATCGCAAATTAACGTAAAAAAAATAAGCTAGTTGTTTAATTTTGGGATTGCGGGTGTCTCGAAAACCCTTAGTCATCTGTTCAACATAAAGGACGGGGAGGGACTGATATTAAAAAGCTCCAAAAACTTCAAATATTTTTTCTTAATGTTTTGCTTTTAAAGATTTGATATCCGAGTATAAAACATGGAATTAATCCAATTGTTTCGGCTAGCTGTGACAAAAAAAAAAAAAAAATCCCCCAAAAGCCGTCCTTAATTTCTTTATCTAAGAGGTCCCGAATAAGTCGTGCGCCTGTTGTTCTGAATACAATATAGTTTTGCACAATAAACAAAACATATAACTATTTGTTAGCATAATAATGATTTTAGGAATGAACATAAGAAGAAAACAATAGTAAAAACGGCAACACACAAACGGAGTTTTTGCCAAAACTAGTAAAACAGTGAACGGCTCTTTCGACAGCGGAACGATAGTCTGCTATAGAAATGCTCTCTCGTGTCTTTTTTTTTTTTTAAGATGGACAATAGGCCTTTTTTGAAACCTTATCCAGCAACATTGGGGCTGCCATTTCTTGGGCACGAAGCGTGTAATTGGAGAATCGCGACTGCTTCCTCCAGCGCATGGAGGCTATCTGTGTTTTCAATTTCCAGTGTAAGAGAAGTTAGCGCTTACTATGGCTCCGAGCGCCTGTGTAGCACGACGTTCAGGGAAGTATACATTGATTAGAAACGACTGAGGGGACGCTTGCTGACCTCAGTGCTGTACTTGTTACCGCAAATATGTAAGGAAATAGCGCTCCTTCGTCCTTCAAAAACTAAGGCGTTACGGAGATTCGTTACCGTCCTGCAAATGTAACGAAATATCGTCAGAGTTTCTTCCAAAAATTAGTGAACTTTACGTTGTGTTACTCTGGATTTAAGTATTTGGCAGCTATAAGCCACTGAAGCGACCTTCGTCAGGTATTAGATTTTACAGCGCCTTTTTTTTTTTATTTAAATTCCTAATGACGGCCAGGTCCCGATAAGGCGTTGATACTTTAAAGAGGCCGAATACCCGAGTAACGTTAATCAAAAGCAAAGAGTAATGCGAAACTAAATTTGATAGACAATGTCTTAAAATAGTACCAAAATTACTTTTCTCGTTATTAAGTTTCGAAATCCAACGAGCACGTTAGTAGGCTACTCAAAATCACATGTGTTACTAAGTAACTTTGTTATTTGTAACGCGTTACTTCAAGACTGCTGTCCTTTGGCTGCTACGTGCGATGCGCAGCGCAAAATGGCTCTGCTAGGAGCAGTACCACCTAGACAGAAGGCCTCTGCATCGTAATCACAGTCAAATCGTCGAGGCCTGCGATTGGGCCTCGAGTGCTGTGTCAGTGTTCGTCTGGGGCTCGAGTCCAATCAGAGCGCCGAAGGTCGGGCTCGGGCCTTATAGCCGAGTTAGCGCGATCCGACTCTGATGACGTTTCATGAAGGGGAGGAGGCCATGCGAAGGCTTTCATTCTTCTAGGTGGTGTTGCGTGGAGTAACAGTGCTGCTCCAATGTTTTGTTGCACGCTTCCACTAGAAGACTGCTGACTTTAAACGAATGAACGCTAGAACAACACCCGCCCAATTGAAAATCAACAGCAGGGGAATCTGCATTCCCAGATAAGCTGTGTCCTGTCTTGCTCGGGTAGGTGTGAATTTGTCGTGCGGTTAATACAACCTCACAGTATAGATAAAGCAAAGCTCGATTCGGGTTGAAGAAGGCTTGAGTCAAGGGGCGGATCGAGTGAGATTTCTACTCGGAACGATGCGCACGCTTACAACACCGGGTGCAATTGTTTTTAAAGCTCCAAAGTTGAAATATCTTAATCACAGAAACAACGGCTTAACAATTTACGAAAAAAAAAAAAGTGTTCGTTACAGTTTGTTACAAAATAATGTTTGTAGTTGTAAAATTTCTTTAAATGTTGTGAGATATACTGAGGTTAATGATGAGGTTGATTAAGGTTTTTTTTTTTTCTCTTTCCATTTTCTTGATTATACTGCGACCATTATGGTGATTCTAAAGGTTCCACGACTGTGTTTCATAGATGTTGTTGATGTGTATTTTGTTCAATATTCTATACCGTCGCAATTGTTTACAATATCTGGGAACTTCTGCATTGCAGGTTTATTTTTTGTGTAACTTCCCGGGTCTTATAATAGATTTGCAGTTTACAATTACTAATAATAATAAATCTGCTCAACTATTGAAGTGAGTCACAAACGGTTCATGTCGAGTATGTCTTCGTACCTTGGCGCTTTTTTAAGTAAAAAAAAAATAAGGCAGACCAACTTTTCGGTCTTGTTTGTTTACTATTAAAAATAAATAGGCTAATATGCATGGTGCTTGATTTTAATTAGAAGAGATAAAAAAGGTGAGAGCTAGATGAGTGCTGTTTATACCATGTAGTTATTAGGCTTGACATACATTAGATGAGGAAATAATCATATTGATAAGTTGACTGATTAACTAAGATTTGTTAACTATTTTTTTTAATATTGCTTTAGTGGGCCTGTTGCATTTGCGCTATTGACGGCAGTTACTATTAGAGGACAGACCAATTTAAAGTTACGAAAAGTAATTGTTTTTTATATAATAACTTTTATTTATTTCGCAATACAGCATTCCCCGTTAGGGCCCTAGACAAATGTGTACATAACACATTTGAATAAACCTCGGCACTTCAACAAACCGTGTCGACAATAACAAATAAAAGAACAGTTTAAACAAGTAATTTTAAATTTTCTCTGTCAATGGGCTGTCACCGGTCTCTTTCAGTAGGCAATTCCATATAGCGATGGTTTCCAATTTCAATAAATTTATCATTTGCGACAGGTGTCTCATTGGCGGTATCTGTTACAAATGTATCTTGCTGCTAGTCTTTGTACTTTATCTATTTCTTCGGTGTTCTCATGTACGGTGTACGGATTCCAAAGCCCATACGCGCATTCTAAGTGAGGCCTTCCCAGTGTTTTATAGGCACTAAGCTTATCATTGAGTGGTGCTAAAGGTAGCTTTCGCCTTAAAGACCACAAAGTCCTTGATGCTGTGGAGCACACATTTGCATTGTCTGCACCCCAACTCAGGTTTTTAGTAATTGTTAAAGCGAGATATTTTACTTGTTTCGACATCCCAACCGTGGTGCTACCAGTAAAGTAAGGAAATGTGTTACGGCTTTAATTTTGTTTGTCACCCGCAGTTGTGAGCATTTGTTTAAGTTTAAGGGCATATTTTAATCCTCGCACCATTTAGGTATGTTGTTGCGAGTGCTGTTTAGTTTCATTTCGTTATCATCAAAGTCAATATCTTTATATTAATAATCTTTATTTTGTTGTGTCCACAAACAGCACATAGCCTAAATAGTGGTACACAGTTCGTCATTGGAAATAAAATGCAGACAACCGCATAGATTCAATATTATACACAAATGATCGACTCCAGTGTACGTCGAAAAGTTGTCACGTCACTAAAAATGTCTATAGCAGGTTGGTCAATTTGTTAAATTCCAGCTGCATTCTTGTTAAGGGAGACGTATCATATAAAGTCCGGGAGTAGAACGGGCTCTGAAGCCGACTAGACCGCAAGGGAACAATGGAAGCAAACAGTACTTAACAAAAACGATGAATCAACGCTTCCGTTCACAACCTTATGGAAAAACATAAGATCATGTAAACGCCTTCTATCAAGCAAGGTGCGTAACCCTAGTTTCTTAAGTGTAGTAACACTTGCAGCCGAAATACCTGTCATAGATTATGCCTATGAAGCGTCTTTGAACACGCTCAATGGAGCATGACGCAGTGGGGTTGATACAATTCCGAACAATTGAGGCAAACTCCAGCTTTGTACGCACTAAGCAATAAAACAAACGCAAGAGACAATCAGGAGAAGACAATTGCCTCGTAAAACAAGATATCACCCCAAGATTCCTAAGAGAGGCATTACATATAGCTGAAACATGACTATTAAAATTTAAAGATGAATCAACAAAAATTTCAAGATCACGAATGGCGGACACTTGGGAGATGACACTGCTGTCTATTGTGTAAGGGAACACAAGTGAATCTCGCTTTCTAGATAGGGACATTATTTTTGTCTTTTGCTCTTTAAGCAAAAGATGGTTCATAAAACACCACCTTGAAATTGCCAACGCGTCATCCTGAAGAAGTTTGCACTCTGAGTACGAACGAACACAGTTTGATGTCGTCGGCAAATAGTAATACTTCAGAGTTTTTCACGCTATGAAAGATGTCGTTCACAAAACTCAAGAATAAAAGTGGACCAAGGTTGGTTCCTTGGGGCACTCCGGAAGACAACAAAAATTTATCAGACATGGGCCCTGACACACGAACATAATTTTCACGACATGAGAGATAATTTTTAAACCAATGGCACTACGTTGAACACAAATCATAACTATCAAGTTTGGTAAGAAGAATATTGTGATCAACCTTATCGTAGGCCTTCGTCATATCAAAATATATTGCATCAACTTGTGCATGGTCACGAACAAATGGAACAGTATAATCTAAAAGAGAGCACAAATTAGATTGAACCGAATACCCCTTCAAAAATCCGTGTTGCTCGAGGTTTGTTTTTAGGCTGAAGTAACTGTACAGACGTTTATGTTTTACCATCTCAAAAACCTTGGAAAAAGTACACAATAATGGAACGGAACGGTAGTTGTTTACAATACTAGGATCGCCTGATTTATGAATCGGAACAACTACGGCGCTTTTCCAGGTAGACGGAAATATTCCTGAACGAAGTGATAAATTAAATATGTGTAATAAGACAGGAGAGAGAAGCTCCGCACAGCCTTTCACAATAAAACTGGGAATGCCATCTATACCACGAAACAGCTTAGGTTTCATTTTAAAAATGCTTTCCTTAATTTCAAGTTCGCCAAATGGGGTAAAAGAAAGAAAATCTAATGTGCCTTGGCACGTCGTGCTGCTGTCAGTGACTGCCGCAGACGAAAAACACGATTTGAAATGCACTGCAAATTTGTTGGCAATTTTACTTGGATCACATGTGTAACCAGAATCATCTCTTATGGGGACTACATTATGATTTCGCTTCTTTTTTGATGATACATACTTCAAAAGGTTTTTTTGGTTTCGTGTGCATATCGGTCTCAAGTACAGCCATATGCATACTTTTGTCTTGTTTAAAAAGCCCTTTTGCCAAAGCACGACACTCACTAAATTTGGCGTACCACTTATGCAGTCCAGATTTTTTTAAATGGACGATGATAATGAAGCTTACGTTGTAAGCAACGCCTGAGCTCCCTTGAAAACCATGACGGGTACTTGTTTGCCCGAGAAAAACGCTTAGGCACGTATTTACCTATAACGCTCGAAACAACAGTTGTAAGAGCCTTAGCAGCCGAATCCGCGCAGTTATCATTCAAGATCGGTTGCCAGTCATAGTGCTGCAAGTACTTGTACATATTAAAGTAATCTCCCTTACTGTACAAAAAATACTCCTGGCTGCAAGAGCCTCGTTGACGCAGCGGAAAGAGAAAGGACACAACAAAAGGTGGATGGAAATTATCAACACGTGTTAAGGGGTCCAGGATTGGCAAGATACAAACAATTGGCGAGCAAACTAAAACAAGGTCAAGTATATTTCCCGCTGAATTCTGGATAATATTGCTTTGTACAAATCTATTAAAATATATAAAATCTAACAGGCTCGATACTTAAACAACACAATCATCAGCGAATAGCCGAATGCTAATCCCATAAACTACAGAGTCCACAATGTCATTTATATAGATCAAGAATAAAAATGGGCACAGTCCCGACCCCCCAGGAACACCTGACGTGACTGGAAAGGAACCCGAATAGTTATTTTTAATTTCTAAGAATCGAGAGATCTTTGTAAGATGAACTTCAATAAATTCAACAACTTTTTAGTCCGATTGCCTTAAGTTTAGTCGACGTAAAATTGCACGCAAAAGGGGTGAATCAAGCTCTGCCCTCAATGGGCGCGTTAAGTCGACGCTCCTTTACTCCTGCTCCGACGCTTCGAGCTTCATACTCCGAGCGCAGGAACTAAACGACGCATAGCGTACAAGAGCGCGACGCACCGAGGCTGCGTTCCAAACCTACTCGAATGGATCCGAGTCACCCTGGCGGATTATGTCACGTGGCAACAAAAATAGAGAAACGCTGGACGCGGGTAGGTTTTCAATAACCACCTTTACCCTAGAGTTAGATCGAGTAGGTTTTGGAACACGGCCAGAATCTATCGACGGGCCACACGAGCTCCTTCCGACCGTGGATACAGGTGGCAGAAGCCGAAAATATTTCGAAGATAATAATTAGACCCGCGTGGAGCGGCAGAGTCCTGAAACAAAAGAGACGGCGATGTTATGAAGTTTCTACGAACGTTTTAATATTCCTGAAAAGTTTGAAGACTCGCTTCGTGCACATATATGGAAGGTTACCTTGGCCGATCTATTTATTGACCATGCATGCTGTTTCGATTTAAATTAAAGACAACAATCTTGAACCTGCTCGACGACGCAGGAAACCCTCAAATTTGTCAGAAATTCCCTAGTTTCGTCGGTTCCGTCTCGCAGCGAGACGGAAGCTACGCCGATACCGGCACACCGTCGTTCGATAGCACGTCAATTTGTTTTAGGCGGTATGCATGAACAAACCTTTCCCGCAACGCTAACTAGTGTTTCGGCTTTCCAATCTAAGTATCTTTATTCGCTGCGGCTGGGCTAAGCATTCTAAGCAGTGCAGCGGTCTGACTGTCTTTTCATCACAACTTTTCTTTGACCGAGCTATCGGCACGCTCGCTCGATAGTTCAATTTGTTTTCAGGCAGGACGCACGAACAAACCTTTGCCTCAACGCTCACCGATATTTCGGCTTTCAAATCGAAGTACCTTTATTCGCTGGGCTAAGCATTATAAAAGGGACAGAGCGGTCCGAATGTCACATCTCGACAACTTTTCTGTCGCTGTGATATCGGCACGGTACCGTTTGATAGATTAATTTCTTTTTGACGCGAGATGCACGAACAAACCTTTTTCGGAACGCTAATTACTGTCTTGGCTTTCAAATCACATCGTTTTTACCTGCTGGATTAAACACTAATCAACTGAAAAAGGGCAGCGGTCCGGCTACGCCTTTCGTCTCGACGGTCCCAACAGCAGCGCAGCCATCTTGTTTGTTTACGTGACTTCACGTAGCGCGAAGAAGTCATGCGCGCCCGAGATATTCTCGGTGCACGAAGAGCTTGATTTAATATATTTTTCAGATGATTACGCAGCAACCAACCTTATATATGCGTTATAGAACGTACAACACGAGCAGAAATTACGAATGTCAGTACATCCGATTTGGTGCCAAAAGTGGGTTGACCTATCCGGAAACCAGTCTGGGGTACAAGGTGCCAACTAAAGAATATGCGTGAGTATGATGCACTGGCTGCTCTTTATTCCTTGTCAAACATATATTTTTTTTTTCATTCCAGGGAAACAAAGAAGGTAACAGTAACAGTCAAGACAACGCCATATCCTAAGTTGACTGAAGGAGGCGCCACACGGACTGATCCCGACACTTTAATTTACGAGAAAGTAAGCGGTGCGTAAAAAAACTATTAAACAATATCTTAAACAAATAGGTGTTTCTTCCATCTTGACTATGACAAGAACTATAAAGGACCTTTTACTAACCTACTTTACATAGTATTTTCTTTTAATTACAACAACAATTTGCCGAAGTGGAAAGAGAGAATAATCTTGATATCGTTTCACAATGCGTCCTGATGAGAGGCAGAGTCAAAGGTCACAAAGCCCGACGAAGGCTCTGCTCCCTTACAAAGTCCTTGGTGCAAGTCAACCAGAAATTATCAGATCGCACAAAACAGCACAACAAAATCAAGATTTTGTTCAAAAAGATAGTCTTTAAATAGTATTTTTTTTTTTATTGTCAAAAGGCTCAGGAATCATTTAATTTGTTGATAACAAAAAAAAACGTATTTGTGATAAATACACTTTTAGGGGTCTCGAATTTAGGGCTTCGCAAATCGGAGACTGAATTATAGAACAGGAAGACCCCCGTTACAGTTTCGTGAGTAACCTGAGCATTGCAAGGCGCTCGTGCTTGATACATGGACGTTCACCTAACATTCAATCGAAATTTTGATACTCTGCGGAATCGGCGTGGTGACCATACTTCGATTCACCACAAGTCCAGACACAGCCGACGCTACGAGCTAATCTAATGTCAAGCAGTGTCAAAAGGGCAAGTCATTAGGCCGTTTTTGTTTGGGATTTGTTCAGCTATGATAGGAAACGCACAGAAACATGACGAACACCATGATGGTGCGTTTACACTGTCTGATTGCTCCCAGCAGCTCATGGCGTCGGCTGCGTCAAGACTTCAGGTGAAACGAACTATACGAACTATAGGAAGCTCTCGCTATCATCGAGCATTGGCCTAACGATGCGTCACCGGCTAAGCGTACCCAGTCTAAAGATTGCATGTGTATCGACGATATCAATCGACAATGAGCGTTAGCTCGGAGCTTGATTTCTTTCGCGTTGCTTTTTGAGAATATTTAGGCAGAGTTGCTGTGTGACTTTAAGCACTTCAAATAAATCATCTCGCGAGAGAAATTCGTTTTAACGTCGAATGTGTGGTTCGTCTTATGTTCAACAATACCTTCAATTTAAGCTGAACAGAACGTTTTTTAAAGGGGAAACCGGTAGGTGAACACGTCTTCACTAACCTGCGTATTGTGATCAGTGGACATTAGATGGGAAATGAGCTGTCACGATCAGTGGGCTACCTAAATAAATATGTTAATAAACTTCTTAGCCTATCGTCTGATTGGTCATTATGGAATTGCAGTGTTGAGTGCAAGTACTATTAGAGGTTGAACCAATTTAAATATTTGGGGAAACGGCAACGGGCTTCGAGATATTGATCGGTCAAGTTTCGGAATTTTGTTGCTTGATTTCAAAACATGATATAGATAAAGATATCGGCAGAGAAACTTAAGACTGCTAACGTATACGAATGCTTTCGCATTCCTACACGCAGCGCATTCCTACAAGCAGCGCGCCCTGTCTTCTTATCGCATTCCTATCGCACGCGGCGCTCTGGCGGTGACATTACGCTCCCCCAATGCGCAGGCACAGCGAACCCCGCCGGCTCCACGCCTTCCGTGACGATGCAACTCCGTTGCTCTGCTTTTCCTTGTGTTTTATTTCTGAGGCGCGTCCGCTTTGACCTCGAGTGCGCCCCCGTCGGCTTCCATGACGAAGCACCTGCGTTGCTGTGCTTTTCTTTGTGTTTTATTTCTGAACGCGCGTGCTTGATAACTTGCATTTAGAGCCGTTTCGTTTAGCTAATGGACATTGAGGTGCCGTTACACTCAGCCAATGGGAATAGGTGCCGTTTTTCGCGGTTACGAACAACGCCGTCTGCGCTCCTTGGGACAGTTAATGATTTCGTAATAAAAAGTGCCGTGAGCTCTGTCTACAATCATGCGAAGATGAGTGACGTACTCGCTTCTGGCACCTCATCACTATTTGGGTAGTACGCTGTCGGCGCACTCACAAAGCACGCGTGCTCAAGGTAGTCACCGGACTGAAAATGACAGAAGGACACTTAAGACTGCCTAAGTGTAGGAATGCGAAAAGATTCCTACATAAGAGCGCATTCCTACAAGCAGCGCGCCCCGCTGTTTTCCGCAGAGGCCGGCCAGGCGGTGCGACATGGCTGGAAGCAGAGCGTAGAACACGTGATACATGTAGTGCACAGGAAGAGGAAATTTCCTGGTCCCCCCCCCCCCCCCCCGCTTCTCCAGACCTCCGGCCACCCTTGACACGTGACCTGAGAAAGGGGAGGAAGCGGAGGCCACGCGCGCGCCACCCTCTCCCATTTACTGGCGCGCGGGCCGCAGCGCCATTGAGAAAGCTTCTCTGTGGGGTGGCGCTCCTTGGAACTATGACACGTCGCGGCCAATGGTGCCTTAGGTGCCGTTTCGCTAATGCAATGGGAAAATGGGAGTTTAGGTGCCGCTTCGCTCAGCCCATGAGAAAATGGGAATTTGCTTGCCGTTTTTCGCGATTGCAGATGCCGCCGGCTCCGCTCCATGGGATAGTTAATGCTTCCGCATTAAAAATGCACGTCACACATTCACACATAAATGTGGGCAGGACTTCCGGCGCTCCTTCTGCACTTAGTTTTGCAATCGGTCGACAAAAGCGAGAAAACGGTCTAAAACACCGTTGACTTTTTCACAGATGGTTTAAATATATTTATATTCTGTTAATAACGGCCTTTAAATCTGGAATTGCCACATTGCCTATGCAACTTATATTGAAATGATGTCATTTAATTATCCAGCGTGTTGTCAAAATTAGGCCCTAATAAAATGTCTGCCGAACCCCATTCGTGTGACTGTCACAACCTTTTAGAAGACGTCTTAAAATTAAATACAAACATAACCACAATGTTAGTACCTTGAGAAAAACAATATCCATAATATAGGTTGATGGCTGCTGTTCATATAGGTCTCAGAAGAACAAATAGTTATCTAACTGTACAATAAACATGCAGCAATTAACCTGCTCTTATACTTACAGAAGATGAATCCCAGGAAAACACACAGCATGATTACTATCTAATATATGCTGACAGTAGTAAATGTGCTGTTATTAGAGACTCGCAAAAAGACGGAGGCTATGGTGAGTGGAAATCATTTGTTTTAGATTAAAATGTTCTAGAATTCTTCCGGTTTATTTGTGTGCGTTTTTATTAGTTACCTCTGGGTTGTCTACGTCTTTTGATTAGAAGGAATCTCCCATTTGGTTTCACCGACGGCGTTTTCCAAGATCGAAATTGTTGCTTTATATTTCCTTGGGAAGAATTTTTTATTGCGCGTATTTTTAATGTAACATGCAACGGGAACGGGTATTCAAACATTCCGCAGAAAATAATGACGAGGGAGGAAATGAACAAAACGGTTAGCGGGAGAAGTTACCAAAACGATATTCCCATTACAAAAAAAAAAAAGATACTTGCGAACGCGAAGATTTAGATAACGTTTAAGACATATTTTAGTTTACTTATACAATAACCAGAATCCTTAAACGTAAAAACGACAGTTTTTTTAAAATAATTTAAGGCTGCGTGATTTCAGAATGTGCCAGATACCAGTGTTTTACAACTAGAGACTTGAAGTGAAGAGCCGCATTAGTGAAGTACAGCAATGACGAGTTTTACAGTTCTCGTTTTCTAGAACAAAAGTTCTATCGGGAGATTGAGCTGATGCTTCGAAGTATTCATGCGAAGGCGCTAAAACCACTTCAAGGGCTGTCCTGGATGTAGCGATTGAAACAATTCACTCTGACAACGGTATTCAGCATCTGCCTTTTTTTTTCTTTTTTCAATGAGGATGGCGACGTTCAACGTCAAGTACCACCATCAATCCTTCCCCGAAAAAGACGCGGTTGCTTCTGTAACAACAATAGAATGCGTAAGCGCCAAAAACAGGGACAGAGTGAAGAACGACGGCAATACAAGGTGCAGTCGCACCTGAAATTGTATTCGAAACACACTGGTTTAAATGCTATTTAAAAGCACAAACATATTTCCAAGATGCCCACTCATACTCTAAAAATAAAAGTGCCTTATATATCAAGATCAAAGAAGGCTCGCTTACACACATATCAAAACCCCTTGTTTTGATTATATATGTTTCATAGATTTCTTTTGTAGTTTTTTTTTTTATGTGTCGCCGTAGAATTGCTGTGTCGGAAAAACGTGGAGTGCACTCACATAGGTTGCAGTGAATTGCTAAATGCCCTGAGGATGACTGCTTTAATGAGGCTGCATGTTTTGTGGTGCGATCATTCATACAATGCGCAGTAGGCCCACATAGGAGTGCCCACAGGAAAGTGGAATGTCATACACAACCTACAGTTTTGCATTTCATAACCATATTTTTGTGCTTGGTTTCTCATTCATTCTTCTCTTCCTCTTGGGCATTGACTTTTTTGCATAAGGCGGATAGCTTGTAAGGGGCCGAAAAAACAAGGGCAACGCCGTAAGGTTCCGCAACTTTCAATTGCTGCAGGTTTTATTTTCAGGCGTTTAAGAGAATTTCTCTCAGTGCATCCTTATATATATATTTGGGCCCTCCGCAACTTCAACCAAGGACTTCTGCGGAAAACCAGCATTTACGAGCCGATCAACTTGTCAAAGAAAGCTCCTGCCTATTTCATCGGCACAGCCCATTTCATCGGGACAGCTGCGGAAGCCTGTGAGCTCGCGCCTTGAGCGCAAGCTCGCAGGCTTCCACAATGCTTTAGTTGAGCGTGCCTGCACGTTCACACTTGTGTTAGCAAGGGCAGAAAGCTCGCGCTGAAGGTGGAGTTTCAAGTCTCAGCTTAAAGGGATGCTGAACCCAAACATTCCGTATCTATAATAAGTGGCGCACTATCTTTCCATCAGTCATCGGCCGCCAGTGTGCGCGAGCACACGCAACGAAATTAACGTCATATCCCCCATTCACGCTTCATAAGCGTGAATGGCGGATATGATGATGGTGGCACAATCATCATAGCACCATCATCGACGAAGCACCAAAGCAAAACAGGAAACCAGCCACTGGCCGCACATTACCACCACGCTACCACACCGCGAAAAAGGCGAGCACGCTACGCCGCAGACACCGTGGCCGCCGAGGAGGGACCTCATACCTCAGCGCCCTCCGCGGCGGCGCGTAACTAACTACTCCTGGTTCGAGGTTGGCTCTGAACACGATCTAGTCGTTCGCTCCCCGCGGGAAGGGCGGCCAGAGTCATCACCTAAATGTGTTTCTTCCACCGTGGAAGCTGCTCGCCGGGCTGTGCAGGGGAACGGTGTAAACAGGCGGTAACCCACAAATAGGATGACGGCCACCCCTTTATCATTACGGAGCTGTAGTCGCTGAAGGCTGAAGAATGCTGTAGAAGTTCCGCCTACAGTGCGTGCGAAGATCTACTGCTTCTTCTGTGTACTGAGTCATGTATATGCTGCACTCGCGTAGCCAAAGCAAGGCAGAACGCTGGTAGCGCGCCCTTGAGGCGAAGGTTCTATAGTTACTGACGAGGAGTCTCTTTCGAACTCCCGGCTTCCAGCGCGCGCTTGTTGCCTTCTACCGTGCATTGACCGTGCCTGCATGCTTGAGAGTGACAAGACGACCAAGCGGTATTGAAGGAAGGAAGCTCGCGCTGGAGGCGGGACAACTGAAACGTCTCCCCCCCCACCGTTGTTATTCTGCATTCTTAACCTTACATGACCTATAGTGGGCGCTGCGTGATTGGCGTCATGAAGCGGCTGTGCTCGCACCCAAGGTGCGAATGGTAAGTAAACAAGCAATATGAATCACTGGACTTTGAATGAAGCCCCGAGCGGTATTCTCATATAAACCGACTGTTTTATCGCGTCATTCACCATAAGTGCGTTCACCTCTGTTGACATTTTATTTTCAGTGCGCGAGGCTGATGTCAGATGTGGGTATAAAATAACTAATTTAAGCTTCATGTTTGTCATAAAAATATGAAAATCAAAATATTAAGCACACAAATATACAAATGAAATACCAAATCAAATATATACATATTAACGCGAGACACGTATTCGTCGTTGCTTTAAGAACCGCATTAAAAAGAGTTCGGCTCATAGTGCACCGCTACTAATTTCCTCCTGGAAAGGTTGAACTACGCTACATACGCGTGCATTTAGGATAAGTTATTCGTTCAAAGCAAGCACGTTTCAAACGCAACAAGCTTTTATTTTCTTCCCCTAACAACAAAGTTTCATTAACAAAACAAAATGTCTACCTTGCGTAGAGTTTGCCACAAACTCAAAGCGCTTAAGCCACGGTACACTACCAATACAATATTCACAGGGGGATCCCACTCGGTGCACTCGCACGAGCAGGCACTCCGTGGCCGTGTGGACTAGCGCAGCTCGGAGCCCGTGGAGCGAAAGCGCGAGCTGCAGAACCCAGGGATCCTGGTTTCAATTCTTCCCCACCCCTGCCCGTTTCGATCTGGATGAGCATCGTACAGGCTAGCGGTTGTACTGCACTGACTAAATTTCTCATCTACAGCTGGGAGACTCGTCGCCCGTTGAGACAGACCAAGTTCTAGGCTGTATGAACATACACACACCCCAATTTTTACAATACTCAAAATGCAGTCTGCGGACCCTATTGGGAGCTTTAGGGAACCGTTTCTGCACATCCGATACCGTACGATGGGCCCTCCGGTACTCACTGCGCATGCGCTACCACAGAAGAGTCGCACATGCGCACTTCGTACTGGAGGGTCCATCGTACCATATCGGACGTCCAAAAACGCTTCCCTAAACCTCCCTAGCGTTTGAGTCGTGCTTCTTTGTTGTAAGGGCCCCGTCAAATTAGCAATACAGAAACTGTCTGCAAATACGTTCGAAGCACATATGCATGTACAAAGCACACATATGTTTCAAACATGAGTGTTGCGTGTCCGCAGATGATTTTCTCGTCACGTCTTCAGCGAACACCATGTATTTTTTGTCGTGTACGAAAAATGTGACTGTGGCTTTAAGGTGAAATCGAGTATAGATCTACATACATTTGCTTGACTGATATTGGTGTTTATGTCCAATGTATCAGGAATAACGCATCCCTCACCTCTATTTCAGGTTGCGAAATGTTCGTCGGCGACTCGTCCTCACAACCGTCACAAATGTGTGAAACGATGTATTCGAGTTCCTGTGGAAATGTTAAAAACATTGTCTGGAAGAGTGATTGCGACAAAGCGATTGAGGAAGGGGAGAGTATTGATTGGGGGTATGAGTGATTGGGACAATATTAATAAGCGGTGGAAGTTCCTAAAAAACTCGATATGTGAATCTGTAAAAGTAACATTTAGCTACTTGCCGCTAGAGTCACACAGCAACGAGATATAGAAAGGTGTTCATTTCTCGTGGTGTCCCTGCGAAACCCGGCCCTTATTTAAATCAAATTATAAATAATGTAATTCAATCATTTGTATAAAACGCTACGTACGGTTTTTTTTTTTTCCTTGCTAATAAAAGCGTTACACGACGTAGGTTTGATTATTCTTCACTTGAATTTTTGTGCGTCCAATAAAAAAAATCCTCAAGAAATATGTGAATAACTAGTTAAATACGATTTTCACGCCTCTTTTAAAATATACGATTTTCATCTAGATTGCCTTCGTATAAGATATGGAAGAAATTGTGCGAAGAATGTATGCGCAGGCACTTATATTGTCGTGAAAGGTAAATTGCAAAGGTACCTTGTAAATGACGCTGCATGAAGGTATTATGTGAAGGCACTAAAGTATACTGTATGAAGTCGCAGTATAAAGAAAAGTAATGAAGGTAGTGTTAGGATATGTTTGCGATAACCGGATGAAGGAAACGATAAACTCCCACATATTATTTGCGTTCGTTTTGTGATTACTTCCTTTACTGTAAAGTACGGCTTGTGCATCAATCAATCTCATATTACTGTTTATTGAACATTAAAAATATTTGGTCCGTGTTGATCTCTTAAATTATAATCTTAGTAACCTGTAACACTATACGGCGTTAAGCTTAGCTACTTGATCAGAGGATAAAATACTTGTTTAATAACTAATGAAGTAGAGAAAAACTTAAATGTGAATTTTCTAGTTGTGTGCGTACTACTATGAAACGCTCTAGTTACTAAATAAGCAAAGTGTCATTGCGACAGCTTTCACCACGCTACAAAACATTTTTTTTGTGTGTGTGTGTGTGCGACACAAAAAGATTTTTTGGTGAGACATTCGAACTTCCGCTTCTTTAACTACAGTAACCTTCCTCCACACCACTCCAATATAATTATAGTATTTCTTTTTCTTCATTCATTTATAACAAGTAGACATATAAAATTAACGTCTATGTAAAAAGAAGGTACATTATGGCTACCTTTTTTTTGTGCGGGAGTAATTTCAGCAAGAAAGTTTGAATCAATATTTACGCGAGAAAGAGTGCACCTGCGAACAGAAACGAAGCCAACGTGAAACAGCGCATAAAAAAAGGAAATATACACTTGTGTGTAAGTTAGCACGCTATATGCGTACGTATGTCATGCTGAATACAATGCGAACGCTTGTTCGACTGGTGTGTTCAGTGCCATCCTGCCCATGTATCGAAAGTTGTTCCGAAGTGACAACAAAAATAACATCGCAGGATCTGGCGTGTTATGCTCTCAGATGTCGCGATTATGGTGGTTGGTGCTAAACGTCCCTGCAAAAGCTGCGAGCGTCGCTGTCGTCGCCGAATCCCAACTCCTGGCTGGAGAAATTTCAGTAGACTGTTAAGCTGGGAGCGACCTGCAGCAAAAGAGGCGTCTGACCCGTCCACCACCACCGATGTGACAACGCCAAGGTCGCAACCAACCGGCAACGTCGAGATACTTCTACGACGTCAGCAAGCGAAAGGTGAGAGGAAGCACTTTTTAGGACGCAGTAACCATACCAGTCGGAAACGGGTTCCAGGCAGGCACCATAATGCAAGGCGCATTTCTGGCCCTCCGGTTCCCAATATAAAATTTCCAACGTCACCAGAAAGAAACACCAGAAAGAAAAAAAAAAGAAGCGTAAATATTTGTTCGAGGGGTAATAAGCAGTTTACCCATGTATATGCATAGTGGTATCGCGCGTATAATTGCAAACGTCGTTCTTTTTTTTTTTTTTGCAGCATGGTTAAATGTGTAATTGTTTTCGAAAATCTGGTGCTTCGGTATAATACACCGCGAAAAAATTAGGCAACAAAGTTCTCCGCTACATTTAGCGGGACCTTTCTTTTGCTAAATTTAGTTAGAAATTTTACCCGCTACATTTAGCAGACAGCCATCATAATATGAGCCGAGAAAAGGAAGGAGAGCGGGAGACGAGAGCGCACGGGGTCGTAAGAACACCAAGGTCTGGTCGGAACGACTATAGTGGGTAGTCCTCAAGCTAGCTAGCTTTTTCTCCACTGCACTTGTTGAACCCTTTAGAACCATAGAGTTATTATAATGTACGCTAGGGGTTCAACTGGCGCTAGCGTTTATGCGACTTCCGGGAGGCAAATTGAAGCAGACAGCAACCAGTCTACTATTGCGGTGCTCCTGTGCATTCGTATGGGAAAACGCTAGTGCATTTTGCCTCTTCGCCAAAAAATAACATAAATCACGCTCATTATTTCGGTCGTACTGAATAGTATGTTCCTTCTTATCATTGTAAAGGTTTAATTGCTTTAATTAGATCTTTTTGTTTTTCTCTTACCAGTGAACGATGTTGAACTTTGCTATATTTCAGGCCCAAACCTCTGTTCCATAGCAGGTATGTAAAAAGGAGCCACGATTCTGAGCAAAATGACGATCGAAAGGAATGTAGACTGTGTTCAAGTTTCGCCAGCATTCCGGTTGCGTTTATATATTGCTAATATGCCCGTCCTGTCACTATATGAAAATGACTCCGTCGTGTATCTTTACGAGTGGTTAAAAAAAAAAAAACATTCTAAACGTAAAGAACAGAGTACGTGGGCTACGAAAGGTGTTTTTTTTTTTGTTATTTTCTATGTCGGGCAGCTTTCATTGGGCAGGTTCTCTCTGGCTTCTCCCTATTTGCAAAGATTTCGAGCGTGCGGGTGATGTTTTGAACGCAGAACAAGCATCTACGCACATATTCGTGCGCAGAAAGAATATTGCTGTACTTATTTATTGCAAATTGTCCTGTATTACGTGGCTTTCAATTTATTTTGATCGTCTGCATGCACAAGGAATTACTTATCCAGTGTTGCTGCGTAGTTCTTGCGGTCTCTCTTGCTTTTCCAGATGTCCTTCGTTCGTTTGGCACGTATATCACCCATGGTGAAAAGCGCCGACGCCGTGTTCGCGCTAACAGCCTCCGACAGTGCACATAAATACATGTACGAAGCGGTTTTAGCGCCATTTTTCATGCCACGAATTTGAAATAAAAACGCCGTAGCTGACCATTTATTTCGCCCACGTGACGAGAAATGTTCCAATCTACCTTGCACGTACAAATTATTCGTGATATCTGCTCTCATATTACAGCGCAGGGAAAAAATGCATTCGCTTTCTCTCATAGAAATGCATTAGCGGAAGTCGATTTCCGACTTGTTGCTGTCTGCTTCGATTTGCGAGGCACACTATAGCGCCAGTTGAACCTCTAGAGTACATTATCATAACTCTATGGTTAGGACACGGAACGCCGGCGTCTGGCGTTCGGCTCTCGCATTCAAACGCGTATGACGACTGCAGTGGAGATAGAGGAAGCTTTAGCTTTAGGTAAATTCAATTTCAATTCAATTCAATTCATCTTATTGACTCCAGTTAGGAGAAGGAGACAGGGAAAAAAGCTACATTGCGTAGCTTGACAGGTCCCTGCCTGTCTTGGGCAGGGACCTGTCAACTTGGGCAGATTAGTCGGCACTTGCGAAAAAAAAAATACATACATACAGAAAATTATACAGCTTTTGATATGATGAACAGTACAGAACTTTTAAAATATTATTTGTTGTTAAAATACAATTGTCTAATTTGGGTATTTGACATATTTTCTATGTGAATATTGTTTTTAATGAGTTCATTAATGGTAGATGGTAAAGTATACTGGAGCATTTGAAATCCGTAATTGGTTCTGGGATGCGGCACTCTCCAGCGCTCTGGACTACGCGTATGATAAAACGAAGAGTTTTCTTCCAGCGAAGCTAAGTGAAGGAATGATTTGTTATTATAATAAATTCTATCTTTATATTTCTGGATTAGTGTGTGTGTATATAAGTCAAATACACGTGTTACCTTAAATTTCGAGAATAAAATATCGGCATGACTATTATATGGTACATTGGCTACTAAACGTAAGATCTTTTTTTGTGCGATGTATAATCTGTTTAGGTTTAATTTTGTCGTATTTTCCCACTAATCGTTCGAACCAGAGGTCGGCGTTCTGACGTCCCCGCGCTCTCTCGTCACCTCCTCTCCCTCACTTTATCGGCCCATATACACGAAACATAGCAGGCGATCTGCCGCGAAACCTTGGCAATAAGCACTGTCGTAAAAATTAAATAATATTTAGAATCCCGGCACTTCAAGAACTTTCTAGGTCCTATTCACAACGGGTGTACAGTGTCCAACAATATAAAAGGGCCAATTGACGATGAAGTTTCAGGCGGCTTTGCTGGATTCGCATTGGTCAGGCTTACATTCATTAATGTGAGGAAATAATCAAACCGTTGTTTCATTCGCTCTTAAAAATAAAGTACTTCTGGCCAGTCTCCACGTTTTGAATCGCAGCCACACTGTACTATCGGGGGAAAATGTAATACGAAGAGAGAAGCGCGTAGCTCGCGGTACAGACTGCGCCGCCTGGAAGTGGGGCTGGGGGTGAGGCTGTGTGGCCTACTTCCAAGTGTGTACGATCCCCGCTCGGCGCTTCCCAAGCTTCGGCATTGCGCCTCTTAGTGCGCTGAAAGCTATCACCGCTATCGTTGCCGCTCGACGACTGCGGCGCGAGGAACCTCGTCGCTAGTAGCGGCTAGAGCGCGGGCTGGCTGAGCGCGCGCGCAAGCTGCTACTAGCGGCGTGGTTCCTCACGACGCACGCGTCGAGCAGGGAACGATAGCGGCGATAGTTTTCAACACACTAAAGCGCCGTTCACACATATGCAACCGAATAAGACCGAGAGAGACCAGACCGGTGTTTAAGCCTCTTGTGACTTCTTCGGACCGGATGCGCAGCAGCGTATCCGGTCCTAAGACGTCGCAAGAGGCTTAAAAACCGGTCTGGTCTCTCTCGCTCTTACTCGGTTGCATACGTGTGAACGGCGCTTAAGAGGCGCAATGCCACATTGGAGTAGGCCACACACCCACGCCCCTAGGCTCAATTCCAGGCAGCGGAGGCTGTACCGCGAGCCATGCGGTCCTCCTGTCCGTATTTCATTTTTCCCCGATAGTACATTCATCGTACAAAGGACGCGGAGGTCCTCTGCAGTCATGGTGACAGAAGTATCTGCGGACTTGCCTCCAGCATGTTGGAAGCAATGTTTTCTTCATACATACGTGTCCGTCGATCATGTATGCAGACATTGGAGAGGATTACGGAACCGTGTTTCCACATCCGATACGGTACGATGGGCCTTCCGGTACCAAGTGCGCATGTGCGAGTCTTCTGTAGTAGCGCATGCGCAGTTCGTACCGGAGGGCCCACCGTACCGTATGCGATGTGCAAAAACGGTTCCCTAAAACACTCTAGCGTTAAATTGTGTGGCCGACGTGACAGGACGGCCATACAAAGAACATACAGGCCTCAGAACGTGTGTACGGATAGTCCTTTGTACGAGGTATATGAGCAGTCTGACTGCGACTTAAAGGCTATACGGGGAAAAGGGCACAATATAATTAAAATTAAAATAGCTTTACTTCTAGAAGAAAAACAAAACAAATAAAAAGAGGACGAGACACAGACGGGCCCAGATACAGGCGAGACACTGACGGACGGCAGAAAGACGCTTGCTGTTTTATCGCTCATCCCGGATATAAACAAGAGCCTGTCATGTTGTTGTAGCGGCGAAATGAAGGAAACGGAACAAGAGGAAACAAAATCCGAAGCTCGGTGTGGCAGAGTTTATCCGCAGCTGCTTGAAAGCGTGTATATGCATAGAGCCATCGCATCAACTTCCCAGGCGAATGGGTCTTTTATATTGTGAGAGAAGGTACGAATGTCGCTGGGCAACCTTTAACCGCCTGCCACGCGCTATTTCCTTTTTTACGCGAATAGAGTGAAATAACGAGCGCTAAAGCAATGTTTTCGTTCCGGCCGAGATACAAGTGCATATCGCTACCGACGAAGGAAAATGGCGAGCCAGGGCTTTGGTTTGTGGACGCGGAAAAGCGCTGGACCACGTCAGGCAAACGGTGATATGATTTCCTGGTATGAATGTTTACTAAGTCACCAACGCGGCTCTCAAGCGGCTAACGGCGAAAAAGTCAGATGAGCAATTTGTTTCACAAAACCGACGCAAAATATTTTGATCACCTCTATCTTGGGGATCTTGCAGTTTCAGGTCTCCTGTAATCGCCGACAGCAGAATGAATCCAGTGTGTGACTCATTATATTTACGCTTTATGCTTTGTGATTGTCAAATGTCGCAGTACTATATTGTTTTCACAGCGATATCGAAATTCTCAGGACGCGTCAGGCCCAATGTTAAACTTTCTCCTACGTACGGCTGCGTCCTGCTCACTGAGGTAAGCTTTCACGCCCGACTTGAACTTGAAAAACATCTCTTCAATTGAGTTGAAGCACGGACTTAATTGCGGTAGGCATCTTGAAGGGTGCTTCTAGGGCAAGGCAGAGTCTGCGGCTCGTCGGTGTGCGGGGAGCATTATCAAATATTTTGACCGCAACCTGGCCAGAATCTGTTTCCGCGATCTCCCTCGAAACCTCCTCCAGGGATTCGTTGAAATACAACCAGGACACGTTGTCAAGACTTCTTCGCAAGAGGATCCCGTCAGCAGAAATGCATGCGATTATGTTGACATCGGGCCCTCTGGTACCTCCGCCAAATATTAATTTTTTTCTCGTCAACGCAATATCGAAGTTGAAGCGGGCCGCCCCCCTGCAGCCACGAAGTATTCTTTTCTTGAACGTTTTACGTCATCGCAAACTCGGTCAACGGACTGCAGTCAAAGTTGCTTTGTTGTATAACCGTCTCCATCCAAACGTCTGTCAGTTGTAGATAGGCTGACTTAGATACCTGGTACAGTGTTTTCAAGCTCTTTTTTAAGTTGCTTCAGCGTGTAGGTTGGGTGTCCATCTACCATAGCTGCCAGATCCTCCACAATATCGGAGCCAAATGTCTTCTTTGAGCTTCCTCTGGGTTTCGGTTCATCTCTGTCAGTCTTCGCAATGGACCGAGCAGTTTTCACGTTAATTCCAAGTGTTTCAGCAAGTTTCTTGATGTTACCGCCTCGTCGCCAGCAGTCAACCAGCCGCGCCCGATCTTGATCGGACACATTTTGATAGGACTGTTTAGGTAGGTTTCGATCCTTCCGAGGTGGAAATCGACACCTTGCATGCATTAGACAAACTCATTTCCAAGAGCGTTCACGAATGCGGGTGACTTGCGTGCAAATCGTTGAAACGCTCCAATCGTTTTTATCTGCCTCGGAAGAGTTCACCCCACATTTGTTGGCTCTTCGACGCAGTTGCGCCATTTTGTACGGTGCAGAAAACCCAATAGGTACGCCTGTATCACCGCGTTACTTTCTTTAGATTCTGGGACATTTTATGCTTTTGTCAGCATATAAGGGAAATATATAAACTACTATAATTTCCCTTTTTTTCGCTTCAATAGTCTAATTTAACAAAATGTTTCACCTCCTAGTTGGCGGAAACAAGAGTCGGGCACATAAGCAGATAGCTCTTTAAAATTAAGATGTTTCTCAAGCTAAAGCTGCGATCTTTTGAACACAGCTCTGATAGATGATAGAGGTCGATGAACGAAGCACGGGAAGTTGTTTTCTTGGCGGATCCAGTGCACCAACCAAGGACGTTTCAATACCCCCGGCTTGGCATCATGCTCAGCGACGCCGTAAAAAGAACTCAAACACGCACTGCCTTGCGCACCTATGCGCCCTCATACAAACTCTCATCGTCTGCTCGCCACTCGGTCCGATAAGTTAGGCTTAGGCTGTGTGTTCTCCGTGCTTGCAGTCGGCTTCGTCTTCCCGATATCGCAGCTGGTTATACGATCGACGGACCGAAAAAAGTTTCGATGCGTACGCGCATTTTCATCACGCACGGAGGGAAACAAACGCCTGCTGGAAGCAGACCTTTAACGGCTTTCTCAACCCGATGCCATTCGCAGCGTTTGTGCGTACGATGGCTTATATCAGGGGTGGCCAGGCTGACCCGGCCTAAGAGCTGAAAACAAAACCACGAAACTTCCAAGAGTCGCGGGGGGGGGGGGATTTTTGTCCATAGCAATAAGCAAAACTCAAACTACTTTCAGTTTATCCGAGTCAAAAGCAGTCCAACTGTACGTAAGGTAGCAGTAACACAAGACAACCAAACCGCAACCTGCCTTTCGGTTTAAAACGCGTTCCATTTCTCTTTTTGGGGGCGTGCTCGTGTGACCGGCAGGGAGGCGGGGGAGCGGGGAGGGGGAGGGGGGAGGAAGGTTGGGGAGGGAGCCGCGAGCCGCACTGTAACACGCGAAGAGCCGCATGTGGCTCGCGAGCCGCAGCTTGGCCACCCCTGGCTTATATCATTGAATGAAAACCTGAGACTGGGACAAATAAAAAAGGGACAGCACGACACAGAACGGACAACACGACACACACACGAACATAATTGTGTGGCCACGGCAATGCCATGGCAACGCGGTTGTTTTCCCTATATCTACATGGTGGCTTCCATTAGCTAAACTTCGTGATCATGATGAAAACTTAGTAGGAAAAAAAAAAAGGCTCAGGAATTTAAAGGATCGTCTCATTGATCTAATGACTGAGGGAATATTTCTTGACCACGCCTCAACCACGTCGCCGCGGCAATGCCAGTGGCAACGCGGTTATTTGAACCATTTCGTATTCGCCTCTTAAATAAGTTGTTTTATCACCCCCATCTCCGCGCCGAACTTATTTTGCCTTCCCAGTACGTTTCGTCTCGATTAGATCACGTTCATAATGTCGGTATCCTATCGTGCAGGACTAATGCGTTTTTTCATTCATTTCTCTCCCGCACATCAAGAAGAGTAGAATCGCCTTCCCGTACCAACAGCTTTGATAGAAGACATCAAACTGTTTAAGAAAACCTTAGCTAATATATTGTATAGATTAACAGCTTTTTTAGTACTTCTAGTAACTGCTTTTTTATTTCATCATCATTTATTTTTATAACCACACCCCTCTTTAAAGAGATACTACAACGAAATTTCGACGCTCATGTTTTGGCCTATATGTGTTCAAAGGAGCAGTATCACATCGAACATACCAATATCTTGTTAAAAAAAAGTCTCAAAAAGGAATTTTAAAACGAATTAAACGATTAGCAAAGAGCACCTGGTGGATGTCGCTAACGCCTCGCTTGTAATGCCCGTCTAGGAACCTTGACAGCTTTTGACGGTGAGTGTCTCGCCTCCGGCCACGACGAGAGAAGAGGGGAAGGAGGAACTCCCCTCTTTCCGAGAATGCCTTGTGTGTGTCGCAGAAGTCGCTATTGTCCCCCTACAAGATTATAGAAGATTAACCCGTCACTCAAAATTCGTACAAAAGCAGCCGCTTTGGTGGCTGGAACGACTAGGCCATCCTCTCGACGTCAGCCTCGCCGTAGCTTTGCTCGTCCCGAGACGACCTACGTCACGGTTGCGTAGGATGTCACGTGGTCTCCGCTGGGCCTTCTCCGAGCGCTTGCCAGAGTGGGCCGTTTATAACGAACAAATACAGCCACCAGGCTCAAAATACAAACGTTCGATTGTCATTTACGAATATTGTGGATCATATTAAAGACCTACCAACCGAACCATTTTCCGCAAGGTAGGAAAATGCCCCTCGGGCCCTTCTCTTCTCACCATCTCCTAAAAGTCACGTGATGGCAGCGATTTCTTTCCTGTCGGCTTTTCCTGTAGGGATAATCCTCAAAAAGCCCAAAATGAGGGGCTAGCTGCGAGCGCGACAACGACCTTCAGACTTCCAGGTGCCTTCCCCTCGGTGGCGCGGGCTCGCTCAATCCGCGAAACTGAGGGAGTCAGCGCGACCGAACGCTTTTCTCCATGAGCTCGGTCGGAGGAAATCGAGAGGCCGAGATATGCTGGTGTCGTTCCAGCAGCCGCCCTCGACATTGAGCGGCTGCTAGCTGGAACCATTCCCGTGTCTTCACAAGGATTGCCTTGCGCAATAAAGGGTTCAGATCATCGTTAATCAATTTCTTTCCGAAACATATAAATCAGGTTGCTTTCCCTAACCCCTTCATTACTGTTCGAAACATATATCTCCTCTCGTATGTTGTTCATCCTATTTTGCAGCATTTTGCGTATTTATTTTTCCTTACTTCTGCTTGATGACTGTTTTATAAGTTGATAAAGGCCTTTAAATATTGACGCCGGCTTGCGCGATCAACGCTGTACTGGATTTATCCAATATTGGACAAGATTGGCGTTAGGATGGTAGAGGAAGCAAACCACAATTCTGGCTTCTAATGAAGACGGCGCAGTCGTAAGATAGGTCTTTTCTTCTCCCGCCTCCACAACGCACCGTCGTTCGCACTGTCACAACTTCTCAGTAACATAGCTGTATACCACATTTTACTCATAGTTACTATAAATGTGACCCCACAGGCTTTCCCGGTGGGAGCGAGACGACTTTTTAATGACTGGCGACTCTCCTGAGTGAGAATAAATATTATCACCTTCCCACAACAACCACTCTTTACTCTACCCCCCCCCCCCCCCTTTTCCCGAGTTGGGGAGATATCAGGCCACTCCAGGAAGCAGCCTGCACACAGGGCTTTATGGCTACTCATTCTCAACACATTGGAACGTGGAAGTAAACACATCGCATGAACGACGCCCAGTTTTTTAGCAACCTAAATAATGTGGCACTACTGTTGGGACCCAATCATTTTCATCATCAATCACTATGTGTTATGATTTCATGGTGAAAGTGTGTTCGTCGTGATGCCACAGAAGTGATCGATTCAAAGGGAGAAATAGGCCCTCGTATTTATTTTGCGGAAATACTCGCTCCTGTGACGCTCTAGTGCGAAAGGTCAAAGCGCCCGAGGCAGTGCGTAATACTTTACAACTGACGCTGACGATGAAATATCTGTGGGAAGTGCATAAAATTTCTTACACCATAATGTAGCACCCTAAACAAAAGCATACCTAAAGACAACAAAAGGCCGCGATCGAAAAAAAAAAAATCTATATTCCCCCTTTCTCTCTCTTTTTTTTTTTCCGCGCCACTACGAAGATTAGCGACCGAGCAACGAATTTCCGCCAAAAGCCTCGCTTCTTGGAGAAAGGACTCTAGGGTATATGGTGGTGAATCTGTCAAGGAGTTTGTAGAAATAATAGGCGACCATAGTAGGCGACCATAGACCATTGCCTTCTGCACAAATCATGCCCGGGATATTTCCATTTTCCTCCCACGCGATTAGAAGGCGAGACGCTGGGGGTAAATCATGTGCACTAACATTCTGCGTCTAAGAGAGAGTACCAGATTTATAGTGCATGTTAATTTAGATGTAAATAGTTTAATCACTCCGCACAAAAATTTGCGGTCTGGAGAATGGCATGGAAGCATGGAAGAAAGCAGCTTGCTGGAAATAGAAGTCTCCATTGCATTGCTCTGATGTGAAAAATTATTACGTATTTTTTCTTATTTCTCTGCGAAAATAAAAACAGCGTTTAGAAACCGAATACTGTGCGTTTTGAGGCGCCGAAAGGACATAAAAAACCGGGACAACCTGAACAATACGAGGTGCCTTGCTTCACTCAGCTTGTCCTGGTTTCTTGTTTTTCCGGAGCCTTTCAAAAGTGGATGAAAAATTATGAACCGATTGACCCAACTTGCCACATTAGAGCAGTTCATTTTCATTACGACAGGCTCTCTTCAAGCGTCTTGCATAGTTCAGCTTGTACTGGTCCGTTTTCATATTCGGTTCCTTTCAAAAAGTGAGCTCTAAGCTACTGGACCAACCTACACATTCATAATTTTCAGAAGCGGAGACGTGGAGATGCGACAAAAGGAAAGATTCGCCCGCGTTATTTGAGGCCTATAGAAAAGCGGACCGGAAAGAAGGGGCCGAAATCTTCTTCAAGAAACACACAATCTTCTCTACAATTCTGTCTAACAATTTGATATGAATTAAGGTATACTTGGACGCCGGCATTATTCGTTCAGGAATCAAGCGAAACTTTGCATCGGATCAATATACTTCTACATCCACTCCCATTCAAAGATTATCATGTTTTCGACTCCGTACACAGGGTGGTTTTCAGCGGTGGGTTTTCAATCTGACTGCCCGCCAGAGCGCGAGCCAGAACGCACTACGGCCGCGGGCCGCGTTGCGCTCTTCCCCTCCTTCTCCGTATCAATAAACAATCAAATACCCGGCGGAGCCGTCAATCGTGCTGGTGTCGGGAACCAGTATGTCTAACTTTTGAAATGCAGGCGTGACGCAAAACACGGAGGCGTCTCGTTCGCCCACTTACGTCCTTCCCCGCATTTCTAAACGAATAATGCCGGCGTCCAAGTATGCCTTCACATCAAACTGTTAGACAGAATTATAGAGAAGATTGCGTTTTTCTTGTAAAATATTTCGGCCCTCTTGTATCCGGTCCGCTTTTCTATAGGACTGAAATAACGCGGGCAAATCTTTCCTTTTGTCGCATTTCCACTTCTCCGCTTCCGCAAATTAAGAATGTGGTAGTAGTTGGTGTGGTGGCTCACTTTTTGAAAGGAACCGACGATAAAAACGAACCAGTAGAAGCTTAACTATGCAAGACGCTTGAAGAGAGCCTTTCATAATGAAAATGAACTGCTCTAACGTGGTAAGTCGGGTCAGTCGGCTCATAATTTTTCATCCCCTTTTGAAAGGCTCCATGCAGAAAAACAAGAAACCAGGACAAGCTGAGTGACACAAGGCGCCTCGTATCGTTCAGGTTGTCCCGGTTTTTTAAGTCCTTTCCGCGCTCCTCAAAACGCAGTGTTCGGTTTCTAAACGCTGTTTTTATTTTGGTGAACAGAAATAAGACAAAAATGCGTAATAGTATTTCACACCAGTGCAATGCAATATAGACTTCAATTTCAAGAAAGCTGCTTTCTGCCATGCTTCCATGTCATCCTCCAAGCCGCGAATGTTTGTGAACAGTGATTAAACTATTTAAATGTCAATTGACATGCACTATAAATCTGGCACTCTCTCTTACCGCTATTTCACACTGGAAGCGGATCCGCGTCCGCAAAGCGGTTGCGAACGCGGTTGTATAAAGATCCAGTGCAATTGCACGCGCACTCGATGACATCAAGTGCGCGTGCAATTGTACTGGATCTTTATACAACCGCGTTCGCAACCGCTTTGCGGACGCGGATCCGCTTCCAGTGTGAATGAGCGGTTAGAGGCAGCATGTTAGTGCACATAAATTCCCTTAGCGTCTCGCCTTCTAATCGCGTGGAAGGAAAAAGAAAATATCCCGGGTATGATTTGTGCAGAAGGTTAGATTCAATGGTCGCCTATTATTTCTACAAACTCCCTAACTTATTCGCTATTATATACCCTGGAGTCCTTTCTCCAAGAAGCGAGGTTTTTGATGGAAATTCGTTGCTCGGCCGCTATTCTTTGTAGTGGCGCGGGAAAAAAAAAAAAAAAAGATAGAGGGAGGAGGGGAAGGGGGCAACAATTTTCGCAGAGTGATTCTTTTTTTTTTTTTTTGGCGATTGCGACAATTTTTTGTGTTTAGGTATGTTTTGGTTTAGGGTGCTACAATATGGTGTAAACAATTGTATGCACTTCCCGCAAATATTTCATCGTCAGCGACAGTTGTAAAGTATTACGAACTGCCTCGGGTGTTTTGACCTTACGCACTAGAGCGTCACAGGAGCGAGTATTTCCGCAAAATAAATACGAGGACCTATTTCTCCCTTTGAATGAATCACGACGCATACTTTCACCATGAAATCATAACAAATAATGATTGATGATGAAATTGATTGGGTCCCAACAGAAGAGTCACCTTATTCAGGTTGCAAATGAACTGGGCGTCGTTCATGCGCTGTGTTTACTTCCACGTTTGAATGTGTTCAGAATGAGTAGCCAAAAAGCCGTGTGTGCAAGGTGCTTCCTGGAGTGGCCTGATGTCTCCCTAACTTGGGAAAGTGTGTGGGGGGGGGGGGGGGGGGGAGAGAGAAAAGAGTGGTTGTTGTGGGAAGGTGATAATATTTATTCTCACCCAGGAGATTCGCCGGTCATTAAAAAGTCGTCTCGCTCATAACGGGAAAGCCTGTGGGGCCACATTTATAGTAACTATGAGTAAAATGTGGTATATAGCTAGGTTACTGAGAAGTTGTGATAGTGCAAACGATGGGGCGTTGTGGAGGCGGGAGAAGCAAAAACCTATCTTACCACTGCGCCGTCTTCATTAGAATCCAGAATTTCGGTTTGCTTCCTCCACCCTCCTAACGCCAATCTCGTCAAATATTGGATAAATCCAGTACAGCGTTGATCGCGCAAGCCCGCGCCAGTATTTAAAGGCCTTTATCAACTTATAAAACAGTCATCAAGCAGAGTTAAGGAAGAATAAATACGCAAAATGCTGCAAAATAGGATGAACAACATACGAGAGGAGATATATGTTTCGAACAGTAATGAAGGGATTAGGGAAAGCAACCTGATTTATATGTTTCGGAAAGAAATTGATAATCGATGATCTGAACCCTTTATTGCGCAAGCCAATCCTTGTGAAGACACCGGGATGGTTCCAGCAGCCGCGCAATGTCGAGGGCGGCTGCTGGAACGACACAAGCATATCTCGGCCTCTCGATTTCCTCCGATCGAGCGGCCTCGGACCTGCAATGCAGCTCATGAAAAAAAAAAAAAGCCTTCGGTCGCGCTGACTTTCTCAGTTTCGCGGATTGAGCGAGCCCGCGTCAACGAGGGGAAGACACCTGGAAGTATCAAGGTCGGTGTCGCCCTCGCAGCTTGCCGCTAATTTTTCGCTTTTGAGGATTATCCCTACAGGAAAAGCCGACAAGAAAGAAGCCCCTGGCATCACGTGACTTTTGGGAAAGCGTGAGAAGAGAAGTGCCCGAGGGGCGTTTTCCTACCTTGCGGAAAATGGTTCCGTAGGTCGGTCTTTAACCTATTTTTGAACACGACGGGAATATTTCAAATTTCGTTGAAGTATCCCTTTAATGTCCAAGGCCCCGAGGGTATATGTAATAAATAAATAAATAAATAAATAAAAATGAGTTTCCTGATCATGACGCATATTACCTGGGACTGTTGTAAAACATGAGGAACTTAGAAGGAGAAAAAGACAGAAAAAGAATCGTCTCACCGACCGAGAGACTGAGGGAACATTTCGTGGCCACGCCTACTTCCGTTAGACTTCGTTCCACGTAAGAAGAAACCGGACGCCACCTCCTGACCATTATAACCTCATTGATACTAACACTTTCTGAAAGCGCCATCATATTTAAGAGATGAGACCCGCATCGCCTTCACGCCCGGCAAAGACGTACCTCACCTCTCCCTGTACGGGGCGCCTCCAGCCGGGCCGACTGGCATGCCCTTATCATGCCGGAGATACCATAGGAAGCATTCCAACTCTTTCAATAAGCACTATGCGGAGGGCAAGTTCGTCTGCTTCTTGCGCAGGGGGTAGCGGTGACGTCAGAACGCCGAGCCCTGATTGGCTGATCGCGACCCCCCTATCTGAGCGTCGTCTGCGCCTTTGCAACGTCGTCTGCTCGCAACGTCGTCTGCGTCTGTCTTACCTTTCCTGCGATTTTGGGAAGTCCAGAGGCCAGATTCAGAAAACCATCTTACGCCAAAAGAGTGCGTAAGACAAAACGTGAGAACAAATTCGTATTCATGACCGAAACGAAATTATCGTAAGTTTTGCTCAGGTTACGACGGAATCCTACGACGATCAACTCAGCATGGCCGACAGCGTCGCTCAGTTACTCGGTCGCGACGATCAACGGACGTTTATTTTTGTACGTGCTCTTCTCACGCGTCCCGACTACAAGCAGCAAGAAAAAAAGTAAAAAGTACTTGAAATAAACCACGACGAACAAGAACGCTGGATCCACAAACACCCGGGAAATGCCCCAACGGCCACGAGGCCACGATTCCACCGACCCCGAGTAAGTGAGCTCGGCAGATAGGCCTAGCAGGCACAGCGGTGCTCCGACGGTCCTTGGCCAAGACCGTCTGCCCACGACCGGCTGGCGTGCTGAATGGAATATGCCCGCGCGACCCTTGTGAGCCCTTCAATCTCTTCCTCTTGACATCTCCTTGTTTTCCGAGGCAGCGGTGACTCTCGCCGGTGAAAAAGCGGTGAATCTCCGACAGACGCAGGAAAGGTAAAGCAGCTATCGCTTTGACTAGCAGACGTAAAGCAGACGATGTTAACTGCGCCGACCCGCCGACGCCGTTAAAGAGTGAGGAGTCTCGCCGCACACGAAAGAAGGGAAAAAGTATTTGGGAGGGAACTTGCGGACACTAACACGCTCACTCTCGGTTCTTAGCAAACAAACCTCGGCGCCTCGGTACACCTCGCCAGTTAGTCCTTTGACTTCTCTCCTTGATGCGCGTCTGCTAGTTGTTAAAAACAACGTACCGCTCGATTTATTTCGTCTGCCCTCTCTGAAAGGCGAAGTCGAGCTCGCTCGTAAAGACCTGCACTTCCGAAAGTTGCAAGAAAGGTAAGACAGACGCAGACGACGTTGCGAGCAGACGACGTTGCAAAGGAGCAGACGACGCTCAGATAGGGGGGTCGCGATCAGCCAATCAGGGCTCGGCGTTCTGACGTCCCCGCTACCTCCTTTCTCATGCGCAGAAGACGAAAATGAGCTCACTTGCGAGGCGTATAGACTGAACCAACTCATATTGCCGTCTAATGTACGGCAATATGTTTACTTTACTTTCTTTAGTTTACTTTCTATCGTTGAGTGAAAGTAAACGCATCTTCCAGCTCGTTGTCCATTTCAGTTACACACTTACTCAACCCTCTCACATCACGCCCCTACGGTGACGCTGCTGTTGCCGCCGCGCATGCGCAGAAGCTTTTCTTGTCCCGGTTCCGGTTTCGGCGCACGCACAAGGCCCACATCCGGTATGGGCCAACGCGGGTTTGTTTGTAAACAGCGCGTGTTGGAGCACAGACCGTTTCAGAGGAAGGCTTCTGCCCGGTGCCAGTTCCAGTGTCCGTGCGTCTGGCTCCTGCTTTTCTCGGCATCCGAAGTGACAAACATCTAAGTGATGGGCTATGCATTTGTGAACATTAAGATGGTGTATACTCGGCGTCAACTATTTTGTGCTAGCTCGTCAAGAGTAGCGTAGCTTTCCGCAGTGCTGAAGCCCCGTACGGCTGCGGGAACACGTGACTTTGTTTTGCGTCACACTTGCCATCACAAGATAGCTTCAACAGCACCACGAAAGCTACGCTATGTGGAGCGAAAGATTGTTGGCTTCTTGCGCAGGAGTTACGGTGACGTCAGTATTACGCCGAGCTCTGATTGGCTTTGATTGGAAGGATAGTGGGTAGATCTCAATGCTAACTGCCTTGAGGTATATTCACTATCCATCAATCGGAGCCAATCGGAGCTCGGCGTTCTGAAGTCACCACAACCCCTGCGCAAGAAGCACACGAACTTTCGCTCCTCATAGCCTTGATAACGTAGTACGAAATAACGGACGCCGAGTGTTAACGGCTTTTTGCGAAATCTACGACACCTAGAGGTATGAATAAAAAGCTGTCACGGTAGGTTCTCTTTACCAGCTTCCTTGAGCATATCAGATTTTCACAGCGCCTGGCGATCTAAAGACGAAGGCGGAAAAAAGGTTCAAAACATGCTGAAAATTACCAACGACAACAAAACGGTATCGCACTTGATTGCAGATGTCGTCGCCTTCTTTCGCAGCGTAGCCAGGAAGGAAATGTTTTCCAAAGAACCGGCGCTTCTGTTCGAAGGTCGTCTGGTTCGATCCACAACAACTTCACGAAGGTCGATTTATATCTTTTAGCCGCCGCACGTAAGGCGATACCACCGAGTTACTACCGTTCCCGCTTCTCTAAATATAAGCGCGCACGTAGCTACAGGCAGCTGCAATGTGTAGAAAAGCCAACAGCGCATTGGGGAATTGACGGCAAATTTATGTTGGATATATCGCTGCCGAGTTAAGAAGGCGTCGTTCGGATATCCCACGGGTTGCAGGCCCCGGTGAGTTACCTTTTATATACCAAATCTATTTGATGCATTCAGCTCTCAAGGCAGGTTAACTGTACAATGGCTACTGTGCAAGTAGAAGTAAAATATTTTGCAGAACTGCTTTTTATAAAAGAAATATTTAAATACCGTTTTTATCTATACTAGAGCGTGAAGCAAAGGGATCGCTGGCTTTTTGAAGGGACCGCATAAATGGGTTTCTGACAGTGTTCCCAACTATTTTTTGTGGAAGTCCCTACAAACGTCTCTGAAAAACCCTACATGTCCCTACATCAGCTCCGAAAGTCCCTACGCCCGTCCCTACGCGAAAAAAAACAACAAAAAAAACAGCTGCATACACGGCATATGCACCACAGTAGGGCCCTTCACGCTGTAGTCTTCCTTGAAATTTAATTAATTAGAAATGGGGCATATTCTTTTCTTCCTGTTTTAGTGAGTAAATTAAGCTTCGTTCACCTAGTCCTTTCATTCTCTTCCAAATTCGTTTTGTGGCGGTAAATGTAACGAAAACAGAAATCTTACGTGAACTGCACGCCCTGTGCCTTTCAGTTTGCATTTTAGGATATCCATTGCTCCCGTTTCCTTTTCCTGACTTCGTCTCGATCATGCCTGCATTCTCGAAGTTTCAAGCGGCGCTTTGTGCAGTGTTGGACGAATGGCCGCTTTCGCGGGGCTTCAAATAGTGATTTTCCTATGCGAGAGTTGTGTGTAGGCCACTGGTGTAAATAATTTAGCGCAGAAGAGAGGACACCCTCGTGCCAATCCCGACGGCCCGTTGCTCGCTTAATAATAGTTATAATTTATTATCACTTCAAGCAGCAAACATTTAAATCCGCCTCACGTAAGCACCAATTCGTGCTTGTTTGTGATAGCGGGCAGTTCCAAAGAGTAGGCCGCACCGGCTGTGCATTTGTTAACAATGCTATAGGGGATCTTCCGTGGTGGGATAGTGTATGAAACTAAATTCTGATCCGAATGGAGCCCCTGCCAATGTCATTACGCGAGCGTTCACTAACGTCATGATGACGATTGTCTAGAGGTACAGATGTCGTGCCGAGACCGAAATAAAAATCTAAAAATTCGGATGCGTAAGCTACGACACTCCAGCCTACCACATAAGTTCAGCAAGGTGGTGGATTTAATTTGTAAATTTATTCAAAAATAATACTTGCCTCAGTCAAAAGTTACAACGAAAAACAGGAAAATTGCCATGTATTGCAATGATTGCTATCGTCCCCTGCTTATGTCTATTAAAACGTTCTGGTGGCCCACAATAACGTTCCAGTGGCCAAAAGTAACGATTACAAAACATGTATGTACAGATGTTGAAAAGGAAAAAAAAAACTTCTTAGTTGTACATTTCCTTGTTAAAGAGCTTCATATGTCCTTCTTTCACAGTCAAGCTGACACACGTCTCTCCCCGGGTAGCCATGGCTGACTTGACCAAGAGCAGGGCGTTGACACTCTCCGGCCCAAGCCTGTTTCTTTTACGGGTCTTCATGTCACTCAACATTGAAAAGATGCGCTCTGTTTCTGCATTGGAGTGAGGAAGAGTGAGGACCAGCTTTGCCAGGGTAGCGATGTTAGGAAGTACTAATTTGTCATCGAACGTCTTCGTCTTGCTCACCTGACCCCAGAACGCGTCTGGCGACTTGGTTTGCAGCTCAATCTTCTCACACTCTGTGAAGAACGAGGGAAGCATTCGCCACTCTTGCTCAACATCGCCGACACTGGGTAGGAGGTGCTTGTAGCGATCTTGAAGCACGGGCAACGATGGCAGACGTTTCCGGGCCTCGTAGCTCAATGCCGTTGAGGGCTGCACAAACCGCACTTCGTGGAAGAAGGGTCCGGAGATCGGAAGCCTTTTCTGGACTTCGAGCACTGCGGTTTGATAAAAAGACATGCAGCGCAGCTTGAAGTCACGAACTTCGGATGATCCTCCTTCCATGGTGATCTTGTCCAGGATTCCCTGGCAGCCTGCTCCAACGTACAGCTCCTCCAAGGCCAGTAGACTTCTGGGGTCGAGTGGATTGAGTTTAGCAGGGTCCTCAATAGAAGACGGCTTCATGAAATTCTGGCATAGGCACCTCAGTAGTCTTTGGCTTTCCTCTTGAATGACTGCGATTAGGCTGTCCTTGCTCTGAAACATTGCGTTAAGCTTGTTGAAGAAGCCAAGCACATATTGCATGAACTTGAGATACGCCTCCGTGATGGGGTTCATGTCCTTCAAGATCAGCTCAGCGGCCACAATGCGGTCCTCTGTAGCTGCCTGTAAGAAGAGCAATTTCAAGGTCTCCCATTCCTGGAGGACGCGCTCTACACACTGGTGCAGCACAAGCCATCGCGTCTCACTTGGTCTCAGTATCTTGTTCTTCTCTTTGTGGAGGTACTCTTGGAGTTCAGCGAGCTGAGCCTGACGCTTACAGCTATGGCTGAAGTAGTTGGCGACATTTCTCAAGAGGTCCTCAACGTTCCTGGGAAGCTTTAGTGCTGCCTTGCTTGCTGCTATATGCAGCGAGTGACAGATGCAGCGGATGGTTATAAAACTGTCATCCGCCTTTTCTCGCAGCCTTGTCATCAGGGAGTTGCGCTCCCCCACCATCACACTAGCGTTGTCGCATGCGAGCGCGATTATGTTGGTTAGCGGGACTTTCTTCTCAGACAGGCATTTCTCCACAGCTGAGGCAAGCGACTCTGATGAGCACGACCTGGCGTCAAGCGGGATGACTTCCAACAGCTGTGTGATTACTTGGTCTTGCTCTTCTGAAAAATAGCGGACGACACAGCAGAGGAGTTTGGTGTTCGTTATGTCCGTGCCCTCATCTACAAATATCGAAAACTTCGAAGCTCCCAGCCTGTGCGCGAGAACTTCAGTCTCCGCTTTTGCCAACACGTTTTTTACGATAGATTCACACTTCGTTCTGTGAAGACTCACACCTTTGGCAATGGCTGAGTCATGAAAGACCACCTTAGCAAGCTCGCCCAGATGATCCATTGCCTTGAAGGATAAGGCGTGCTCAGCCACAAAAGCCGACATTTTGATCTCAGCAGTCTTCACGTTCTGTTCGTGCGGGTTTGACTTCTGTACGAATGCTGTCATCAAGTTCTGCTTTCTCAGCCCCGCGGTTGCCTTTATGTGGGCATCTCTTTTTGAATGTTTGGTCAACTCACTGTGTCCGGCGACCAGGCTTGCGTTGCAGGCCTTACATGATGCACGAAATGGGTTTCTTGGGTCCGGTGCGAGCCATCCCTTGAACTCCGGAAGCTCCAGCCATGCCTCGCGGAAGCGCTGCTTCCTCGAAGGTTCGGCTTCATCCTTTGCCAGTTCCCCTCGGACTTTTCGTTTCTTTTTCGGTGTCATCACTGACGACGGTCCAGCGTGTTGGTCTGCCATCGTTTTGTTCTATACGGGGCTGATCAAACTGTATACTAGTCACCGGTCGGAATCGGAATGGTTTTTGAAACGAAAGGAGAAAGGGCGAAGGGTGGGAGGACTATTGAAGGGAGGACTAAACAAGCGAAACCACGAGGAAAAAGACCGCGGTCGTGCGTGTCGTCTGCTACTTCCGTTAAAGCAGGTGGTCATGTGCTTCGGTGCGGCCAATCAGAAACCCACAATTGCTCCACGCTTCAGGATCGAGGTGCACAAGAGAAACGATGTTACATCTTTATCAAAAAGCGCGCCGTGGTGTGTTTAATAGTGAGTTCGTTTCACGGCACTCGTGTCCACGCGTGCCCACTCGCGGCGTAAAGCGAGTTCGTTTCGGCCGGCACTCCACGAGTGGTTGCATTCTCCGAGTTCGTTTCAGCGGCGGCACCCCACGCGTGATGCACTCGCTGCACCGAGAAAATCGGGCGTGCGCCAAAATGTAATCCCGTCATGCCTCGCTCCGGCGAGGCGGCGAGGAGCGGGAGCAGACGACGAGGGTTCGTCTGCTACGATGTGTCGCGGAACCGAAAGGGAAAAAAAAGTAGATTTTCTGATAGAAATCGCGACCCGCGGGCAACGGAATCAAACGCGAGCTTGAATTGTGAGCGCCTGCTATTTTATGAAGAAAGCAATTGACATCCGGTGCTTTATTTGCAGGTTTTAAGTTGCTCTGTTGCCGTACAGACGCTGAAATATACCAGTGTGTCAAGAAATGCTCAGAACAAACGCATCAGCGGCTTCCGAGATGTTTATCACCACCCGTGTGCGGGTGAAAAATTGAACATTTGTCGACAACACTCCCCCAGCAGAAACTTCTGACTGCCCAAAAAGCATCAGAGAAAGCTAAACATAGAGACTTTACCCGAGGCTTGGGCAACATCATCATGTTTAACATTTACCTACGTCAGCTAACTTTGTTTGATAGAAATGTCCAGCGCAGCGCGAAGCGCGAGGCGCGAGCTCTTTAATTCCTTTTCCTCTACAAGCTGTACATATATACAACGAGACTAGAGCGCTATATAAGAGTCTGTGTCTCACAAACTTGTCCTGTCGTATTTTGTTCGACAAAGCTCTCGTTCTCGACGTCCTCACCAAGGCTAATATCTGATCCACCTGTAATGACGATCGAAATCAAAAGTCCCACGAAACGTTTTGCTGGATATTCCAACAGACTAGTTTTAAGCCGTATACCTTTCAGTTATTCACGCATAATACCATGCTCAAACGGATCAAGCTTCTGCTCGGACAGCATCATCAGTTTTCTTCAGTGTAAACGGTTAGAATTGAAAGATCGCAACCAGCTGCCTTGTAGACATCTGGGTGCGGAAATTTACGCCGCCTGTAACTATCTCTACGGCAGCCGAGTGGCTTGAAGTCATCGCAACTATAAACTACAGGTTGCAGCGTTCAACGTTTGTAGATAAACGTTGGTAGTGACTGCACTCTCGCATCCCCACCCATCACTCCGAACAGAAAGGCGCTAGTTTCGGTTTGAGGTCGGTTCCTTTTCTAGAACATAGATGGCGGCAGCATCAGTCTTCTGCACTCACACACTCAGTGCATTTGGCGGGTTCGTTTGAGGCAGTTCTCCGTGCCCATATCCGTGCAACACTCTGCGAGTGTGATGCATTCTGGGAGAGAACTAGGGGCCACCTGGTGTTTCCAGAAGTAACTTTGTTGAAGCAAGAAATATACAAAAATGCCTAAAGTCCAGACAACACAATTAAGTTTTTACATGAACATTAAAAAAATTCCGGAAATTAAAAAAAAAAAAAAAAAAGATGGCAGCGATTGTGGAAGTCCCCACGTTTTCCTGTAAAAGTGGCAGGGCGTCCCTACGTCCCTTCTGGACCAAAAAATCGCCAAAAGTCCCTACGTTTAGGGACATGTCCCTACAGTTGGTAACACTGGTTTCTGAACGTATCGAGCTGAGATTTTGCACAGAGGCCGAAGAGTGCGCATTAAAGGTATTAAACGTTATCTGAGCAAACTTACCAGAGTAAAACAATAGAAATCAGGAGCTTGACACCACAGCGTCCGTCTGCTTACTAGAGGAATCTTATTGGCGCAATAGCCAACAAATTGTTGCGGAGAGTAAGATTCCAGGTAGACAGCCTGCATTGTACAGAGAGGGTTCAACGGCTCGATCAGGGTCACGTGGTTTATGAATCGCGTATTCAATACGAGCTGTGAGAATGTCCCGAGAGCGTCGATCGTCTGCAAACACCTCCGCCTTCCCGGCGGTTTGACTCCTTGGAACGCGAAAGAGCGGATCATGCGTACTCGCGACCAAACTCCGCAGGAGGCGTCCGCCATTAAATTGCAAACGCTCCCCACAGTCTAAGATGTACCATCTCTTCAAAACAGTATCTCAAAATAGTATCTCTAATCGCAGGCGGCCACAACAGGTGCTTTCCTCAACCTCGGTAAAAGCAGACGAGGTTTCTGAGCCAGAAGCGATGCGCTCTTTTACTCCGCGAATTGTTCGTGCGTGATTCGTTCATTCTACCAATTGAAACTAAAACTAAAGAAAAAAACAAGAAAAAGAAAAAAAGATGTGTAGTCTCGTTTTTTTCGACAATTAGTTTCGGCGACTCGTCATTGTCTGCTTTGAACACTTTTGCTGTTACCGCGTCTCTTGTCTGCAACTTTCATCCGTGCTGTTTTAGGGTTAACGCCATCTTCATGATGCGCTTAGCTCCCAACGAGCGAGTGAATGTTGCTTGCTGGTATGGGAAGCGCCGGAGGATGAAAGAGGTTCGCCGACGTTTTCGAGCTGAGTTTCAGCAGCGACCTCCGGGCCCCCCACCAATGCGGTGCTGGGTAAGGCGCCCCAAAGAGGAAGGAAACCTCGAAAACCAGTCACCGACAACAGTGGTGTCATCAAAGAAGTTGACACTGAAACATACGGTAATCGGTGCCTTCACTTCCGACTCCTCACACCTTGCTGTCGACAGTGAGAGCACTTCCGGCATGTATCGGATGTTGCGCCAATCAAGTGACGAGCGGCTTTGGTTGGCACACGGACGCCATAGGTGGAGATTTTTTGTGTTTGATATTTAACTTCCTGATCAAGTAAGTTTGTTCTGTGAAATTTATAAACCCTTAATGCACTTTCTTCGCTAACCTATGTACGAAACCTCATATGGATACATTCATAAAGCAATTTATGCCATCCCTTCAAGTAGCCTTCACACACCCTGTGAAGGTGTTTTAGTCTTAACTCAGGTATGAAGAATTTCTATTTTTAGCCTAAAAAGAAACAGAAGTTTTGGGGGAGAACTTTTGACATAACTGAGAGCGCAAACGGAAAGCTTTGAAGTTTTCTCTTCTTTTTTTTTTTGTAAAACGTCAAGGCACAAAAAAAAAGAAAAAAGAAAAGCGTTTCTTTCACCTGTCGGGTATTGCATGTTTGACCGCTCACGCTTTTGTCACTTCTCAAACTACTGCACTAGGACTCTTTCGTAACACTCTCAAAACGGATATTATTATGATTTATGAACTGAAAAACATTCTCATATTTGGAAATAATTTGTTTTTTCTAATGTCGAACCGTGTTCTTGAGCAGTCCCGCGCCCCGAAGAGCACGTGACTTCCACTTCCATTCGCGCGCGATCGTGCAAGTAGCTTTGAGAGAGCTTAAACATTGCGGAAGCTACACTAACCTTGACAACGTTGCATACAATAGTTGACGCCAACGTTACTAAAACACTAAGTTGGAAAGCTCGCCCTTGAAACCCGGACCGCTCGCGCCCACCGAGACCAAACTGGATACGATTACAGCGCCGCCCTTTAGCGATGAGTCAAAACGGGAAAGTTGGTTTTTATAGCTACTGTGAAATGGCACTAGGAGACGGCGCCACCGGCCTGGGCGCGACTCGATTTGAACCAATACGTGCAAACGTGCGGTTCCTGGAGTGGCCGCTGCGGAAGAAATGGCGGCGTTGCGATCGCCTTTAGTCCCGTACTCGATTCGAAGCCACTCTTCTAAAGCAGGCTCTATGGTAGTTTTCCAACTGAGTCGTTCTAGTAACGCTGCTTGACTCCGAGTATAGACTGCCCTCGGTAGAACCACGGCAGATGCCATGGAATGCGTGACGGGTGTCTTAAAGAGACCATGAAACGATTTCAGACAGAATTTTACTGACTGTATATCGTTTATGCGACCAAAAGAAAACTAGAACGCGAGATTAGGAAGGCTAAATCCTAATTTTTGGCATAAAATATTGCCAAATAAAAGCAGACTATACCTTACACTCTCCCTCTAGAATGCTCACAACAAAGCTGAGAGCATGAATGGGTGGATTGACAAATGAGTTTGGCAAGACTTTCTATAAGGGATGGTACAGTCATGTCTCGTTGATATAGACCCCGTTAATATGAATACCCCGCTATCATTTTCGGGACGAACTGGGAGAATACATGCATTTTTGTCTCGTTTTAATGAACAAGTCCAAATATGGGCGATTTTGAGGAGGAACGGAGGTTACCATATTAACGAGACATCACTGTAGCTCGCGCCACCTTGCAAAGTAACGGGAACATTCACAGTGTCGGAGTATTTTTTCCCCATTTCTTACGTGCACGTCAGTTGAATTTAGCTTCCGTATTGGATATTAGTGTGTCGCCCGAACTGTGCTCGGAAACGATGAAATAGTCGATGAATACCACGGACGTCAATTAGTGAGTTCAATATCCGGTTGCTTAAGCCGCAGGCGCCCAGCACGCAAATATGCACACCCTGTAATGCACCCGTCGTTCTAACGTACGGCGGCGGCGGGACGCTCCAGGCAATAAAACAGCCTCCAGGGCTGTGGCCCAGGAGTGTGTTCACAGCGCAGCGTTTGCAGTTGCACCTACAAATGAATCAATTATCATGAATTTAAATTTCTTCTTTTCTAGTGCTTTGTGTTCGCAGCCGAAATGTGAACTTTCCTCCTCGAATCGACCGACTCCAGTTGATTCGAGGAGGAAAGCAGACGCGAGTTTTCATCCTCTTCTTTTTGTGCAAAACCACGGAGGCAATAAAACAAAAATGTATTCCTGTACCGGGTTCTATGAACATTAAAAATTAATAGGCTCTTCATTAGGAAAAAGTTGGAAAATCATTTAATTGTCTCTTTAAACGAAAAGGCCTCAGTGGGAATAGAAGAGACACTAGACCTCGGAAGCCAACAGCTGTCAGCAGTTAGAAGCAGCTAGTTGTCTCAGTTTAGGAATACCCGACATACCCGCGTTCCTCTGAAAACGCATACAAACTGGCGGCGAGAACACATGATAAGAATTTAAAAAAAAAAAAAAGATAGCTAAAAAACGACGCCAAAGTGGTGGCGCGGTAGGGTTAGGCGGAGGTTTCTATCCCGAAGTGTCGGTGTGCCCGTGCTGAATGAACTCATAGGGTCAAGAATACCTTCACAATGCAAGACCATGGTCACCCGGGACAAAGCAAACCTAGGTGTCTCTAAAAAAAATAATAAAAAAAAACAGTAAGAGATGGCAAACTTCAAGTGCTGTGTGATATTTAGCTCTAAAACGTTTACACCCAGCAAACATTTGTGTTATAATAAAACTGGGATTTGAACATTAACACTGCCGCAGCTACTGTGACTGATTGCGCGGCCAGGGAATGACGGCTGATAAGTGCTGAAGACTCTTGACATCGTCGTCACAACGTTGTCATAATATTGGAGCGAATTGTTCAGTCTGCATTCTGTTACATTTAGTACTAAACGATTCAGCATATGTAATACATTTAGGCAGACATAATAAATGTTGCCACTCATCCTCCATATATTCTCCAGACTGATCATGGCGAATCGGCCAAGTGACGCAAATGTCCATATTATTTGTGTTAACTCCCCCAGACATCTCTGAAGTTGTCGAAGGATTGCGGTGTAAGTTACGCAAAACGTACAATTAATTTGTTTCGTGAGTACGCATTAGGTATTGTAGGTTTTGACGTGGCGGCTTTATTCGTTCTAAGTGTTTTTGGTGATCCTGGTCTAGGCTCTGCTCTGTACTTCATAAACTTGTCACAACTCGTTTTTTTTCCTCCGCGTCCAAGCGTTCAAGTGTTCATTGAGCGTTATCGCTCGTTCATCCTCAAACTTAGATATAGCTAAACTCCGGGGGAACATGCGTTGAGGACGACTTGAGAGTTCAAGATCGCTGATTAAACGGAGGAGCTCTTCAGACATGGATGGAAAGCCTTCGTCCTGGGCTTGTTTGTTTACACTCCTAGCAACAGCACAGGTCTTGCTGCTCGCCTACGGCCAACAGGTGAGTGTTTTGGGCTCGGTGGCAACCATCCACATACCCTCTACGTTTTCTGGAAATGTATCAATAACGCCATAGGCAAGCTTCCTTCCTCTTGCACCCTGGTCCCCCAACACAACGAGATGACTTGAATTAAAACGAAGGCAACGTTACTAGATAAACTCACTCGTGGAACTCCCCCGGAGGGGGGTACCCCCCCCCCCCCCCCTTCCTTTCCTACTCCACCTCACGTCCGCCACTTGTCGTTTTAAGCGCCGTGTAGAGGATGCGTTTCAAAACTGTGTATTCCGTAAAGTTTATGGTGAAGCACCACATTAAGACGCTAAGATACAAAACTTGTGTGTTACACAGAGTACACTGTAGATACCAGCAGTCGTCCCCAAAACGGTGGCGCTTCGAACGGCAAGAGGCGAACGCTGGGGGAAGAGGGGAGTACTGCTCGTCAAAGAAGCGTCGAGGAGCAGTTCTGTAATCGAGTTCGTCTAGCAACGTTGGAAAACGATATTGATCATTCCGTAATTAAATACCTTTAGTAGATCGTTCCGGTAACTCTGGTAACGATACCCGAGACTCCGCCGCCGCCATTGCGCGTGCGTCGTATTGTTATCGGGGGCATCGGACGTATCGGAACGATCTACTAAAGCTCTCTATTGTCAACTTCTTTCCTTTTCTCGGGCACAGCGCAAGCGGTCCTTCGCCATCGATTACGAGAACAACTGCTTCCTAAAAGATGGCGAGCCGTTTCAGATCATCTCCGGATCCATGCACTACTTCAGGACACTTCCGGAGCAGTGGGAAGACAGACTCACCACCATGAAGACAGCGGGCCTCAACACCCTTCAAACGTAAAAGCAATTCAGATTAATACGAACGTTGCACTTCACCGCTGCAGGCTCAAATATTGTTTTTTCTTTCCGACGTCACACGTTCCGTCCAACTCGGTCATCTGCGTCCGTCATTAAAATTGACAAGCATGTTTGTTTTTTTTCTCATATTTTATAGGAACAGCCTTACGCTAGTTTATATTATAACGTAATGCCTCCTACTAATATAGCATACGTATATTGTGCATACGCGCTTGAACCCAACCAAAGACGCAGATCACTAGTAACCGCCTGCTTCGGTTAATTCCAGCGGTGTCGTCACTACGTTTACACCGTTTCATCCTTCTCTTGACGCGCATTTAGCTACATCGAATGGAGCAGCCACGAGCCCGAAAATGGTCAGTACGACTTCGAGGGACAACGAGACATTGTGAGGTTCATTAAAATCGCGGAACGCCTCGGGTTTTTGGTAATTCTCAGGCCAGGTCCCTTCATCGACGCCGAGCGAGACATGGTAAGCTGGAGAAATTACGTAATTCGGAGAAATGGCGTATGTCACGTAGTAGTTATGAAAACAATACACGAAGATGAAAGAAGCTAAGAAAACAAAAGTTGGAAATTACTTTATGGACGCCTCAGAATGGCGGTTAACGTCTCAAGCCTGTTTGAAGCATGTTTACTTCACACAGATGTATGCTTCAAACATGTATACAGACTTTCTTCTGCATGATGTATAAGTAGTTTGACGGCGGCTTTAGAGAAACACCAGCCACCATTCTGAGGAATAACAGGGGTTATTTTTGTTGTCACAATGTTGTCACTACAACAGGACGACACGCCGATGTGCTTCTCGTCGAGATCGAAATAGGAAAGGGTGGCGATTTCGTTGCTTAAAAGCCGACGTACACTTCGCGCTTTCCACTTTTGCCCGCCTCCTCCTTTCGTATATCCTCTCCCCTTTTTACCTTGCCCTGACTTTACTCCCCTCGTAGTTTAGGAAAGGGGGATCGCTAAGAGGATTATCTTCCCTGCAGAAAACCGAGGTTGTACGTCGGCCTTTAAAGTTTGACAAGGTGCTGGAGAGAAAGACATGCCTTAGCCTAAGAACTGTTTACAAGGACCAAGGTATCAATTGTTTCTCGTAATGCTCTCGGCCATGTGCTATTAGATCATGGCGTGTCGAAATGACTTTCGGTAAAAGTAAAATCAGGCAAAACTATTTATGTACAGCGGGTAATTTTTTTCGGAAATAAGGCCGTACGTTGTCCTCTTTGCGATAAAGACAGGGCGGTCTTAATTTTATTCTTAACCGTAAAATATATTCTGGCAATCACCCAAGTGCTTTTGAAAAACAAAAAGTGAAAGCCTTTTACAACTCCCTGTAACACCGAATTAGAGCGCAGCTCTTGAGGAGGAGGAGGGAAGGGTACTGGGGGGGTGTCACGTGACCTTGGGGGGGGGGGGGGTCACGTGACCTTGGGGTGTCACGTGACGTCGGGGGTCACGTGACCTCACGTGACGATGCCGATGCCGATGACGTCATCAGTGACGTCACTGATGACGTCATCAGTGATGATGATGATGACGATGCGGATGCCGGTGACGTCATCAGTGACGCCACTGATGACGTCATCAGTGATGATGACGATGGCGATGCGGATGCCTGTGACGTCATCAGTGATGATGACGTCAAAGGGGGGGGTCACGTGACCCCCCCCCCCCTCCCCGAGGTCACGTGACTCCCGCAGAAGGACGGCACCAAGGCCGTGCAAGCTGGTGCCTGCAGAAACGGTTGCTGAATATTCTGGGCTCTTTCAAGCCACGCTGGTGCTGGATACCACCATCTTCTTTAGTGAGTCGAAGGCTGAAGCTTAGCCAGTCCCCCAGGTCCAGACCGCGTCCTTGTTTAGGACGAGCGCGATTGGCACAGTGGCGGTGGACAGGCTCGCGCGGTTGGGACATTTCCCATAATGCACCGTGCCAGCCCTCCCGGGGTCACGTGACCTCGGGGGGGGGGGGGATTACGTGACCTGGGTGGTCACGTGACCCTGGGGGGGGGGGGGGCTCGCGCGGTGCATCATGGGACATTTCCCATAATGCACCGCGCGGTTACGCCGACGCCGACGGCGACGGCGACGCCGCTCAAGCCGGAAACGGGCCCCTAAGAGCTGCGCTCTAATATAATTGCCTCTTCCCGGGCCTGGCATTCACAAAAGAGATGGCATGTACTAGTTACCACCAGTACAAGTAAGCTTCAATAAGGAGGACATCATATTCTGCAAACTTTCCTCAATGGCTCCAACCTCTCAAAACCGACCTCTGATTACTGGATAAATGCTAAATCAGATATTTTCTGAGAACTCGTACGGCAGAATGTCTAACCACGAAGGCTTCAAGAGCAAACCTGTAGGTTCGACGGGAGCTCCCGCTGCACGAGCGTTCGTGCAGTCGAGGTTCGGTCAGACATAAAGGAGTCGCCCTTGCAGGTCTTGAATTTAGTTCATACTAAGGTGAGACGAAGTTCATGGACATCACATAATGTGCCTGTCTTCATGCAGGGAGGTTTTCCGTATTGGCTGCTGAGTGAGGACAACACGGTCAGACTTCGATCCAGCGATCAAAGTAAACCATCATTCTTCATCTTTACAGAGTTCGCGAAATCGGGTGTGAAAACATTTCTCGCTTCCCTAGAATCAACTAAAAGGCGGCAGATGATTTATTTATATGGCAAAGAGGTACTGGAGATGTGAGTGACATGCGTTTTGATTAAATCGGTCATTCGCTGCCGTTTGGACGTGTATAATAACTCTAGAAGACCGTTTATACAAGCACTTATATCACGATTGTTCGTGATAATAAAGAGGACTATCTTATGTTTCCTGAATTCATCTTTCTAGGATACCTGAAATATGTGGACCGCTACCTCTCCAAGTTGCTTCCACTTCTCAAGCCACTCTTGTATTCTAACGGTGGCCCTGTCCTGATGCTTCAGGTGATATGTCGTATTTCATCACAAGCGCAAGCCGCTATAGGTTCCGTAGTAGTTTGCCTGATAAGAAAAAAGAGCGTACTAACTCATCCAAAACAGGCAGCGACTTGTTCGAAGAAGCGCCCATGCTAAAGCTTACAGAAGTGTAAACGCGAACTATGAAGAACTTAAAAAAAACACATAATTTCCTACTGCGGTACTCAAACTTAGTCCATTCGAGTAACGTCGTACTCTCTAACTGCCGCCAAAACGTGGAAGACAACACTCATCTTAAATAGGTGCAGCCTTCTGGCTTGTAAAACGGGAACTTGATAAACTATAAACTAACTTGTACTTTTTTGTTATGTGATAAGCTACGTTCCCGACGAGGAAACGGCACTTAGGCTTCGTCTCATCACAAGTCGGAGCGGACTCGAGCGCTAGACGACGTAGAAAAACGCCCATACATTGCCATTCCCTGCGCTTTACTTGGCCGACAATTGAACAAGCGCCGAAACATGACAAACGCCGTAACGTTTCGCTTTTGACCCTGCTTGATCGGTCCACTTGACGCGTAGTTTCGTATGTGCCCTGACTCAACGTGAAACGACGTATATTAAGGTGTCCGGGATCCGGTGGTCTCCTAAGGTTACACTCACATTAAAAGCTTCTCACCCGAACACGTTACGGTGAATACAGATTATGTAAAGCAGATGCTTCAACTTGGACACTCGACGAGAGGCTCGACGATATCGCCGGCTGCCGCGATTGGCAAGCACCGAGGATAAGCGGGGCGCTGACCGTGGCGGCGGTCGGCTGTGTCGCTCACTTTCTCGACGAGTGTCCAACTTAGAGCCTCGGCCCATGATCAGCAGTGGAATCATCGTAGGACGTGGACTGAACTCAGGTTGAGAACGAGTACGGCAGTTACCACGAATGTGACTTCGTCTACACGGCCCACCTGAAAGACTTGATGCGTCGCCACCTGGGTCCTGACGTTCTGCTGTACACCACCGACGGCAGCGGAGACGGATACCTCACGTGCGGAAAGAACGACGGGGCCTACAGCACCATCGACTTCGGCCCCGGTAATGCCTAACGTAGGGCGCTTGGAAAAAAAAAACAAAAAAAAAAAACAGTACAAAGACGGTGTTGTCGGTCCAACCCATTTCGGATGAAAAGTCCGTATTCCTGAATTTTCACCGTCGCGTCAACGGGCGTACGCCAAGCAAGGATTGGATACGAGTGCCGCGTTAACGTTCGGCTGAGGTTCGTACGCTCATTGATTGGAGACGCGTCTTAGCCTAACACTGACACGGCACTGGGGTCCTATCCGTGCCCGGCGTTTGCCTCTTAAGGCGACGTTGAAACATAAGAGCTACTGTCCTTCTCGTCTAGGAGGTGTTGGTCTTTTATTGGAATCTAGCATACAAAAATGAGAGGAAGAAAAAGGATATCAGTCCTGTCCCCCCTGGTCCCCGGTATCTTTCAACCTAACTGCGCTTTGGAAAGAAGGCGTTGTAATGAACGGTTACGAAAAGGTTCGCTACAGTTGCCGGTGTTCGCACCAAAGCATGCGGATAGACGCTTGCAAGCGGGCATACGTTTGTTTGGCAGCCAGTCTGGAAACCGAGGGCACGCCTTAGCCAACCCGGACTGTCCGACGATCTGCACGTAGCCAACAGAAAGATGTCGGCGCTCAGAAGCCGTACTTACAGACGCCTATATGTAAATGGCTCAGCATTCACCTGGTCAATTCATAAAAAAACAATCTAACATCAATGCCAATTCTAGCAGATCGTGTTTTTGTAAACTGCTCTGCAGCGTGCGCCCGGAGGGGTAGCGCTGCAGAGGCGGTTTTTCTAAAGCGTGCTCTGCAGCGTGCTCAGGCGGTTTTTCTAAAGCGTGCTCTGCAGCGTGCGCCCGGAGGGGTAGCGCGCCTGCAAAAACGCTTTCCTAACCCTTCCTTACGTTTTTTATGCGAAATATTTGACTGTCCCATGGAGCGAGCTGACGTTATCAGTTTGAAGCGAGAAAACGGCACGTAAAAGCGAGTTTTAGTAGACCGTGTTTCCCCCTCCGCTAACCCTCCGCTACGAAGAAACCGCCACTGCGCCTGCGTGCCGATGGCCTTGGCTGTAGAGTTCCGGGTAGCGGAGGGGCTTAGGGGAGGGGGAAACACGGTCTACTAAAACTCGCTAAAGCTGATGGATTTCGCCTTCGGTTCCATTATCTGGCGCGCGTCGACAGGGCTCCCATTGGCCGCTGCGCTCGTCAGTTTCCACGACCGCTCACCCCATGGCGCTGCGTGTCCATCAGCGCGGAGCGTCCAAGGTCACCAGGAGAGCACGCGCGCTGACCGGCGACGAAAAGTACGCAGCGCGGCAGCAGACAAAAAAGGAGCGGACGAGCGGCTTGCATGCTTTCGCATTCACAACTCATAAGAAGTGCTTAGGTGTACCTCGAGCTTTTTAAGATATGAAATTTATTGCTTTACAGCACTAAAGCTTCAAGATACAATCTGCGCCAAGTCTCGGCAATTTAGCAACCGCGCCGCGCCTCGCAAAATATTTGTCTTGAACGATGATGACTTCAAACTACGGTTCCTGGACAAAGGATGTTTTCGACTGGTGTCTTAGTGTCCTCTTCTGCCCATACATTAAAAGTGGTCCCACAGTAGCAACAAATGACGTCACAGAAGACGGCACGCCATGCTGTCGAATGTCGCGATCCTGGCGGTTGGCACTAGAGGTCCCGGCAAAATGTACGAGAAAACGCGAGTGTCGCTGCCGTCGCCAAGTCCAACTCCTGGCTGCTGAGACTGTCGTTAACTTTCCAATCGGAGAGCGACCTAAAGGAGAATAGGCCTCTGTCACGTTCAGCGCAGCCACTGTGACACCGCCAGGATCGCGGCCGGCGACAACATGACGCTCTTATGACGTCATCGAGTGGAAATCGAGGGAGTCCATTTTAGGATACACTAAACGCACCAGTTGGAGACGCGCCCCCGCAGCACCAAGCATCTTCCAACGCAGGCTCGGACGTGGTGGCCTCCTTCGCCGCCCAGAGGCGGCACCAAGACCGCGGTCCTCTTATGAACTCCGAGTTCTACTCGGGTTGGCTCGACAACTGGGGCGACAAACACTGGGAGGGAAACGCTTCTGCCGTTGCTGAGACGCTGCGGGAGATGCTGACCATGAACGCTTCCGTCAACATGTGAGCTCCTCTTTGAGTATTTCTCCCTGAAGGACGGAGCGAATGTAAATACGCCTGGGTCGGCTTGGTGATAGCACCGAGATATTTTGGTGACGCCCTCCTACCTATGGCCAAACCTCTATGCAACAACAAAAAAAAACTTTTTTAAAATAATTTTGCCTACAATCCTTCGCTTTAAATTAGTGAGAAAAAAAAAACAACTTAATGTGTTGCAAGCTAGGCGCCTTGAAACCTTCCATAATCACTGCAAATTCATTGCACCATGCCAACTTGATATGCCCCCATTTAAAATACACGTGTGTGTGTGTGTGTGTGTGTGTGTGTGTGTGTGCGTGTGCGTGTGCGTGTGTGTGTGTGTGTGTGTGTGTGTGTTTTCTCAACGCTGAACGTTAGCACCCGAAACTCATTGCATTCGGAATTCATTACAAAACGCGGTACAGTATACAATGATTGTAAAAAAAAAATCAAAGTTCTCTCAACAGGCTCGTATCTTTTATTTTTCTAAGTAACACGGGTAAATTTGTTTGTTTGGTACAGATACGTGTTCCACGGAGGATCTTCTTTCGGATGCACAGCTGGCGGTAAATAGTTCCTCGTTCTCTCCTTCCCGTGACGAACTGTATAGATACTTTTAAACAAACACCGCGGTTTAATACAAAACAGATAAAAATTTGAAAAAAAAAAAATTCCATCCAGTTTTATGTTTAGAGTTTCAGACCTCACGGCATGCTGTGTATAAGGAGCGATCGTTGAAATGTGTTTAGAAAACATGAAAGGATCGTTTCGAGGAATGAAGAAGAAGCTAAATTTTATACGGGGAAATTACTAGACGCCAGATCTCAGGCCGACGTTTAGAGCGCGTGCTCAGAACGAGCTCTCATTAACAAGCCGCTAAGACCGGCAATCTTCACGGTGTGGAATGCACGTTGCAAAAGAGCCGTGGAAGCTTGCCGCCAGCACGCGCTCAGGAGACACGCAAGGAGCTATGGCCGCCGGTGAATACACCCCCTACATGTCCCTATAAATGCAGCTGAAACATTCACGTCACACGACATCACGATATCACGTCACACCGCACCTTGACACGGGGACGTCACGTTGCGCGACGTGACCCCTTTAGTGGATTGGTGTTTAGGTAACATGACGTCAATTTGCCCGCTAAAATAAGCGGGTACAGAGACTTAGTGAATAGGTCACGCGAGATTAACATCCCCCACTATGTTTAGAAGCCGAACTAAATTAGCGTATAGACCTTTCCTTCGCGGGCGCCGCCATCTTGAATTGCGGAACTTCCGGTATGCCGGAAAGCATCGTTCAGCTCTCACCAGACGACTGGGAGAAGCTCACGTTTTAAGCACGACTGTCTCTACCATCCTTGTTCTGCCTTTTCTTTATTATTTTACTTGTACCAGGTTGTAATGGCTTACTTTTTTTTTTTCATCACACATATTGGATTTGTCAACTACGTGGCAGGGGACGAGGGTAAACGAAAGAGGTCTATAGGTCAGGTGACAACAATATCCCTACTAAGTCTAGCGGGGACTTTCAAAGGACGTACGTGCAAGTTTCTAGAATTAGGCAGGCTTCTGTTAAAACTTATATGCTTTAAAATGCGAAACGAAATCAAGTGTTGGTAAAGTACATCTTAAAAGTCCTTGAAGTAAAAGACAAAGTAAATGAGAGTTTATGGACTTCAAGTGAACTAGGAAGTACACAGGGTGCAATCTACTTAAACTAAAGTACTATAAACGCATCTTGCAAAGTACAAGGACTTTTAGAGCGGAGCTCTTAGGCGCCCCTTCCCGCGTTTCGCAGTGTCGCCGTCGGCGTCGGCGTGACCGCCCCGCTAAATTTAGCGGAAAATTGAGTTGGTGTTGAGGTCACGTGACGTCAATTTTCTCGCTAAATCTAGCGAAAGAACTGAATTTGTTCATGGGTGGCGTGACACGAAGTCATGTGACGTCATTTTCCCTGCTAAATTTAGTGGGGAAACTGAATTGCTGTTGACGTTACGGGACGTCAATTCCCCCTTAAAATTTAGCGGGGAATTTATTTTTCTATATTTAGCGGAAAATTTCCTCGCTAGATTTAGCGGGTTAAGTTCCCCACTCAATTTAGCGGGAAAATTGACGTCACGTGACCTCAACACCAATTCAGCTTCCCCGCAAAATTTAGCGGGAAAAATGGCGTCACACGATTTCGTGTCACGTCACTCATGAACAAATTCAGCGGAAAAAGGAGAGGAGGAGGGGAAGAGGAGGAAACGAGGAGGAGGAGGGGAGAAAGGAAATGAGGAGAGGAGGAGGAGGGGCATACCCTCCCCTCCTTCTCCTCAAGAGCTGGGCTCTAGATTTGCACTACAACGATTTGTAGACGTCTTTCATTTTTAAGATAATATTTTATGATGTCCTTAAATTTTTCTATACATGTTTTTTTTTTTTTTTTTATTGATACGCATTGCTCCAGTGATGATCGGTGTGCATCAAGTTCTTTCGGAAATGGCGGTGCACACTGAATAGTTAAGCGGCCACATTGTAGTTGTTTTACGCTCGCTCACATGCCATTTAACAGTATCAACTTATAAGCCACTTACTTATTGACAAAGCATCATTTTGCGATACAAATTTCATAATACCGAAGTTTGGGAATGTATTTTAAAGTCGGCAGTTGCACTTTCCTCGGAAAGTACCAGAAAACAAAAATCATTTAAATAAAGTACAAACGCACTGTCAGGCAATATACGTAAAGTGTACACATTTCCTAAATCTATATACTTAGAGCAGTGCTTAAAGCACGAAGTACTTAAAGTACTTACAAACGCTGACAAAATCTGGCATTTGAAAGCTGCCCCCCCCCCCCCCCCCGACCAGTCCTCTTTTAAAAATCATCAAATTAAAAAAAAAAAAAAGACTGCATTTTCTGTCTGGAATAAAATAGGAAAAACTGATTACCGCATTTTTATACCGTGCGGCAGCCAACCTCATCAAGGGCGTCTACGCTCCAAATCCGACAAGCTACGACTACGACGCCCCAATGAACGAGGCTGGAGATCCAACGGAAATGTTCGAGGCTCTGCGCCAAGTTATCAGTGAGGTGGGGAAAACTCTACATTCATTTGAAAATAATATGAAATCAAACAATTACCGAGCGGATAGCGCAAAAATAAATATGAACAGGTAATAATTAGGTTTCTGCGTTTTCGGTCTACACCCATGGATAAACCCTGAAAATGAACCCCCAAGCCGGTTTTATTGAAATCCAGTAAAACCAAAAAAAAAAGATACCGATTTGAAGCCGTTCTTTAATGAGAAAAACCCAAGATTTTCGGAAAGGAATTTTCATCTTTTATTTTGTGTTGACGAAGAAAGACGTTTTCTTCGGAAACCATTATCTCGTTTTCCTTTTCTTATCGTTACCGAAATGTTTTCCGAGTATCCTTCGCACATTTCCTGCGCATATTTTTCCGCGTCCGATTTTCTTCAAGATAAGTGCCAATATAAACACCGATATCTTGTCTAACACTAAAAACATACACCAAAAAACGCCGAATTTGCGGGGGAAAATAAACAGAAAAAAAAACACCCCCTACTTCAAAGAAAACTAAACTCGGAAAACACGGAACTCTAATATAATACTACTCGAACAGCCTACGTGCACGGCCATATAGAAAATATCTGAAAATTGTTCTTTCGTTTATAGTTTCTGCCCGAACCTCCCCTTGAGCCCGTGCCGTCACCTAAAGCGAAGATGGCGCTTGGACCCTTTACAATGAAACGTGTAAGTAAGAGAGCAATCTGAATACATTCGCGGTGCGAACTTCACGTGTCCAGAAGAGCACGATAACCATAGGGTCGTCCAACCCACACCCCAAGTTGTTGAAATTGTTTTTCCTCAAATACCAAGATAGAAGCATGAGTAGGATTATGGGCAGAGATTACCCAAATCTTCAGTACCTGTACTAGCTCCAATTGATTTCATAGACGTTAAACCAATATCGAATGACTTTAACCTAATCAAATCGGCACAAAAGTGAAGTTTCAGATTGTCGTTTGATGGCGCAAACTTGACCTGCGCTCCCTAGGCAGGCTATAAAAACCAAAATTACTTTGATCCGTGGCCCTTTTCTCCGTTAAAACGCGACCCAGCGACACAAATAGGGGCGTAACGTGTTATTTCGTGACATTTTTAACAAAACTGCGCAAAATTGTAGTTTTCAAGGGTTTTGTGGTGATTACGGCGCATTGAAAGTTTGTCCAATAAAAGCGCGATTTCGAAGTACATTTTAATGCCCATTTCATCACAAATTCGCGCAATATACTTCGTTTCAGCTTCAGCCCCGACGCTGCCGACGCTACGACTTGATGGGAATTGATGCAAAGGAATCACAGTGCTCGTCATGTTTCTCTACGTGTTTTTTCATAGCTGAACCAACGATAAACAGCAAATGCCTAGTGAATTGCTCTTTGAAAGATGATTGATTGGTCCCATTCTCTAGTTGCGTCGGTCGCGTCTTGTCTTAAGCCGAAACGAAGTAGTTCGTTAATTTTTAGTAATTCATGTTGGATTTCTTCGGCCCTTTTTACGGTCTACCGTCTAAGTGCACCATCTCGGGACACTTGTTCCATATCGCAAAAGTTAGGTCGATACATTTTTTAGATGAAAGGGGAGGGCTATAAGCAGTCCGAGTAATATCTAGAAGACAGCGTGCATCGTGATTCTGAAAATTAAATGAGGAAGTCGAAGGTACACGAGAGGGGTGACTAATAAAACTGCATGCACGCTTGTGGTTTTTTTCTTTCCTAGAGTTGCCCCACCCTTATTTATGGCATAATTTGCTATTTCTCTAAAAGACGAAAAAAAAAAAAAGATAGCGCAACTCAAGTAATTGCAGTGCCCGGCCCAATCGCGACCTCGGTTGAAATTGGGTTTGTTAGCTACGGCGGGAGATAAGCGAACATTGCTTACTGGGCAGGAAAGTCGTCTGTTTCATCGCCCCCTAATGTGATAACAAATTTGTCAAATCGCGGAATGCAAAATTTTGTTTTTCTCATCGCACTCTAAAAGTTAGCAGTGCGATGAGGAGTGTGCTGAAAGTTAGCACACTCCTCGTTTTTATTTGATTTGCTCTCAATTTTTGGGGTGGGCTATCTTTCGGGATATTATAGTGATGGTTGGTTTTCACTAAGGTAGCGAATCGGGTCGGTTGGTAAACGTTATGCTGTCTGGTACTAATTAATTGCGAGCAGCGGAGCCCGTGGTCTTCAGTACCTGTAGAGCACGCTAGAGGCAACTACGAACTGATAAAACTGTGGAGTGGAGAGAGGGGGCCACGAGGGTATATCTGCACATCGCGGTAGGCGCGCACCGTCGCAGCCCCGTTTTTCCCCTTTAGTTTTATCAGTTTCTAGTGGCCTCTTGGTACAGCAGCATGTATCGTATACGCCACGCGCTCCGCTGTTCGCATTTCATTCATACTTTCTAGTACACGATAGGGACGAAACCCTCGAGCAGTAACCGCGTACAAAGAAAACACATAACCGCAGCTTTGTTCTGTCGTGATTGTATTTTTTTTTTGTCCTAGTTTACAGTGCTGTTCCTTTCCGTCGCGGTGTTTTGTTTTTCACGCCTAAGTTGTTTATAATTAAAGTGCGGTCTCCTCTGGTTCATAAATTGTTTATAGTAAAATGTTCCATAACTTGTTCATAGTACTTTATGTACGCCAATGTTTACAATAAGAGAGCACTCAGTGTTGACGATAAACGGAAAGAGACCCGCTGGCACTACAAAACAAATATACCGCACTTTATTTTTTTTTTATTTTTTATTCCTCATCGCTGTATGTTAGGTTCTTCTTGAAAATGTACAACTTGACGGCCCGTTCAATGATCACCGATCGCATTTTCCTGTTCCAGGTGATGGGCCTCGAAGATATCATGACGACGGGATCCGCCATCTCCTCCGAGTTTCCCTTGTCGTTCGAACAAGTTGGTCACGTACGCTCGAAATCGTTATCTGCCTTAAAAGTGAAAACACGTGCTGCACAAAGAAGCGTTCCGTATCCAGCTACAACTAGAGGAACGCGGGGTGTGACGAGATTCGGATATATTTTATTAGAGAGTTTTAAGGAACAGGTTTTGCACATCCGATACGGTACGGTGGGTCGTGCGGTACGCACTGCGCATGTGCGAGTCGTCTGCGGTAGCACAGGCGCCGTTCGTACCGTATCAGGTGTGCGAAAACGGTTCCCTAAAGCTCTCTACTATCATCACTCCGCGGTCATTACGACTACGGCATCGGCCGATAGGCAGGGTATGCGCACGGCAGAACGAATGAAAAAGCAGAAGCCGTATAATTAGCAGGCCACGCCTCTTCAGCTGTCACTAACTAGCAGGTGAACGTGTTCCATATCGCAGGGAAGGTTCCATAACTTAGCAAAACAAAGACGATACTCTGTTTCGCTCTCCTATGAACCGCAGGGTGGAAAAAAATTAGAACGATTAAAATCATGATCTATACCAAGATTTATATCGTGATTTACATTATATCAGTTTGACTGCGATGTTTCCAATCAAATCTTCCCCGCAAAAATAAGTATTGATACTCGTGTTTTTTTTTGTTTTTTTTTCCGTTCCTTTATTATTTGACGCTTTCTATCTGCATTCATTTAGGTAGTATCTAAATGAAGCAATCGGCAAGCGAGAAAGATTTAGATGAGGCTGAAAACGAGAAGAAAGTAGTTTTCTTCTGAGCAAATCGGATCATATTGAGCTTTCTTTCCACCTCAGTTCGTTCGACAGTGACGTAACTTCCGATTGCAAGCAAACTGGAACGCGAAAAAAAAGAAATAAAAGCTAGAAAATGAACGTTGATTGTAAGCAAATTAAAACGTGAAAAGAATTAAACAAAAACTTTCAGCCTTTCTGCTCTGGTGAAGAAGGAAGACCAGCGAAGCTGTACTATATGGTGGGAATGAAGTAATGGCCTGCCGCAAGTCGCCAAGCCAGAGTGGAAAGGCTCGAAAGATTGCGCCATCTATGAGCGACGGCGGCAAGCGGACAACCGGCACACACAACACTCTGGACAGCTACCGCCATCTATGAGCGACGGCGGAAACCAGTTTTGTGTCGACATTTCATTGCGGGGGTCACGATCCTGGGGAAACTAGCCCTTAGCAGCTCCGCTGTAAAAAATTCAGCTAAATTAAAAAAAAAAAAAGATCAAGCGCTTTTTGTTTAGTATGACGGGTTTACACTCAAAACAGTTAATAATACAAACTACATTTTAAGTTTGCAGTAATTCTTTTTTCCGCATTGTTATCAGCGATCGGACGGATTAGTCAATCAATTTGCAATGTTTAGAAATGCGAGTCGTGATAAAGAATAACCATTTTCTAGCTGTCGTGATTTAAATACACTTGAAGTGATTTAAATTATTAAATCTAATTTATTCGATTAAAAAAACTGAATATTTTTCCGCCCTGGCTACGAGTCATCCCAGCATAGCCATCGTTGTGAACGTATCACGTGATTACACATCCCTGCACCCCTCGCGAAGGTCACGAACTTCACGCGCCATTGGGTTGCCTTCGATTGATCGTAGCCATCGAAGGCAACCCTTTGATGCGTGGCGGTCTCACTCGTTTGGACGAGTTAGACCGCCACGCATTTCTATTATTAAATAATCGTTTGTCGAGAAATTACCGTTCTTCCACAGTTATGCATACAGACTCACAAAAGCTAAAAGGAGAAAAAAAACGCGTTGATGTTTCAGGGTCACGGCTTAATGATCTACTACACGAAGATCTCTTTTCGGCCTCGGGACCCGGCGGTTCTGCACATACCCGGACTTCGAGACCGTGGTTACGTCTACGTCGAAAATGTGAGCTTGCAAACTTATTGTTTCCCCTTTTTCTTTTCTTGATGGACCCTCTTTCTCTTCTATCGATACAGCTAGAAGACATCCTGTGCCGCCCATATTCGAATTCATCTCAAGAACAGTAGTAAAAAAAAAAAAAAAGTCCGGCTACTCACGGAGCGTTACTAATCTGCCACTTCGCGTGCTGAATGAAGATATATGTAGATGCACCTTACATGATCTTCGTGTTATTAATGCGAAAGCATTAACTGTCTCACGGAGCGAGCCGCGCCAAACGGCACCTTGAATCCTTTCTCCAAGTTCAATCCCCACCCCTGCCCGTTTCGATCTGGATGAGCATCGTACCGGCGTGCGGTCGTGCATCACTACTGCGTGGTGCACGTTAAAGACCCCAGGCTAGCGGTTGTACTGCACGGGCTAAATTGCTCATCTACAGCGAGTGACTCGTCGCAGCATTAAAAATGTTGCTCACCGACGACTCGCTGTATACATTTCAGCACAACCCCAATTATATTATATCCTTTCTCCAAGTGAAGCCAGCTCCCAGCTATGAAACCACGTGAAAAGCTAGCCAACGGCACCTACATTTCCCGATCCCGAAGGAGCGGTGTAAAGCTGATGGATTTCGGCTTCAGTCCCATTGGCTGGTGCCCTTCGACGAGGCTCCCATTGGCCGCAGTGTGTCAGTTTCAACGACCGCTCACCCCATGGCGCTGCGTGTCCGTCAGCGCGCCGTTAACACGGAGCGTCCAAGGTCAGCGCGCCCAGGAGTGCGCGCGCGCTGACCGGCGACGAAAAGTATGCAGCAGACGAAATAAGGGAGCGGACGAGCGGCTTGCGTGCTTTTGCATTCACAACTCATAAGAAGTTATTAGGTGTACCTCAAGCCCTTTTTATCCAGACGTGCGCGTTTCAAGCGTCATAAGCATACCCTATTAAAAAATAATTTTAACAGGAATGTCATTTCCAGTAAAAGTCTATTTTACTGGATTATGGGACTGTTTTCACTTCCAGTAAAGCCGCAGTTTACCGGAATGTCACCGGTTGTTTTACAGGAATGTTACCGGCTTTTTACCGGAATGTTACCAGATATTTTACCAGAATGTCACCAGAGTTTTACCGGAAGTATATTTCCATTAAAATCCTAATTTACTGGATTATGGGACTCTTTTCACTTCCAGTAAAGCCAGAATTTACCAGAAGATCACCAGATTGGCCGGAATTTACCGTGTTTTTCTTTCTTTTTTTGGATGTCAACGGAAGGCACTTAGGAGGAAGCCGGTGAACCGTGGTTGGTGTATGTTTACCAGATGCTGGACGGTTCGCTAACAATTAAAGTGGTTAGTCCATATAGACCTGAAGGTTCTATGTATTTATTTAACAGGGTCGATACCAGTAAACAATTTGCAGAGCTGTAGACAAACGTAATCAGTCCAAATAGGAACAACCAAGTCATTTGCCGCAAAAGAAATCTTTCAAGGTACTCACAATGCCGTTGGGTAAATTCCTAGACGCACGGTAGTTCAACTAATAAAACCGGGCAGGTGCACCACACGGACACTCACACGTATACTGTCAGCAGCACGTTTAACGATAACCACGAACGCGCTGAGCGAACATCCGCCGTCGTTGAGAAATCCCGGGCACACTCACGATGTCGTCCCTGATGCCGTCGCCGCGGGTGCACCAGGCGTCAGTAGCACGCTTAGCGAAAACCACGACCGCGCGATACGAACATCCGCCGCCGTAGAGAAATCCCGGGCACACCCACGATGTCGTCCCTGATGCCGTCGCCGCGGGTGCACCAGGTGTCAGTAGCACGCTTAGCGAAAACCACGACCGCGCGGAGCGAACATCCGCCGCCGTAGAGAAATCCCGGGCACACTCACGATGTCGTCCCTGATGCCGTCGCCGCGGGTGCACCAGGCGTCAGTAGCACGCTTTGCGAAAACCACGACCGCGCGGAGCGAACATCCGCCGCCGGAGGGAAATCCCCGGCACACTCACGATGTCGTCCCTGATGCCGTCGCCTCGGGTGCACCAGGCGTCAGTAGCACGCTTAGCCAAAACCACGACCGAGTTGTCCAAGTATCGTCACCAAGCACACCGGCGCATCCAGATGGCGAGCCAAACTGCGAAGGGTCGGCAGCTTCACACTATATAAACATTCAACGCCGAGGTCAGTGGGTATCCATCCAGGGCAACGATAGGCGCGTCAGTATCCGTGCGCCCGCAGCGCGAACGTCGCCGCCGGGCGAGCGCCGGCCGACAGTCCGACGGGAGCGGAGAGAAACCTAAACTCTCGAAGCGCTGCCCCCGACTGCAACAGACAATGCAAGGCGCGCGTCGTCACCAAACACGGTGCTCGGAACACACACACAGCACGCACAAGCACAGTATACAGTGTTGAGTGCATCGGGAAGTTCCGGCGGGCAAGTGGTATCCGAGTTTCCAAGTATTGTATCCGTGCGCCCGCAGCGCGAACGTCGCCGCCGGGCGAGCGCCGGCCGGCAGTCCGACGGGAGCGGAGAGAAACCTAAACTCTCGAAGCGCTGCCCCCGACTGCAACAGACAATGCAAGGCGCGCGTCGTCACCAAACACGGTGCACGGAACACACACACAGCACGCACAAGCACAGTATACAGTGTTGAGTGCATCGGGAAGTTCCGGCGGGCAAGTGGTATCCAAGTTGTCCAAGTATTGTATCCGTGCGCCCGCAGCGCGAACGTCGCCGCCGGGCGAGCGCCGACCGACAGTGCGACGAGAGCGCAGAAGAAACTAACTGACTAAGCTAAACTCTCAGAGCGTTGCGCGGCGCCGATAGCAACAGAGAAAGCCAACGCGCGCGCGGAGAACGCCCGCTCGCAGCGCCTCCGAAGCGGATGTGCCTGTCCCTAACACGTACAGTGTGCTGCAAGCACTTCTTGCAGAATTGCAAAGTCGTTTCGAGCTAAAACACGCACTCACGAGAGTGCCGCTGCATTGGCGGCCGCCATTACAAACTCTGTCCCCCTGCTCGTCTTGGCCTCCTTGACTTTAGCAGTTCCCCTTGCAACGGCTTCCAGTGATGTTCGGTGTCCGGCAAACGAGAGTGGCTTCCGGTAGGATTCCAGCGGCGGGTAATCGAAAGTGGTTCCGGTAAACTTCCAGCGAAAGTGGCTACGCTGCTTTCTGGTGAAAATGAGTGGAAATTAACCCGTTTCCGCCGAATGTCACTGGACGTTTTTGCCGGATTTTAACCGTAAGTGGCTCCGGTAAAAGGTCCAGCGAAATCTGGTTACTGCAAGTGGCGGCCGGCAATATTTCCACCAAAAAACTGGTAAACTACGCAGGTTTCTGGTGAAAATGAGTGGAAATTAACCCGTTTCCACCGAATGTCACTGGAAGTTTTTGCCGGATTTTTCAATAGGGTATAGTCTCTTTTTTTCAGTAATCAAATCTTGTAAGGAATATGTGATGTCTATTGACTCACTCACGCAGTCTAAGGACTCAGTTGTTTGAGTCATCGCGTTTTATTAGGACTTCGGAATGAGCGGTTACTTGTCCCGTACTTTGCACGGAGCTATGCACTCGCCGGTGACGTAAAGTCTGCGTTGGGTGGTGGAGAGGATGCGTTTCACTGGCGATTGTCTTGTCTTGAAGCTGAGACTGTTTGCAACTTAATTTTTACCGTCTTTTTACGAGGCAATGCGATGCTTTCGTACCAGCCCTCACTTGTGTTGTCCTTTTCCTTCTCAATTTGTGAGATGAACATTTCTTCATCCGAGTCTTTGCATCCAACGGCGTAAACTTCTCTTTGTTTTTTCTTGCCTGTTGTACAGGCAGCTGCGAATTGCCCGGTTCTGTTGGAGGTGATGAACTTCTTGCCGTATGCTGAGCAGTTTCCTTTCTGATGCTGGCTTCCGAAGTAGCCACAGTTCCTGAAACTTATCTTTCTGCCAGCGGCGTCTGTTTAGCTCATTTTTCCGACGGCAGTTTTGGCGTCTGCTTGTCGGCTGTGGTCTCCTTTATTTGCTCCGTTCTGGGTCGCACTGAGTCGACGGCCTTCGTGCTATGCGTCGTCATGTCTTTGATTTGTTGAGTCGCCTGCTCATTTGCCTTGCAAAGGTGTATTGCCTTGTCGAAGTCCATGGCTGGTTCCGTCAGGAGTTTTTCTCTGACGTAGTCATTTCGCACGCCGACGATGATTCAATCTCATAGGAGTTCTTCCATGAGCGAATCGAAATTGCATCTGTTCGCTTGTAGTCGTGCGGCAGTCACGAAGTTCGTGATCGATTCTCCTTCTTTCTGTGCGAATGGTTAAATTTATACGTCTCGTAGGCATGGTTGATGCGCCGCGTAAAGTGCGCCGTGAACTTCGCGTTGATGATGTTAACTGAAACGTTCGGTAGATTTTTTGAGCTTCGGTTCCGATGACTCCATAAAGGTTCCCACTTGCACTTCCGGCGGCGTCTTCTCGAGTTGCACGGCGGTTTCGTACCACTGGTATGACTGCAGCCAGTCCTCCCACGTGGTGCAGTCATTGGTGCTCGTATCCAGTGATTGCGGCGGCCAGAGTCCGTCTTCGTGTGACATTCCACTTCTGACACCATATGACGTCTATCGACTTACTTGCGTAGTCTTACGAGTCAGTTGTTTCAGTGAACGAGTTTTAATAGGACTTCGAAATCGGCGGTTACAGGAGGCATGGCGTAATGGCGACCTGACGCCTTCTTGAACGAGGGAGAAGTGATGACGGTGTCAATGGCGCCCGTCACTAAGTATGGGCCACAGTCACAGACTACGTCGCGCAGCGCATAAATAACGAACAAATTTGATTTTTTTTTTTACATACAACGAGTATAGAGTTGCTAAGAAACCTTTTCAGTATCTGGACTACATTCACTGAGTTAGTTATGGGGACAGACATTCTGGTGCTAGTGCGGAGCTGGCGCCATTGGCGATTGTTAGGATTAAAAGCTGAGACGTTTTGACGTGTATAGGACAGCGTCAGGAAGCTCAGGCTATCTCGTCTTGCTCTGCCGCACGGGCGTTTAACATTTATATGGGATTTAAACCCGTTTCTTTTTTGCAATATAACATAATCTTCCGGATAATTGGCGACAATTATTTCAAGCACCAAGACGGCTGAAGTGTGGCTTATTTAATTGCCCTTGCACTGTCTTTCACTTTCACTCTCAGCCAACCGCACTTGTACGCATCCTAAATCCCCTGTGGACGGTTACTACTAGGGATGCCGCGAACCTTTTTCGAACCGAAGGTTCGATGATCGAATCAAGCGGTTCGAAAGGTTCGAAAGATTTCGAAATTTCAAACTTTCTATATCGAGAAATTCGACGGAAGTCAAATTTTCGAACTTGTTAAACTAAGAAGTTCGACGCTTTTCGAAATTTCGAACTTATTACGCTGCAAAATTCGATGCTTGTCGAACTTTTGAACTTCCTACGCTAAGAAATTCGATAATTTTCGAACTTTCGAACTTATTAATCTAAAGAATTCGAAAATTGTCGAACTTCCGATTCCTGACAAGTCAAAAGGTCGACGAATTTCAAATTTTTTGGGTAAAAGTTTGAAGTTCGTCGAACTTCGAAAGACGGGTGGGTAGTTTCATTTGGATTCAAGCAGTGAGGTACATTCGTAATTTTTTTTTTCTCGCATTTTTACGTGCGGTGCCGCATTCCTTGCGAAAGACAATTACGCGTTTATTTCAATCATCTGGCATGCTTGGTTTTAAAAAAATAGATTCCCGAAGGACCGAGGAAGGACGACGCGTTTTGACAATTGTCGTTTGTGTCATATTTGATGCGCGCTATAGCCGAAGCTATTTATGGTAGAGATGTTAAACTTTTTAAGAATGATCTATGTATAGCCTAGGTAAATTTCGTCTTAAGATATGATTATTGTTGTTCAAGACGAGCTTCGACGAAATATCCAAACATGTATTTACGGGCAATTATGCCCTAAACTTGGTAATTTTTTTCGTCGAAATTGTTTGAGGTATTGCATTTAAATTAACACCACAGACAGCACATATCAGTACCATCTGCAGAATACAAATTAATGTATCTATTGTTCTTTTCACGTTGAGGAATAAATTAACTCAGGGAAAAAAAAATTTCTAATATTGTTCAAATTGGGCACATCACAAAAATAAACATTTTATTATTATTTTATTTTATTTTTATTTCACGTTTTTGTGACGTGTTTCTTTTAGCCTGTACACATTTTGATAGGAGAAACTTGTTTCGTAGTTTTGGGCCTCTGAATATGCAAGAATACAACACTTCCGGCGGATTCTTGATAATTTTTTTCTCCAGCTTTTTATTTTTTGCATTTATTGTTATGTTTATTTATTTATTATTTTTACCAATGGCACAGTTATTTAGGTCAAAAAGACATAGCTTTGAACTTCCGAACCACCGAGCATGCGACGAGTAGTTCCTTCTGACAACGAGTTTCTAACAATGAACATCTACGCGATCTTTTATGCCGTGAAGAGCGACTGTAGCTATACATATGGATAAATAATTTCAGATTAATATAAGCTGGACCATGCCCTCTTTCCCCGTATTGTTTCTTTAACAGTTCGAAATATCTAGGGGGGGGGGGGGGGAAGGAGACTGGAGCCCCCCCCCCCCCCCCCCCCCCCCCCCCCCTTCCCCCTCATTTTTCCTCTTCCGAGGCCACTGGTATGGTTGAACGCTCCTCGAGCTCAAGTTGTGTCAGCTTCTGTGCTTTTTGCTCGGCGCTTCGTTTGTCACGGAAAATAAACCTCCACAGCGATTACAAACTAAAAAAATGTCAAGGTGCAGACGAGCTGGTGTATGTTGATCATGATGCAAAATCCCGAGACTGGGAATGAAATTCGAAAGAAATAGTTTGAGAAGAAAGAAAGAAGGGGACAGGACAACGTCTCAAAATCAGCTGAGTTGAGTTTGAGAAGTTGTACAGGGCTGAGTTTTCAGCTGAGTTGAGTTTGAGACGTTGTCCTGAGCTGAGTTTGAGACATTGTCCTGTCCCCTTTTTTCTGCCTTCTTACACTTTTTCTTTCAAATTTAATTCCCAGTGCTGCTTATGAGGCGTTGTCCTGTCCCCTTTTTTCTGTATTTTTATACTTTTTTTCAAATTTCATTCCCAGTATCAGGATTTTGCATCATGTAGAAACTAAACTTACTATATGCCAGCGTCACTCGGGCGGCGTTCGAGCGGATTACTACCAGCGTTCAAGGGGGTAGGGAGGCAGTTTGCCAGATCGCTTCAAGGTTTTTTTCAGCCTCAACCACCTGCCTGCGCCTGGCCGTTTCAAACTGGATGAGTATCGTTAAACAGTGCATTCGTGTGATCACTACTGCGTGATGCACGTTAAAGACCCCCCCAGGCTGGCGGTCACAATTACTGATCTGCACACGTCACTCTGCACTGGCAAATATTCCAGCACATTAGGGACACTCGTCGTCTCATTTAATTGCCTGACCAACTTCGCGGAGTCTAAATATCACACCCTAACTTTTCTAAACCTGATTTCGTGAAAACCAGTGAGGCGTGAAAACGTTATTTGAAACTGAACTGTGGCGGAACATGAAAACCGGACTTCGAACTTTGCGTACTTGGACTTAAAAGAAATTCGAAACCTTCGAAGTTTTTTTTTTTTTTTTTTTTTTTCAAATTTAGTCCTAAAAGAGAATCGAAACCTTCGAACTTTTCGAACTTTATATAGTAAGAAATTCGAAATCTTCGAATTTCACGAACTTTATGTCTATAAGAATTCGAAACGTTCGAATTTTTCGAATTTCAGATCCAAACAAATTCGAAACATTTGAATCTCTCGAATTTGAAGTAAGGAAAGTTCTAAATTTTCGATTTTCTCGAACCTCAAGTAAAATATATTCGAAATAATCGAACCCGAACTTTTAGAAACCGTGAAACCTTAGAACCTTTCGAATTCGAAACTCCACGATTTTTGAAAGTTGCGAATTTTCGAATTCGAATCTCCGTACGGTCGGAAATATCGAAACCTTTCGATTTCTAACATCAGTTCGGTTTGAAATATCGAAACCTTTCGAATTCAAACCTAGGGTGGTTCGCGGCATCCCTAGTTACTATACACTTCTGGGAATCACGTAATTTCATACGAATAGTTTCAACCGTGTATACTATAGTAATGTAAACATTATACTTTCTGCAAGCAACTGATATTCGCTTGTTAATTTACTTGGAAGTTACTTCTGTTCCTTTATACGAAGGTTTCTGGAGGTAAAAAAAATGACCAACTTGGATGGTTATTGATACGCTACCTGGGATTGCTGACACATTTAGACTGAAATATTTTGAGGTACGCTCGTGCTTATGGGGCAAAAAGGGCAGCAAAGGCATCCCCGTCTCGTAGTCAGCAGGCCTATGTTTCTGACAGTGCTTTACGACATAAAAGAACCTGGCCATTAGTTTGTTTCTAACCCTAAGAGAAAACATTGGCCTCTTAGATAACAGAGCAGAAGTGCATGGGAGTGATTACCGTGAATGCACAGGCTGTCTACAATATAAGAAAACGCATGTGTCCTACAGAGGTAGGACTGCTACAAAAGACTGGTAGAATATTCGATAGTTTTATTTTTTGTTTGTTTTTATGGTATGGAAACCGGGGGGGGGGGGATTTGTAAAAAGAGAGGATATGAGAATACAACTTTCCACCCTTACTGATGAGTTTATCCGATTTTTGAAGGTTTCTTTTTTCTTTGCTTGTTGTTCGCTGTCTGATTGTTAATTGTAAAACAAATTGCCTGGAGAACATCCAGAAGCTAACGCGCTACCATTTTTAGTATTCAGTTTTGTGCTCAGAGACATTTGGGAATTAAGTAATTTGAACCCTTTTCAGTTTCTATTTTAGCTAAAGCTCAGTAACATATTAGGGCTCGCGCTGTAGTTTTGGCTTTGCTCAGACCTGAGGTGGAACGATGTATAGTTATATATTTCTCTACTATTTACTTCTCTTTTGCATTTTTTGTTTTGTAATGGTAGGATTTCTTTAAATTCTTCGGATGGCACATGACAGTGAAAATGTCCTACATGTTGGATTCTTCTTCTTTTTATTTCTTTGTCTTCTTATGTTGATCTGTTTTAAGAAGACAAAAAAAGAGAGCAAGTCGTGAGTCAGCGCTGTGTCTGTGTCCCTTCTTCTGCAGGGTGTCACAAAAAAATTAATTTACAGTTTTTTTGTTTTTTTTATGACAAAAATGAACTAGGCATCGCCGAACGCTCATTCTCCGCCCAGAGGTAGCGCTAGAGGTCACAATCAGATGCCAAAGTTTCAGCCCGATCCGATACCTTATTCAAAAGTTATGAGTGATTTTATGAACATTTCAATGGGAAAATGGAGCCCATTTTTGCCCGTTTTCGATTTCTGGTGTTATAGAGCCCCATGTATTCGAAAACTCCGCCGGCCGCCATTTTTTCATTGAAATTTTCAGAAAATAACTCATAACTTTTGATTAAGGTATCGGATCGGGCTGAAACTTTGGCATCTGGTTGTGCCCTCTAGTGCTACCTTTGGGCAGAGAATGAGCGTTCGGCGATCCCTAGTTTATTTTTGCTTTAAAAAAAATCCCTGTAAATGTTTTTTTTTTTTTTTGTGACACCCTGTATTTGTCCTTGTGTTCGTTTGCGCTGTTGTATTTATATGTCTACAACACTCAGTAAGGTAACTCATATTTACATTTTTGTGTATTTCGTAAATGTGAGGCCCCACTAAATAATCGGGTCCTTGTTCTTATCGGTTTTTTTTTTTTCAGGAATACAAGGGGCTGTTATCTCGCATGGACAATATCTACGACGTTCTTGTTCCCATCAAGAAAGGACAGAACCTGTCAATCGTTGTCGAGAACCAAGGACGGATCGCAGACGCAACCGGTAACAACGACACAAAGGTAGGGGATTGAGCACAGGAGAAGAAAGGAAGATACGTGTATTTCAGACGCCGATATTAATCGGGTACGACTGTACGTTCTGGCGTAATCCCAAGACAGAAGATGCACAAATGCGGTCAGATATTTAGAATATTCAGAACAACTAACGCCCTCTCGCACTTGCTAAAAAAAAAAAAAAAATTTCCTCCCTATTTCTCTCCTTTGTTCCAATACAAAGTGGATAATTTTTTTTTTTTCATTCGCTGTGTTTGACTCTAACATTTGAAATTGAGCCCTTGGGCTAGTTGGTTTCGCATGTTTACAATGTAGCACAAAGTAAACACAGGGAGGAGTCTCCTTCCTGTATTGTCTTTGTTCTACATTGTAAGTATCTAATATTTGAGTTTTCAAAGGCCTACTTTTGTCTAAACCCTAATATTTGCGTGCATAATAGACCTTCAAGAATCCTTCAAGAAACAATGGCGGCCGCCATAATTTCGGCATCGTTTTCTGATCGAAGCGCACCATTGGATCCGAGCCAATGCCGAGACTTGATGCAGCGCTCGCGTCGAATGCATGCAGACCCGAGTATGCGCCGAACACTGACCCGGCGCTCGTGTCCAATTTCATTTCATTTCATTTCATTTCATTTATTATACCCTTAAAGCGCCCGTAGGCCTTTACATAAGGGGGGCAAGTGCAACATTATTCAAAACACAAACATAAAAGAAATAGAACAAGAAAACAGGTGTTACGGTTGCTATGCGTGTAAGTAAGTATTAAGGGGACACACCCCCTAGGGGGGTCAACTTTTGAACCCTTGTCTTAAAATTAATGAAATTTACAGGGTAGGCTGGTGGTCATGCTAGAGGGTGTATATCAACATTTCAGGTCTGTCGGTTAAATGAGAAGGAAATTAGAGTAGCTTCTATCAGCAACACGCCTACACTGTTTAGTTAATCTATCCTCAGAAAACTATCACGATATTCAAGATTTTTACTTGCTAGATATGTAGCAGAATGCCTAGAGGGTGCGGCTATGGAACGTTTTTTCTAAAAAGTCATTTATTTTATAAATTTTCTCTTCTGCAAAATTGGTAAACGTTTTGGTCTTCTGTGTCTTTGACAAAATGTCAACATTTTTTATAAAAGACATCCGTAAAGTGACAAAAAAAGTTCCATAGCCGCATTCCTTATTAAATTTCAGTCAGGAAAAGGGAAGAATGAGCCTCCCCTGTTTTGCCATTATCAAACGATAGATTGACTAAAATGGAATTTATACCAAAAAGGAGAACGGAGGAAAATGCGTTCAAAGTACTCCAAACCCTACCTTTTCTTTAGCTTTGGTGGACAGAAAATAATTTATAAAAAATTAACTATGCAGTGAAAATTAATTAAACTTTTTGGGAATAGTCTCTAGATGTTGGTGGATGTAAATATGTCATTTTTCAAAATCAACTTTTTTTGCAGAAACGTTTTTTTCTGGGCAGTGTCTCCCCTTAAGAGAATCTGTGAAAGCAGAGGATTCTTGGATGATTACAATATTATCAGGAAGAGAGTTTGTTCATTCGTATGAAGCTAACTGTAATGGTGAAAATTTAAAGAGGTTTGTTCGTGGGTTGTCCAAATGAAGTTTTTGCGAATTGTCAGTACGCGCGGAAATATGCGGTGCAGCCCGGCAATACAGTTCTCTCTTCGATGGGCAGTGGTAATACAAAGTATGTAATGATGCAAGTCTTGATATTTTCCTTCTGTCTGCAAGAGGTGGTAGCCCAAGTTTTTCCTTTAGTGAGGTGATGCTTGTACGCGTGTAGTTTTTAAGAATGAAGCGTGTGGCTCTGTTTTGCACTAATTCGAGTTTTTGTGTCAAAAAAAGCTGATGTGGATTCCATATTATCGAAGCGTATTCGAGTTGAGATCTAATCAGGGTAGTATATGCTACAAGCTTTGTTTCCCAGTTCGCCATGTGAATATTTCGTCTTAGAAAACCAAGGCTTTGATTTGCTTTTGCACGTATATGGTTGATGTGGGCTTCCCAAGATATGTTTGATGCGAAATAAACTCCAAGATATTTATATGTATGCACATGTTCAAGAACTCCATCGAAGAAAGTGTAGTTAAAGTCAGCTGGACTTCGCTTAGTACTAAAATTTAGAAATTTTGTTTTTGAAATATTTATGTTCATTTGCCACTTTAGACACCATGTTTAAATTTTAATTAAGTCGTTCTGAAGTTCAATACAATCGTGAACGCTAGATATTTTTCTATAAATCACACAATCATCGGCATACAAACAATCCATGTTCACTGTGCACGACTAAATAATGGCGGCCTCAAATAATATCGCCGCAGCAGCTACTGGAGGGCACGCACATCTCTCATGTTTTGTGTCACGAGTGAACTAGAGTTGCATTTGTATGATATTTCCTGTTTTGTATTCTTATGCACTGTTCTGCTTCATTAGCTAATATTGTTAACTTTCTTTTTTTCCAATATGTATACTCGTAATATGTGGAACGTGTGTGTGTACTCGCATCGCCACTACTGCTGAAACTTTAGTCGTGCTAGGAAGCCGTGAAGCTTTCCACGCAACTTTTTCTCCCAGCCCCCACCATTGTAAAACATGGTAAACAAACATGAATTGAATTGAAAATCGTCTATTTCACCGACGCTGTTTCACACAAAAAATGCATTAAACACGACAAAAAATAAAAAAAGAATCATTGGAAGATGATAGTTACGAAAGCTGTACCCGCTTGGTGTTACAAGGTCTCAAAAACGTCTGTGAATTTAGTCCTTCACTTTGTTTTAGAAGCATTTCAACATATAAAAAAGTATGAAAAAAGAAGCAAATGTAATTTATAGTAAGTGCGATACTCTCCTAAGCGGCACAGGAATACTAGGCGAGTATCTATACAATATTGTTGGCAAATACTCCGAATATACGGTTCTTCCCATCCACACGATGTCCAGACAATATCGTTTGAAAAGTGGGGCCGTACCAGCACAATATCACTGGAGTACTGCCAGCGTCGGCTGAGCATCCGCCGGGCATCGTGCGTCAATCGAGTACAGTCCGAGTACCCGCCAGAGATCACCCGTGTATCCACAGAGTACTCAGAGAGTCGGCTGAGTATCCGCCGGGCATCGCGTGTGTCAATCGAGTACTGGCAGTGTCGTCTGAGCACCCGCCAGATATCGCACGTATATCTACAGAGTACTTGGAGCGTCGGCGCTAGAGTCCGTTGCAACTCGAGATGGTAGGGCGAGGGTAAGACGGGCCGGAAAGGAGGAAGCAGACGGAACACCAATTGTTCCGTCTGCTTCCTCCTCCCCGGCCCGTCTTATTCTCGCCCTACCTTCTTGAGTTGCAACGGACTATAGATACCGCCCAATTTTTGTGCTATAAAATATTTTTATTTGCTCACGCCACCATTATGCTTCGGGCTTTTTTTGGCACCTTTATTATACACACATGTAGATACATTACGCATACCACAAGCATCAGCTGAGCATATACATTGAGCGCATACACATACACGGCACATACAAACATCAGCCCAACAGCACACTAACACCTCCTAGAAGTTACGGCCGTAGCTCTCTTCTCGTGACGTCTCAAAGGAAGGCCATCGGGGGCGCGCGTCGAAGCGAAGGCAAGGCGCGTGGATCGACCTTCGTAACGCGCTTTCAGTCACATGCGCGTGTCTTATTAGCTAAAATGAAAGCTGCACATAGCAACGGGTCTAGAAACCTTTTATTACACGGGCAAAACATTACACCACTAAATAATCGGTACGAAATGGCACGATGCATGCGTATAAGACGTCTATAGAAAAATGTGATTGTTTTAGGTCGAAAACATTAAGTCACGCAATTATTGCTGTAGGAATGCATGATTGGACACAGCAAAACAAATCACAGTTAAAATTCAGGTAGACGTAGTCAACACGGACACGGCTAGACATGTGTCACGATCATGTAAGCGACTGTTATAGCGTGCAGTCACTAAATTCTTGCATTGTACCCCGGCCACATGGCAAAATTAATGTAATTTCGATCGAATGACATTATGGGGTCGACAAATCAGCCTGCGACGCTCGTATAATCGATCAAAACCGCGAACTGATTAAATCCCATATCTTTTAGTGAAAATGTATGAACGTTTCAGTGTGGCAGGGGCACTAAACTTCCTATTTAGTTAACTAATATACTTCTCTCTATGGGCTAGAGCTGCCTTAGAACAAAATATAACTTATTTTGTATACAATAATACTATTACCTTAATACAGTTATGATTCTAGTATAAACGCGGTAAAGGCAATAAAATAACATTAGTATAAATAAACACATAAGCACCAAAAACGCACTTTGAATAATCACAAACTTTTTATTCACCTTTCAGTAAAAACTAGAATATTAACACGCATATTTACAAATGTTGATGCAATAGCACGCGGATAACAACAAAGAACAAGACTCCAGCCTATCAGGAGACTTTAAAAAAAAATTGACTGCGGCACTTTACTCCCGTCCTCCATGACCAACAAAACACATAAATAAGTTGTTTCTGACCTGTCGATCGTATCCATACGTCCCGCTCTATCCGCCACAAAAACATTTGAACACAAACTCCAAGAAGTCTCTTTGTTGGGAGAGGGGTCTATCGATAATGACCAGTGTCATCGATGACTAGTTGCCACACATGTCACTCAAACCGTAGCTGGACTTGTTCCGCGAATGCACGTAAATACCGGACATAAGACAAAAGAAAGACCGTTAGTCCAGGTTAGTCAGCGTGCAGGCGAAACTCGTAAACAACACGTGATCAGGAGAGGAGAAGCCCGTCCCAACACCGTCTCTCTCCCTCCCCCTTCCCAGTTTGCTTTCCAAGGCGCCAGCGAGTCTGGTCACGGGTGGTTACGTATAGTTTCGGAATTCGTTGAACTAAAAGGGTCGGGTTCACTCTCCCTTTTATTGTGCCTCCTCTCTCGCTCCTGTCGTCCCCTCTCTCTCCTCTCCCTTTCCAAGTTCTCTTTTTGGGAAGAAGAAAAATAAACAATATTCGTGTCAATCGTGGTTACCCGTTTTGCGTAAACAATAAATCAGGACGACGTCGGTGCAATATAACATATTCTATGGACATCGGCCGTGTCAAAATGGTGCCGGCTTTCTTTCACCATCATTTTCGAATCGACCGAAAATTCCTAATACTGCGCAGTTATTGCCGATTCAGAAACGATATTCAGGGAAAAACATGGTTCGTGTACCATATATATCATGGTTGCGTCGCCGGAATATAACAGATATTCCGTCGACATCGGCATAATCATAATGGTACCGGCACAATTTGCCCGATACAACGAAAAAATTGGCAATACTCGCACGACTTTCCCGACTCGAGGCGAATATCGCCCCAATATTGTGTGCATTTGTGGGCAACAGCTGTTGCCCACAAATGCTCCAAACTGATCTGAAATATCTGGTTTTATCCTCTTTGCTATCTATGCTTTTTTTGTATGCATTTTATTTTTGTTGTATTATAGTATCAAAAATGTGAACTATATAAATGTCATTGATATGTATATTTTGTTATTCATTATATTTTATTTAAGAGCGCGTTTTTGTTTTAGTGTGCTCTGCTGTCGACGAGTTTCATAGTCTTTTTTAATATTTCATTAATGTAGCGGTACCGAGGCATCGTCAGACCTTCTGGTCTTTTGCCTCGGTACTGCAGACAAAATGTGTTGTCTGAACAGACTGCAATAATAAAAAAGCAAACAAACGAGATTACATGCATACCAAAGATGGGGGTTTCACTGCCTTAGCAGTAAAACGCAAACGTTTATTTTTCTTTCTTTTTTTTTTTTTTTTTACAGGGCATTATATCGAACGTAACATTGTCCGGAAAGGTTTTGAGTCGGTGGTCGATGATGCCCATCCCACTGAGCAAATTATCCGGCCTTCAGAACATCGACTCTAACATCAGTTCTTCACACCAACAAACGGAAGGCATAGGGGTTTACTTCGCAGACTTCCCAGCACCAGAAGGCAATATCTTGGACACATTTCTCCAGGTAGACGGATGGAAAAAGGTGAGCATTTTTATAGTTTCACTGTAAGAGCAGTCGTGATGAGGTTTCGCAGCGGATCCGCAGCTGTGTTTCCTGTAGAGTCGTACCGTGACGTCATTGTGTCGCGTGACGTCATTGTGCCCCGCGCGGTGGCGTAGCATAGGCCATCCGGCACCCGGGGCCCTTATGTCTGTCGTAACACCCCCCCCCCCCCCCTCAAACACGTTATGTCAAAGCGTCACCATGACGTCACATGACACTGTGGCGTTAAGTCAAACGGCGACGTCACATGACGTTATGGTCTCACGACATCATGTGTAAAACACTCGGTGCACGTTGATGACGAGATGTGGTTCAACGTAGAAAAGTTCGGCCGGTTTTAGGCTTCTTTTTTTTTTTTTCCGGCGTGCATTGATTGTTTTTGTTTTCTAAACAAAAAGTTCATATTTTCTTTCGGTGACTAAATTTTTTCATTTAAGCTGACCGCTTTATTTTTCGGTGATATGTAAGGTATTCACCGCGTACCCCCGAATCCGGGTGAAGCCTTTATTAAAGTGACCGCTTACATAAGCTTGGTAAGGTATCGTTCTGAGATTTAATCCAGAGGTTCGCGAAGATGTGTAATCATCGCATTAAAGATTTCAAAGAACGCACTTAGCTGAGTAAAAAGTTTTCAAAATAAACGATAACTGGTTTTTCCAGCCCTAGAGAGCCAACATTTTCTAGAAACTATACAGCCTGCGCGCGCGCTCCGTGTCGTCACTGCAGTTAGGACAGCGAGGGGAAAAGCGACAGGCGGCTGGGCGCTGGGCTCCGTTGTGATGACGCGCTGACTGGAGATATTGTACGCTTTGATTGGAGATATTGTACGAATGGCACTTACCCGCGCGTGACAACGACGTAATCAATCGAATTTGGGTATTTTAAGATTAAATCATATAACAACTCCTTCTACAGTTCACCTATTGAGATATGTCGACTGAAAGCACTAATGATAACGTTTAGCGAGTACACCCTTTCCACAATATTTTCACTTAATCGCCGTTGTAAAACCAAAGCGCTGGACTGCAATCACAAATATTTTAATCTGAAACATAATTTTGACGGGCACGCTTACCACGCAACTAGGAAATATGTGAAATAGTATTTTACGCCTGGCGCCTTCCAGGTGGTTTCCTGGTAGATAACATAAAAGTAACAGCACGCTCTCGATTTCCCACCACAGGTTGGACGGACACTTTCGTATTAAAATATATGAATATAAGTGACGGCTCGCTAATTAAGGAGTCATTTGTTTTATTAAAAAACCAGGTAGTTTTAATAGAATGAAAAAAGCAAATGCGACTCAAAATGTGACTGATTGGCTACATGTCCGAAGGCACGTAATAAATGAACGCGACAAAATGTTTAATTTGTCTCATGAGACAAGTTCCTTTTTGCCTCCGTTTCGGGTTTTAGTATGTCGGTCTAAAGAGATGTCATAGTTCCTTCACGCTTTATTTTTAAAATAACGCTAAGTTTTTGAGAAAACAGACAGTTGCTTTCTGACAGAGGCAGACATTGCGTCCTTTCTAAGGCATACTTTTTGTACAGCATGCACCGTGAGGAAGTGGTTGTTTTTCACGGTCACAGAAGACTCCGTCTGAAAGTTGTACGGGACAGTCGTGTTTTTCCAAGCTCCCCGAGAGACGCACGAGGATATGAGCAACAACGGAGCGGCTGCGTTGGATGGGACTGGCCAGTCGAAAGGGGAATACAGGATGTCCCTCCCGGCTCTCCCAACAGGCAAGCGACTTGCAACCACCGTCTTCCTGCACGGCGACCCTAGGGTCAAACCTTACAAGATAGGAGACTTTGCCAGATCTCTGGACGCCGCAGTTGGGATGAAAAACGTGGCGGCTCTTGGCGCCTTTCAACTGAATCACGTGTGGGTGTGCACGCTTCACGACGTGAAAACACGGGATCGTCTCACTTCTCTCGGGGAACTGACTGTGAAGGAGAGGAGATGCGTCATCGTCGACCCTAATTTGACTGAGGCATCGCTTCGGGTGCACTGGCTACCAACCTACGTGAACGACGAAGAGGTGAGCGCCGTTTTCCGATCCTTCGGCAGGATCAAAGACATTCAACGAGAGATGTGGCGGGCGCTGGGTGGCGAGTACGAGATTGAAACTTCTACCAGGATTGTTACTCTCTTGCTTCGCGACGGGCTGACCAGGGATGAGCTGCCACACCAGGCGACAGTTTCCGGCTACCCGGTCCTTGTGTCAGTGGCTGGCCGGCCGCCTCTTTGCCTGCGCTGCAGGCAGGTGGGCCACATGGGACGACAATGCAAGGCTCCTTGGTGTAGGCTGTGCCGGGAAGTCGGACACACAGAGGACGACTGTGCTCCAACCTACGCAACCAGGGCAAGAGGGCGGGTGACCACCCCGGCAAACATCCAACTAATGGACCACGATGAGACGGAGGAGACCAACGAGCAAAACCCGACGGCGGTGACGGCGGCGATAGCGGCTGAGCCGATAGTGGCCGCAGAGGCGGTCGTGGGTCCCGGGGCCGTGGCCGAGACGTCGGAGCCACAAGTTCGTGACAAATCGGAGGCTGGTGAACAAGGGAAACCCGACACACCGAAAGCCGATACTTCGGAGGACACGGCCACTCCGACGCAGTCAGCAACGGAGGCGACCGCTTCGCCAGCGGTGGCAGCCGCTCCGGTGGTTAGCTCCAAGCTCGGTCCTACACCAAAAACCTGTTCCAGGGAAACGAGGGTGCCGATCAGGCAGAGTTCCAGGCAACAAAGGACCAAGGACAAATAGGCCCTCGAGCATCGGCTCCCTCTCGTACTCGTTTTCCCTCCGTACTGCCGTGCCGTCGATAGGGATTAGGGAACACCGGTCCTGGTTCGCTTGGTGAGCGTCATGTCTTGGTCTCCGTCCAGCAATTTGTTTTTTACTTTGATCTTTATTTGCTTGCTGCTTTTTTGCTTTATTTCTTAGTCTGCGATGTTCTTGTTTGTCAGAGCCTACCTTTTCACATGTCTGGCAGACACCAATCGATGTATTTTAAACCCGAATCGAGACAATGTCCTTTTGCCATTATAACATGAACAAAAAAGAGTACCCACTGCCCAACGAAGTAGGGCAAACATTCAGCGCCCGCTCTACTACTCCCCTTTCTCTGTTTCATTTAAACATTCAATCAGCACGGAACAAGTTTGATGAGTTGAATATTTTTTTAGACGATTTGGTTTCTCTTTTGATTTCCTTATGTTAACCGAGACGTTGTGCCGTTCTGATGAGACGATGGACCCTTTGGATGAATACACCGTTTATGACTTAAATCACTGTTTAAGGCGTGGGGGTGGTGTTTGTATTTACGCAAAAACTGCTTTCGAATGTACGGTCATATATCAGTTGACTACTGTTACAAATGATTTTGAAATTCTGACTTTAGAAAGTTCAAAATCTATATTATCTGTTATGTATCGTCCACCGAATGGTGATATGGACTTGTTTTTGGAATTCATCGAAAAACTCTTTATGATCATTGGTGAAAACAATGTCGCTTTCTACTTGGGCGGAGATTTAATATAGATATGATGACGTCATCTCCGCGGCAATTGCAGTTTTTGTCATTGTGTAATTCCTACGGTTTCTTTTGTCCAATATCCCAACCAACTCGGGCAAATCATATGAATGCAACGCTTCTAGACTTGTTCACAACAAATGTTGATGATTCACGCCTAACTGCTGGTGCTATTGGGGCCACAATCAGTGACCACCTGCCAATTTATTTGTTTGCCGATCTAAAAAATATATCAAAAAAGTCCTCGAACACAAATTACACTTTTCACCGAGATATAAGCTTAAGAAGACTCAACTCTTTTGAAGAGGAAATTCAACTTACAAACTGGAGCGCGGTTCTTTCCTGTGACTCAGCTGACCAGGCATATGATCTCTTTCTTGAAACGTTTACAAATATCTATGACCGGTGCTTTCCTACAAGAAGTGTCGAGTGCATAAGAAATCACGCAAGCCATGGGTTACTTCGGAGATAATTAGAATGATGAATCGAAAAAATGCGCTCTATGATAAATTTCTGCACACTAGAGATTTGGGCGTCCTCCGCGAATTTAAAATTCAAAGGAACATGGTGACTAGCGCTCTTCGTAAATCAAAGCGTACATACCATTACGATATGTTTCAGGGTGAAGCTAGAACGGATGTCATGTGGAAAAAAGTGAACATGTTGGTAAAACCTCACTCTCGTAGTGACTCAATTAAAACGATTACTGTAAACGGGGAGTGCATAACTGGCGCCGCGTTGGCTGACAGATTCAATAATCATTTCGTGGACTTAGTTGATAGCGTTCACTCTGTCAATGCTTGTGACCTAGTCGATAAATTTCGGAGAGTGTTTTTATTCTGCCTACTGACGAGAGTGAATTGATATCAGTATTTAACAATTTTAGAAACAGTAAAAGTAGCGATGTGCATGGCATTCCGATCGGGCCTGTAAAGCGTGTAATTCATTATATCGTCCCTTGTTTGACCCACATTTATAACCTCGCCCTTCAGGATGGGGTATTTCCTAAAAGAATGCAAGTGGCCAAGGTGTCCGTCCTCCACAAGGCAGGGGATAAGAACAACGTGGGTAATTACAGGCCTGTGTCTGTACTGCCGGTATTCTCTAAAGGACTAGAAAAAATTATGCACATGAGACTATATGCTTTCTGTGAAAAACACTCAATTATTACCCCTTGTCAATTCGGTTTCCGAAAGGGGTACTCGACAGAGTTGGCGCTCCTAAAACAGAAAGAAATGATACTTACAAACATCGAAAACAAACTGCTAACATTAGGCATATTTATCGATTTTTCGAAGGCATTCGATCGCCTTAATCATAAAACTTTACTGCAGAAACTGGACCTTTGTGGGATCAGGGGTGTTGCCCTGAACCTAATCGAAAGCTATTTGCAAGACCGTTATCAGTACGTTGAAATTGACGGGGAGCATTCAAACATGCGCCAAATAAAGGCAGGTGTACCGCAAGGGAGTATTCTCGGGCCCCTTCTCTTCAATCTTTTTATAAATGACATAGTAAACATAGATAATAGCGTCAACTACATAATATACGCAGATGATACAAGTTTTTTTTTTTTTCTGGAACTAGCATCGACGTCATTATAGGAAGAGCTAATCAATTCTTGCAGAATCTAAACATTTCGACCACCGAATATTCATTAACAATAATTGTTGCAAAAACTAAGGCAATTATTTTCCGCGCAAAAAATACAAGCTGCACCAGCAGCCTGCCGGGAGGGCTCTCTTTTGCCTCACGAGATGTGGAAATTGTAAAAAATGCTAAAGTGCTTGGCGTAACTTTTAATGAACATATGCTGTGGGATGAGATGGTGCAGGACACAACCATAAAGCTCTCAAAGGTTGTAGGCGTTTTATATAAATACCGTAATATCTTACCATCCTCGATAATGCTGCTTATATATCACGCCCTGTTCTGCTCATATTTCGATTATTGTTTTCTGGTTTGGGGTACCACTACGAAAACGAACGTTCAAAGACTTTTTATAATGCAAAAGAGGGCAATACGAATAATATTTAATGTAGCGTATGATCACTCCACGAAATCTTTGTTTAAAAAGCTTGACACGTTAAAAATCACGAATTACTATAGTTACAAGCTTATGATATCATATAAAAGATCATTAAACAACCCTGTTAGCGTTTTTAATTCAGTCTCAGGTTTGGAGTCGCGGGACGCAACATACAGCACTCGTCATTCTCGAAACTGGGCCGCACCGCGCTCCAGAACCAATTATGGTGACCAGAGACTGGCTTTTACTCTTCCAAGAATTTTAAACAACCTTGAAGCAAAGGGAATTTCCGTGGCAAACACAAGCAAAAAGAAATTCGTGACCAATTTGAGTGATCTATTGAATAGGTGTTGTCATGTTTTGAAGGTGCAGAGGCAGTTGCGTATACATTTTTGAAAGTCAATGTGCATTGTATGTGTGCTCATTTCTAAACTCTCGGAGCAAGCGTGTGCTACCCTGAATTATATTTACCTTGTTTAGCCCTTCGCACTGTATATATCTGACACCACTGTCCTGTGTAAGCACTCGATTACTTGTCTTTATATATGTTACATTGTTCATTCACTCATATGTTGTGTTTCTTCTGCGGATGTAAAGGGGAGGCGGGGGCTTCGTCAAGTAGCGACATGCTGCTTTTTTTCCCTGCCTTCCCCTCTCAGATGGAGAGGAAATAAAATTGATTGATTGATTGATTAGCTACGTAGGTCAGAATATGAGCCCTTGATCACAGCGCTGCTAAATCATAGTCAATGATGGCAAATGATAAAAATAGAACACAAATCAAAATACTCTCTGCAGGTGACTCGCATGCTAAAATCAACAAAATATTTCTAAACAATTTGGAAGTGGTAACTCGTTCTAAAAATAACTACTATGCTTCCTTAAAAATACAAAAAAAAAATAGCGGAGTTGTTTACTATACCCTCGCCCTTCGGGGCACAATGACGGTTCGGAAGTACAAGGGTGAATTTGGTGAATTCACCCTTGTACAGTACAAGGGTGCAAGGATAAAACAAAAATATGCCAACATCCCTTCGAAGAGCTCGAAACTTGACTTACTTTCTCCGGAATTGCCTTATTAAATACGCCGTTGCTCCTCGGTTGGGAAGGCGAGTATTTGAATCCTCGCTTCTCTGCCATAGTGTTCCCGACACCGCGGCACACGACACACATAAAGCATCGATCATCACATTCGCAAACACGAAAACACTAGAGATTCTGGTCGACTGACGCAGCGAACACGCAGGCGTCCTGTCTCCGCGTTTCCCACGGCTTCCTACGTTGCCCGATTGCGCGCGCCCTAAAGTCTGGCTTTTCTTCGCGTGCGAGACGCCAGCGTCTATAAAATTGCGTCGTCACGTGGCGTCATTTTCTCCTTTAATATTTTTCATTAGATTTTGCCGGTGCAACTACAGCCTATAACAATTCCATCTTTGACGCTCAGACCAAGGGCAACGGAGATGACGGAGCATTAAAAAAGAAAAACAAAAAAAAAAAGAAGTTTCCCGGGTTCATCGGAGTGCTTCGTCAGCATCGTCGCAGATGCCCGCTGATGAAAACCCACTCTCCTCGCTTGGCCTAGGATCAGTGGCGTAGCAGCCGCTACCAAACGGAGCGCGCAGGCTGTAGTTTCTTGAACGTGTTGATGAAGCCCGACAGTCAACCGAGCAAGCACCCCCGACTGGCGCAACAACCGACAGATGGCGCCAGTGGCCCCGGCTGCTCACGCCCAGAGCGGACGACCTGTATACGACAAACCATCGCTTGTATTTGAATCGTGTCCATGTATTGTTTTATCGGGAACGAAAAAGTAATCAAGCATTGACCATTACAGAAGGGAAAAAGAGCGCGACGGTAATGATTCGAAAAGCTTGCCTGCCTTTGGCGCGACCGCCGAGTTGACATACGTCGGAGGGTCCGCGTTGCCGCCATCTGCCGGTTGTAGCCCAGTCGTAGGGTGCGTGGTGAGCATACGAACGCTGTAGATTAAAAAAAAATTTTTTATTAATTTGCACGCGGTGTTTCTACCACCTTCGGGAACCTCAGTGGTAAATCCTGACGCGATACGTCACAGACGATTTAGTAGATCACTTTAAAGACTTCACCCGGATTCGGGGGCACGCCCTACATTCAACGCGTGTATGTTCCTTCTTTGGCTTCTCCTTTTGTGGGCACCAGACGAATATTTGCAAGTGCCCGAGTTTAGCACGTTTCCGTCATGGGGTCTTTTGAACATACCGAAAGTTTTCTGTTGAACTGGAGCGATGACAAGATGATCGGAGACTCGCCACGCAGACCGATTATATACCTTTGCTAAAACCGCCTTCTGCGCGCTGCCATCTTTGTCTGCTGGGCTGTGGAACGCCTTATGAGCATGCGCTGTTGCTCTGCTGTGCGGTATACCAGACCCTGCGCATGCGTCCACAGCTCAGGGACTAAGCATTTTTCGCCGGGGTCATAAACAAAGCAAAGGTCTGTACGTCGTACAAATTCCGTTTCACTGTAAGTCCGAGCACAGCTAACGTTACGAACCGGCGGAGCCAATCAACCATCTCGAAAAGTGTGTCGTCACGGGCGCTCGTTGTCTTTGTGTATTTACTTTCTCCCGCTAAAAAATCACGCACAGAAAAAAAAATCGCAGGCTCGTGGCGCATTTACTGTGCATGATTGGTTGAGTTTGCGGATACTTCAAAAAGACGCGGAGCTTTGATTGGCTGTGATTTAAGGATAGTGGGTAGACCTCAAAGTAAGCTGCCTCTAGGTCTATCCACTATCCTTCCTCGAGAACCAGTCAGAGCTCGGCGTTTTTCTGAGGTCACCACGACCGTTGCAAAAGAAGCAGACGAAGTTGCACTCCTCATAGCTTCGTTCGATTTGCATGAGCACCTCCCGCACCGGTGCAGGAAAGTGTGGGGCAGTGTACTTCCGGTACGTGTATTGAGATACGACCGGAAGTACACCGGCACACACTCTTCTGCAGCGGTGCGGAAGATGCAGCAGGTAAATCGAACGTATACATATAATGTCAAACGGCAGATAGTGAGTAGCAGTGTGATACTTTCTTTGTTATAGCGTCGGTCTCTCTGTCGTTTCAGGGCTTCGCCTTTTTGAACAATTTCAACTTGGGTCGCTACTGGCCGGCGATGGGTCCGCAGATGACCCTCTACGTACCCTCGGTGCTGTTCAAAGAGCGCAACCGTCTTCTGCTTCTGGAGTTAGAACGCGCGCCCTGCGGTCTCTCGGAGAATTGCGTCGCCGAGTTTGTGAAGACACCCGTGATCAACGGCGCGGTGCCGGACAAACCTTGACAGGTGCCCGAAGATCCGTGACTCGGTTGAACGGCGGGAAATAATTATATTCGCCGACAGCTCAAGGAACGCTGCAGGGCGTGGTCTATTATCTATAAACGCGTCTGTCTTGGCGATTTGTTCTTTGGTGAGCATGATTGTAAACCTGAGACCTTATTTTAAATAATCTTGAGGTTTTTTGGGTGGGCATATTTACTAATTCCTCAGAAATTAGTAATCACCCATTCTCTGTAAAAATGAAGCCGGAAGTATAATATCAGAACATCGGAGACCCGTAAAAAAGACAATTTATTGACAGCTTGATAGTGCACCGTCGGTAGCTCTGTCAGATAAAGAGGTCGTTCTTTTTTGCGAGCTAATATGAATAGCGGTGAGTGAAGCGTTTCTGCTCCGAGGATTGTGTGGTGCCTGATAAATAAGTAGGTGTTTGTTGATGTAATCAGTGTCGGCTATACTGTTTTCTTTCTGTTTTTTTTTTTCACTAATAAAACTTTAGTTCAGAGAACAGCTTTGTCCTGTCGTGTTTGTTACCTTCACTCTGTCTTCGTCGTTTGAGTGGTTTTCATCATGTATAACTTTCACCAACTCGCCCCATTCGCTACCTTACTGAAGACTAGTGTTTATATAGGTCACCAGTAACCACGGTGACAGTGTGCAACTCTGAAGGTGATGGGTGGTTCGCCGTACAAGGACACTATCACAGAAAGACGACGTGTGGAAAAACGAGCACGAACGGCTAGAAAACATGCATGTCCGTGGAAGAAAGAAACCTCGATATCCTTAGCTGACCGTTCTATCCTGTTTTCAAAGGTTAGCAAAAGCTTCAAAGAGAATTTCAGGCACTGCGTTGTTGCGCATGCACTTTCGGATTTTCGGCATTTACAGTTTTGCTCTTTAGGTTTTAACCATACATTATTAAATTTTCGAGCTTTTTCCTCGTTTTCAAGTTCGCGAAGTTTTCAGTTAGGCTTTCGTTGCGTAGAGAGTAAACCACAGAAAACGCTCGCACGCAAGTATTAATTTGGGAGCAATATACCCATAAGCACAACAACTATTACAATAAAATGACATTTTCTTTTTTAGAAAGCTGACAATTAGTGATAATAAATTGATGTATGTTACGCACGATCCAACAGCCTCCATAAAAAAGAAGAAAAAAATTGCGGTGGCTTAGCTCGGCTATGCCAGGATATACATGGCGTGAGCTTATGCGCACAAAATGAGAGGCGCTATCAAGCAGCTCCGGTGCAGCGTCAGACTTGGCTACTGAGCAACGGAGGCACACAGCTGGGCACGCGGCGCCGCCAGTGGGTCTGCCGCGGCTATAACGTCACTCCTGTGGAATGCGAAGACCGGCGATGCGCTTGCGGTGTCGGCGGAACCCGCGGCGGCGGCGGTTCCGGCACGCCAGTTGTGCGCCGTGGGACGTCACTGCTCCTCGCGCTTGCGCAGACCGGCGAGGCGCGCGCGGTGGCGGCGGAGCCCGCGGCGACGGCGGCTCCGCCCCACCAGCTTTGCGCCGTGTGACGTCACTGCTCCTGGCGCTTGCGCAGCACGGAGCATGGCTCATTATGCGAGCCACGCGAAACTGCTCAACCTCGGCCAGTGTAGCTCACGCTACAAAAATGGGTGAGCTTTTCTCCGCATACGCTCAATGGCCGGTGAGCTTGTCTCCGCATTTGCCGGTTTTGCGGTGAGCTTTTCTCCGGTGAGCTTTTCTCCGGTGATCCTTTCTCCGGTGAGCTTTTCTCCGAGATTCAAAACTATGGACTCAACTCTTACCATCCAGATAAGAGTGTTTCACTTACGATGCGCGTGCGCAGGCCTTATCTATGATGCCCAGCCGCAATGGCTGGCAAAGGATACAAATGCTCTCAATTTTGTGTCTGTAACTGCACCAACTCTAGATTGACAGCATAATCTTACGACGAAAAAGGTGAGTACGACGGAACCTAAGAACAAGTACGTGTTCACGAACCGAAATGATCAAACGTTTTACATAGGTTGCGATGGAATCTCACGACAGCTGTGTTACTCACTTCTGAGGATCAACATTGAACGACAAGGTTGCTCAGCTACTTTGTTGCGACGACCAAAGGGCATTTTTCTATGTGCTTCCCACATGCGTCAAACTTTGAGAAGAAAAAAAAAAGAAAGAAGGACTTCAAATTATGCATTGCAGAATGACCGCCAGACAGTATATGGGCTCCCAGACACAGCTACGACAATAATCCCACGGAAAGAGTGGTCGTGCCCACCCAGAAGTGAGATCTACAAAGGCACAAGGGCACTCCCTGCCCATGACCAACTGCCCTTAGCCGGCGGCCTTGCTAAATTAAAGATGTCCACACAAAACCTGATTTTTTTTACCCTTCTAATACAAATAGCCCGACGCCTGACCACGATTTTAGAGTTAGAAGGCTATTCTTGTCTCCTTGTCGTCCCATTGTCATCGTCAGAGTGGCGAGAGGTGGTGGGGATGCTCTCGTCGCGAAGTGCCACACCCATCTATTCGATCTGCTGCTTTGTTTGACGTACAGCTGAAATATACACTGTACGGATTACTTTCGCATCATAAGGTAAGCACAACTTATTTTGAATGCGACAGCATTTCTTTCGTCAGCTCTCCCGAAAGAATTAGGATCTGTAGAACGAAACCAATGCACATGTGTTGGAGAGTGGTAAGCGGGTAAACTGAGATAAAGAACGGCATTTCGAACGTCCCCTAAGAATAATCAAACCCTGGACCCCAAGATTCTAAGCTCGACGTTCAACCACCGCGCCAAGAAGATTTGTGAAGCAATGGCTCTTAAAGGAACACTGACAGGGTATTTATGCTCGCTGAGGTTTTTATTTAAACATGGCCTATAAAAGTTCAACCACCCAGAACATAATTTGCAGCTCGAAATTTGTTTGCTTTCCGTCCGAAAACAGCCAGTCAATTTAGGCCGGTTTCAGTCGCGCTCACTCTCTTTTCTATGGTCACGTGGCATTCAAACTGCGTGTACCAAATATATTCAAAGCTGTGTGTCATCTAAGGATCGCATTGAATATTAAAAATAGTAAAGAATACAAACACTATCGTTGTGGCCTCCAAAAAACTGCGAATACGTTGACTAAAAAAAAAAATGTTGCACAGATCACAGGAAGTGCATGTTTAGTGTATACACATCATTCTAAATAAGGCGACATAGCGCGGGCTCGACGACGCGAAAATTCGCTTCGCACTAAGTCTGTTGCGCGGTGTACTGCCTGTGTGAGAAATGCCTATAAAACCTTGGTTGCACTACTGATATTAAACGTTAGTGACCACTTTACATAATAATTCAATTTGTGGTGAGCTTTTCTCCGGGTTTGTCAAAAGACTGGGGAGGTTTTCTCCGGACCCGCATAATCGTTGGTGAGCTTTTCTCCGGTGTGCTTTTCTCCGGAGACGAACCAACGGTGTGACGGACGTGGGGCCGCTACTTCGGAATAGTCGTTCGTGGTACCGGCCAATCGACTTTCAAGCGCAGAACATCGAGCGGAAGGGATATAAGTGCGAAGCAATACCACGACAAATGGTGCACGAAACTTTGTCGTCTGCTTCACACGCTTAAAAAAGCAAAAAACAACGAACAAAACAAAACGTGGTTGGGTGTGGCCACGCGACCTCCGGCTATGGGCTTCCGCGCTCGTATTTCGGTTTCGGTATCGGGCAGTTGGAAATTTTCAAATTTATTGAAAATACACGTGACTCTGCAGCAAAATATTCATTGGATAGTCTCATGACACCATATTAAATCGCCTGGCAAAAAATAAAATAATCTTTCTTTTTTTTTTTTAGGGGGAGCAATAACAGTTTTCTCGCCAACTGACAGCGCGGAAAGTGCAAGTGACTCGAGCGGGTATAGCTTCGACATTTTTTCCCACCGCGCGAGGTCGACTTCGACCGCCTGCCCCAACCAACGGTGATGCTGACTGGGTGCAGCCTTCTATTGTGCCCGAACCGACCCTTAATGCAAGGTTGACAATCGCAGGAAGAGCGTGGGTGACGCTGTATACAGAACCGGCAACCTCAGCGTTCCCCCGAGCGACACCGCTGCGTACGCGGCTCCAAAGACGGTATTAGCGTTGAGAGGTACCACAAGCCGCATCCTGTTTAATTTGATTTCTTACCGCAATTTGTTCAATATGACGCATAAACAAAAATGTTTTTTGTTGTTGATTATAGAAGTGACGAAGAACAACCTCCCTAATCATTCGGTCAAAGTCCCTAAATTGTTGCACTGCCCCTTTTCAATGACGACTGGACGAAAAATATTAAACTTCCCGGGAAAAAAAAATTCTGCACAGAACCATTTTTTACTAGTATTTCACGATGTACAATCAAACACTACGCCAATCTTTACGGGGCAGAGCGGAGCCACCCTTTAAAGAAGTAAAATGCCGACGCTGGACGTGACTGATCGGATCCGGTCGTCAAGACGATCCGTCTCAAGCACGGACACCCCTTTCTGAGAAGTTCGCAAAGGTGCGCAAAGTTCTGAACCTATGTCGCCGGGAAACAAATCAGGAACACTTTTTTGGATAACCGAGTGTCTCTGGCTGTCGTCACCAACGGGACTAGAACGACGGGGCATCTCTATCAGGTGTTCGGCCTCCAGCCCGCACTTGTCGCCTCTCGCCGCGCTTTTGTTGGGCGATTCACACCCGGGGTTCCCAAGACACCGAAGTGATATCAGAGGTCAGAAGCTCGCGCTGGACGAGGGGATAATTCATGCACCTCACTGCAGCTCTCATCCTGTCCGTGACTACAGAAGTACCGTTAACGTGGTACGCTCCGTGGGTATAGCAAAAACTCGCCTGGTGGATGGAACGTACGTACACTCGTCCACTTTAACAGCGGTCACCGTGTGGTCGAGCAAGAGGCCGAAGAGTTGCTGGTACAGCTGTGCCCCGTGGAGCCACACTCGATGTGGATCTGCTCGTGGTGAGTTCCCGCTGCCAAGCGAACGTCGGCGGCGATCGATGAACGTCTCGCACGTGGCATCGTTTCGTCACCATTCCTCCCTGACAACTTAAGAACGGATCCGTAACATCAGTTGCGTTAGGCTGCGATTCCCCCCCCCCCCCCTTTTTTTATTAGGTTCGGAACATCGTTTCTTGCTTCCACAAACTTGCCCATCCATGCATTGGCGCGTGACGGGGCATGTCGGGACAACCGATTTGGTTGTCATATAAACATGTCAATCTAAGGATGCTCCAGCAGAATGTCAACATTTGTAAAGAATGTTTTTACTACATCGATACTGCGGCCGACGAACTTAATCAGTTTAGCTTTTTGAATCCTTCGACGACGGTAGAACAGCGAATAAAAAAGGCGTCGCCGTTCTCAGCGAACCGCAATAAAGAGGCCCCACGTGCACGGTCAAGGGCTCGCAACTGCCTGGGGCCAAATGCATTTCGCGCTGTCGCGATGTCTGTGGAACCTCATATGCCACCAGTGAGGTCACTGACCTGCTTTCTCTTTCCGAACTTGCTCCTTGATGCGTTCAGCTCTTTCCATGTAAGTTTTGGTGCGATTTCGCAGGCGGTCTCGTTTGATGACATCAGTCTTTTCTGGAAAAAGCGGGCTCGTAAACTCGAGAACTTTGTTTTACAGTCTGACTGCATGAAGGGGCGCAGTGATACCGGTGATTCCTTTAATGGCGTCATTAAAAAGTTGTATTCCTTCCTGGTAGCAAACGAGGGCCGATGCGTACCGCGGCTCTTGATCATGTTCGACGGCAATCGTCAAAACCGAAACTGCTGCTCTTTCGAATCCGCTGGGCGCCGCCATGTGTACCTTTTGTGGACAGATGGATGAATGAATAGAAGCTATAGGCTGTACCCTTTATAACGGGCGGTAGCTCGCGCCACCTAGCCTATAAACCAAAATTATGGCTTCCCCCATGGCCTCCGAGATTTTTCGCGCGTTCTGCCACGGCCCTGTCCGTTCTGGAAGATTAAACTCCTGCTTTATAAGCAAATAGAGTAAAGCTATATGCACGACGGCGTGCACCTTGACCAGAAATGGTTATACGCGCGACGCAGAGATCTCGTGCCGTTTGGGTCACTCTTTTCGGAGGCGCAGTGGGACGACGCGTGTATCACTGAAAAGTGTGTTAACCCCCCCCCCCCCCCCCCCCCCCCCCACCTGCGTTCACGCAGCTTCGCAGTGAGTCTGCGGCTGCTCATTACACAAATATTAATTCACTAATTATGGGTGACGAAAAAAAATCATACAACATTTTAACGTGCAAATAAAAAAAAAATAAAGGGGAGATCAAACGATAATGAGTGATGGTTGCGCGTATATACTAAATGTACTTTATTGGCGCGGCGACGGCAAAACAATGTTTTCGTCCATACTGGAAGTGACAATATTTCAAGATGGCGGTGCACTTGGAAAAAGGGTATAGGTCATTTTCAAAAAAATGAAAGCCGTTTACCGAATAAAAAAAATGAAAGCCCTGTGACACCGAATTAGAGCCCAGGTCTTAAGGCGGAGGAGGGAAGGGTACTGAGGGGAGGGTTTACCCCTCCTCCCTCCTCCTCATCCTGCCTGCTACTCCTTCCTCCGAGCGGCGTCGCCATCGGCGTAACCGTAAGGTCGCGTGACCCTCGTGACCTCATGGGGGTCACGTGACGTGACCGGGGTTACGTGAGCTCACGGGGGTCACGTGATGTCACCGGGGGTAACGTGACGTCACCGGGGTCACGTGACTTTACCGGTGTCACGTGACGTCACCGGGGTCACGTGACGTCAGCGGGGTCACGTGACCTCATGGTTACGCCGACGTCGACGCCGACGTCGCTCAAGCGGAAAATGGGCGCCTAAGAGCTGCGCTCTAATAAAAACCTCGGCGTACAAAAATTCCCTGTCAGCGTCCCTTTAAGCCTCTCTTTTTCATGGTTCTAGAGAAGCGACAACCGCACCCCTCCCCCCCCCCCCCCTACGCCCCCTCCAGCCCGCTCCCGCGCAATATGTGTGTGAGCAGGGTGGCCCGCCCTCCCCTGATTGGCTACTGCGAAAATCCGACGTGCTCCGGCCTTGTCCGGGTGCGGCTGGAATTGTGGTACCCATAAAACGTCCCCGCTGACGTCACAGGTGACATCACTAGTCTCTTCCGGATTTTCCCAGGAGACGTTTTGCGCGCTGGTTTGAACCGGCCTTTAAAAGGACACCGAACATAGGAAAAGCATGATTTTTTCTGCCTGGTCTTAAAGTAAATGTTCGTCGAAAACAAAAGTTTTTTTTTTTTTTTTTGCCCAATATTTATGTTACAATACGAGTTGTTCTATTTGCAGACGAAACCGAAATTGTACCCCTTTGGAATGATGATGAGAGCGTTTGTATCCAACTAGCGTGCGCTCTGAGGTCCAGCGAACCATGGAGTTATTTTAATGTGCGCTAGAGGTTCAAGTGGCGGTAGTGTTCTGACGCAAATTGAAGAAGACAGCAACCAGTCCAAAATTGACTTCCGGTAATGCATTTCTTTGGGAAAACGTTAGTGCATTTTCTCTCTGCGCTCGATCATAAGAGCAAATATTCCAAATAATTCGTACCTACTAGGTAGCTTAGAACATTTCTCAGTCAGACCGATGAAATAATTGGTCAGTTACTGCGTTTTTCTTTAAAATTCATCGCATTAAAAAAGGTGCTAAAACGGCTTCGTACGTGAATTTATGTGCACTGTCGGACACTGTTAGCGCGAACACAACGTCAGCGCTTTGCAGCATGACGGATATACGTGCCAAACGAACGAAGGACATCTGGAAATTAAGGGAGACGGCAAGAACTACGCAGTAGCACTGGATCAGTAACTAACCGCGCATGTACGATCAAAATGAATAGAAGGCCACGTAATCTATTCTGATTTTAAATATATAAGTAAGTACCGCTTTATTCTTTCTGCTCTGAGCGAAGATGTTTGTTCTACGTTCAAAATATCACCCGCACGTTTGAAATCTTTGAGAACAAGTGCCCGATAAAGGCTGCCCGGCAGAGAAAACAATACGAAAAAACACCTTTCATAGCCCACTGACTTTATTCTCTACGGCAGTGGTTCTCAAAGGGGGGTCCGCGGAACCCAAGGTGTCCGCGAAGACATTTGGGGGGTCCACGAAGCCCTGCCTGCCTCATCAGTCAAATTGTCAAGTGAGTTTTCACCTATGTATGTCAATAAGATAAGCCTACTTCACACACCCTTTAGTAATATCTATTTATTAAATCATTGTCAGAGTTCAACTATACCTTTCCCTCCTCCCCACCATGACCGGGGTCCTTCATAACCTCCGCCGATCCACAAGGGGTCCGCGAAACATCAATGTTTGAGAACCACTGCTCTACGGTTTGAATGTTTTCATCCGCTCATGCACGACGGTGTCATTTTCATATAGTGAAAGACTGGTATATAAGGAAAGACTGTCACCGGAATGCTGGCGAGCCTTGAACACACTCTATATTCCTTTCGATTGTAATTTTGCTTTGAATCGTCGCTTGTTTATACACACCTGCTGTGGAACACACGTTTGGACCTGAAATGCGAAGTTAAACATGGTTCACTGATAAGACAAATGCGCTAACTAAAACAATTGCACTTTTACAGTGTTAATCAAGGTACATACTATTAGGTACAACCCAAACAACCAAACTGTTTCATGTTATTTTCCGGTGAAGAGACAAAATGCAGGCGCGTTTTCCCATAGAAATGCGCAGGAGCACCGCAAAAGTAGACTGGTTGTTGTCTGCTTCAATTTGCGTCACGGAAGTCGCATAGACACTAGCGTTAGTTGAACCTCTAGCGTACATTATAATAACTCTATGCAGCGAACTCAGATGGCACACCAGTTAGGTACGAACGCTATCATTATCCCTCCAAAAGGGTACAATTTCGGTTTCGTCTGCAAACCGAAATATTCGTATTGTAACATAAATATTGGGCAACAAAAAATTTGTTTTGACAATCATTTATTCTGAGATATGCCTGCACTAACCAGGTAGAAAAAAAAACATATTTTTTCTAGGTTCAGTGTCCCTTTAAGTAACATTCCGAATGCACCACGTCAATTAGCATAAAACGCTTGCAAAACAGCTTACATTTGCACGCCGACCTCAGACGCCAAAGTGTTCAGAATTCTCGTGATTCTGGCTAAGCCTTGATACAATTTTCTAAATTTGCATCTCCATTATTTGACACGGCTTTTACTTGTCTTTTTTCCGGAGGCCTCATAGCGACTTACTCCGCTGAAATGACCCACAGCTCTCTCGGCTTTTCCATTCCTTCTCTGTACCTCAACACACAAGAGAACCAGTGTGTGGAAAATCACTCTCCAATCCAGCAAAACACCCAACTCAAGCAATATACATGGTCATTTTATTTTACTAAAAGTCAGTCTAATCAAATGAAACACAAGTTTTTTTTTCGTTTTTTTTTTCCTCGTTTAAGTGAACATTCGTTTTGTTTTCGCTTTCCTCGATTGACACTGATGTCGCGGGGGCTGAAGAAGAATCCCATCAGTTGTGTAGCTTTTCCGACCAAGAAAAACGGTTGAGCTATAAAAACATAAAATGGCGGGACAATCAGGCTGTTACACGGTCTCCGACATTAACCTTGACGCCTCTCTCCCTGTAAAGCGTATTGCCATGGAAACCCTATCACCAGGATCGCCATGTGCGAGAGCTGAGGTCAATTGCGATGGACTCGGCAAAGAGTTGGGTTGTCGCCGCTGCCTCTTGCTGGATCAACGTATTTTCCAATGCCATATTTCGGTCGACTGCGGTGCTCTTTGTGAACATCGTCCAATCACTCGGCATGACGAGAGAAGAGGCCTCTTGGCCAATCTCAGTGATGGGGATATCCTACTGCCTTTCAGGTTCGTGGTGCCCTTCCCTTCGATAATATTAATAACAATTCAGTTTTGTGTATGCTTAGGCCGTGGGTAGCGAGACTGCTCCGATTGGCCTCCGCTGTAGATGAGACATTTAGCACGTGCAATATCGCCGTTAGCCTGGGCTCTTTAACGTGCTGCACGCAGTAGTGATTACTGGACAGTACGAGAGTACGACGTTTGTTCAGATTGAAGCAGGTAGGAATTGGGATCCAACCCAGGGCCCCGGGAATCTGCAGTGCGAGCGTTCGTTCCGTCTCTTCCGAGTTGCAGTGCGCTAACACATTCGGTCAACGATTCCCCCATTACCTTAGTTTTTGTGTAAAAATGCAACAATAAAGAAAATGCTCTTGGACTGGAATAGAGAAACTCCAGATTGACAATATCAAGTTTAGGACACAATAGGTGTCACATCGAAGAATAAGGTGGTGGAGCTTGAGTTACAATCGCGTTTAAATCCTCTGCTGTTCGACAACAGTCGCGCTAATATATACTCAACAAGCGGAAAAAAGGGCTACAACCGTTTAATTTGAGTTAGTGGTTACAAATAGTTCTTAAACGAGTTGAACATTCGTATATATAAGCAACATTGCGCATGTAGCATAGAAAACTTGCACCAAGAGTAACTCCAGTTAATCACGTTATAAGAATAGGAACCGAACAAGCAAATCAAAAGGGCGTTGTCGCAAGTAGAGCTTTACTGTCGTAATGAATGGACAAATTGTGACTGACAGTGAAGCTGTGCCGCACATTTTCAGCACCCGTGGCGGGAAATTTGGCCAAGCACGTAGCCATTTGGAAGATGACAGTGTGCGCAAGTCTGGTGGCCTCCGTCTCTCTCGCTGCCTGCTTCTTCGGAAACAGCCTGCCTTTTCTCGTTGTATTTTTAGGGATCTTACACGGTACGTACCAGGCAATAGAAACAGTTTGTGATATCCTTTAAAACGGAATGACGTGCCGGATGCATTTAATGTCCGGCGGTGTTGATGCTAAGAATGCGTGCTGCATGTCTTGGTTTCAGTGTACACCCCAAGAAATCGGGAGAATGTACTTTCCCGCGAGGCGCATAAGAGAGGAAATCGCTGCGGTGAACGTGCGAAGCTCGGCGAATCACCAGTCTCACAATATGATTAGACCTAAGACTACAGTCTGCGTGGTGACACTGAGACAAAATATGCTTAGATGTATAAAAACAAAGTTAAACGTGAGCGCGTGGGTTTTCGATAACATGTTACAGAAAGAGTCCTTGTCCGTCCTTTCTGTTTATTCTTTCTGTAGCAAGTTAAAAAAGGCAACTTGCGTTCGACCGTGCTTAGCGTCACAGCGCAGACTTTCAATGCGGGAGCATTAGTACCCACATGACAGGGAAAATCTGACGGCGTCCGTCTGCCGACAAAGCAGTGGATAGGGAAGCGTGCCGCATAGAGAGAAGGTGAGTAGTGAAGGTCAAAGGCGAGAGGGGAGGAGACGTCGCGGGGTGGAAGCCAGCGCGCGCGAATTCCTGGGCGAGTCTGAACTTGCAGCAGCGTCAGGCACTGGATGCCGCTGCTAACAAAGCGTGCAAGGCGGGCGAACGAGACAGGCGAGCGGAAGCAGCGTCTATCTCTGCTGGCCGAAAAGCGGCGCGAGAAGCAGCAAGCCGACGCGGGTCGAGAGATAAGCCGAAAAAAAATTAAAGGAAGATCCCATTGGTGGATTCTTAGGGAATCCGTTGCATGATTCTTGAAAAACGCCACACCCGTCCCCCCTTGGGAAAGACTAACGCTGACCACGTAAAAAATTTAAAAAGACCCAGCGAAAAAAGAGGAAGCAGAAAAACACCCAGTAGGGAAAGCCAAAGCAGAAAAGTGAAGGGGAAAGTTTTGGCGTTTCCCAAAGGGGGACGCGTGTGGCGTATTCCAAGAGTCATGCTAAATCATTTCCTAAGGATCCACGTATGGATCCTCCTTTAATTTCTAGCTCTAAACATTTTACCAACCTTGGCATTTGCCAAGCCTCCTCTACACTCTTAAAAAAAAAGTGTATCTATAGTCCTCCCTAAAAAGAGGAACGGTCTTCTAACCTATGTTTCTTTAGAAAGGAAGAAACTTTCGTCCTGAAAGAAGAGAAGCAAAGTTTCTCCGTCGTCTGCATCTCATTATGGCGGCCCCGAATCGAGCAAGTCGAGCGATTCGAGCTCAATAAGGCTTAACGAGGACGCTACGTCTCTTGTACGGGACGAGAGGAGCAGCAAATAAAAGCGTAACACGAGCTTTCCGCGAACTGTAATTATTTCCGAAAACAGCTTCCTCCCGCAGGTAAAGAAACTTGCGTTTCAAAAGCAGTTACTCACTCTTCTCGTCGTCAGCACTGCGATGTTAGGCGGAGACAACCGATACCCAGTCACTTTGCGCACTTTACGTCTTACCTTTGCTATTCCTTGAGACACAATTCCTTCGTCAACCACACATCACGGAGGAATGGCAAACCAATCCGTGAAACAAAATGCCCTCTCAAAGGAACAAACTCGAAGCCGCTGTTTATCGCGTAGCGTGAAAGAAGGTTAAATCGCTTGCCACCAGATGGCAGGGTCAAGAAGAGCAATTGCAAGGAGCTAGGCTAGGTGGCGCTAAGTACCGCCCAAATCATGTCCTACCAAAAAGTATTTTTATTTCCTCACGCCACCATTGAGCTTCGGGATCTTCGGGAACCTTCATTATACACACGCGCAAACACTTTACGCATACTGCATGCATCAGCATGCAGTATGCGTAAAGATTGAAGATAGCATCGACACCTTTGGTGCTAGTGCATTTCAGAATGCCTCAGGCATGCCCCAAAATAAGTTTTTGGAATTGCTTACCATCTATCTTAAATCCAACTTTGCTGCCTGGGATGGACACACTTACTTGCAAAAGAGAGGAGTGTGCATAGGTTCGTGCATTGCACCCGTACTCAGCGACCTATATCTTGCACATCTCGATCGGATTCTACAACAGAGGTTAGATGACACAAAAGTAGTGCGAGTGTTTAGATACGTGGAAGATTTTTTAATTTTTCTAGCCACCGATGAAAACAATTGTCCAAGCTTGGTGGACAACGTCCTCTCGACATTTAAAGACTGCATGAGACCCCTAGAAATCACCCACGAGTTGCCGGTTGAAGGAACCCTAAGATTCTTGGATCTCCGACTGGTGGCGCTACCCCACCACGTTTGCTGGTTCTATGAACCCAGGGGTAAAAAACCACTCCTTCCTTTCAACTCCGCGCACTCAAAACTCGTAAAAAGAGGCATAGTGCGGTCATGCCTTAAGAGCTCAATCACAAAGTCGTGCTCACATTCGATACAAAAGAGTTTCGACGGGCAAATTGCAAGGCTGAAGTCCGCAGGGTACCCTGTTTACTTATTGGTGTCAGTGGTCGAAACCATTCTTAAAGAAATGAAGAAAGGGAACGGCGTCAAACAAACACACAGCAACAGGACAAGAAGACCAGTCATCGTCCCTTACATCCACAATTTTTCCCACGGCCTTAACAGCGAACAGAGTCAATGTTGATGTCGTGTTTTCAGCACCCAGCAAACTGTCCAGCCTTTGCAAACACGTCACCACACCCTCAAATCCTGCATTCGGCTGCTCCAAAAAGCATAGGACCAACTTTGTGCCTTGCGTTGAGGGGGTTGTATATTCATTCCCCCTTTCCTGCGGAAGACAATACGTGGGACAAACTGGGCGATGTCTAAATGACCGCCTTCGAGAACACAGTAACAACATCGTAAACGCCAACTCTGGCCACTTGGGGATACACTGTCGGGATTGTGGGTGTGTCGCACATTGCAACAACAGCACCGTGTTGGGCAAAAGTGTAAACCAATTAACAAGAAAAATCATCGAAGCCGATAACATCATACGACTAGAGGCCAAATGTGTTAGTACGCCGTCGATAACATTATCGCGAAAAGAGATTAAGTATTTAGCCGCAAATTAGCCTAAGCGTTAGACGGGAATTTTTTGGCTCATATTTCGTCTTTTTCTTTTTTTTCTTTTTGGAAATCGTCTCAAACAGAAGTAGAAGCCGAAGTTAAACACGAAATACAAAGTTGTTAGTGAGCGCTGTGTGAGAGGTGTGTTCTTTGGGTGTGTGGATGCTTGAGTGACAGTTTTCGAGTGCGCTACGTCGACAAGCATGAATAACCAACTCGCCCAATCTCAAGTTCTTACACCAATAAATCAAGCCGCTCCAATGCGGTCCCAAGCCATGTGTTTGTTTTCCCACACGGCACGTCGTAGCCAATATTTCTATTATAATGTTTGTTTTTCTATTTGGTCTGTTCGCGGACGGCTGCAATTGTAGTCTTGAATTAATCTCTGTAGGGCAGATATTCACTTAGCTGGAAGTGATGCTTTACGGGCAAAAAAATAGCTTTTCGATCGACTTGAACGGAGTCAAAGCCGAGACTTGCGGCAGGTGTTAAGTGTACGGAGCTACGCCGTGGCGAGCTCGAAGACTTCTAGCGCTCATCCCAGCGCGCTACTTGGAGGGCAGTTTCTCCAGGAACCGTAGTTTATTTAAAAAGCAAAATAAAGAATAGCTTATTTTTGTTTCGACTTTACTTACCATATTTTTTAATGCTAAAATTACAAACTGTAAATATACGTACTTTCTGTCATATTTTCGTACTGTTCAGTCCTTTCCCCAGAGCGCAATCGCTCTTGGGAAGGAGACAACCGACAGTCATATTGGCCACTGTACGATAGGAGCTTACGGTTCAGACCAGCGTTCCAACATGACTATCCGCAAGTCGATCGATTGTACATAATTGCTCAAGGGGTCTTAACTTTTTAATGTAAAGCGGAATGTCAACCTGCGACACCCCACCCCCTCCGATCACTGCCCGACCAGCGGCATCAATGCCCGACAGTTTACTTCACCTCATCTTGTTACACCACTGATACTTGAACACACGGTCACATCGGCGATAATTCCCGTCTTCTGTTCAGAACGCACAACACTGCCATCATGATGATGGTGCTATGTTGCTGACACGCAGAAATACAGAACCACGTTGATTGCCGGTTGGCACTCGGCATCGGAAAACAGAACCGAGCTCAGCACAGAAGGCACCCTGGCACCCGGCAGCAAAACTTGCCTGCCTTGGACGCAGCCTCTGCGATTTCCTTAACGTCGAAAACGTCGACACAGTTCCGCGTGGTTCCGCTACTGTACGTCCGTGTGGGGCCCGCAAAGCAATCCGGAGACGGTCATCTTACCCAGTGTACGTAGCGCTGCTGGCACTGCTCCGGAACTTCGCTGTTTCTATACCTCGTCTCACCGTATACGATGGACTAAAGGCAAAAGCTAAGGACCGCCAGATCCCATCACGAGCCACTTAGAAATTGTGTATTGCGCTATGATGCACGCATCAATCCCGCGTCTCGGATCACTGATGGGGATGGGCGGACAGTGGTTTGAATCGAAATAGCACTGAGTGACTCAACAATTTTACATTGCAAAAAAGAGGCTTATTGCAGTGTCGAAGCTATAGAAATGATTTCAGCGTTTTTGGGGTCGGATCATTATTCGTCCACCAGTAATCAATGCTAGGCATGTCATAGTGTAGCGTGGAACGTGATTGGACCTTGCGGCCCGCGGCTTTGGCCTTTAGTCCATCGTAGGATGAGACAAAGTACAGCGGCTTCGTTTGCTCGTTTGATAAAATTAGTGGTAAAACGTCAATGCAACCGAAATGCTCCGCACCGTTTGGACTTGCAGACGGAATTACAGGCGGCCTTCGCTGTCGCTGAAGCTCAATCAACTCAACAACATTTAATAAACAACGTGCGCGACGTGCTCTAAAAACGATAACAAAAGAAGACGAGTCGGCAGGGTGAAAGCTTTCTCCCGTCTGCCTGGAGAAGGAGAAAAACGTCTCGTTCCTCCCTTCTTCTCGTGTCTGCTTGGGGGCGCGTCAGTTGAAGGGAGGAAAATGCGGCGCTGCTATCTTTTGTAGCATGAGCTACACTGGCCGAGGTTGAGCAGTTTCGCGTGGCTCCCAAAGAGCCGTTCTGCGCATGCGCGAGGAGCAGTGATGTCACACGGCGCACAGCTGGCGCGCCGGAGCCGCCGCCGCCACGCGCTCCGCCGCCGCCGCGCTCGCCTTGCCGGTCTGCGCATTCCGGAGGAGTGACGTCATAGCCGCGGCAGACGCACTGGCGCCGCCGCGTGCCCAGCGGTGCGCCTCCATTGCGCAGTAGACAAGTCTGACGCTGCACCGGAGCCGCTTGATAGCGCCTCTCATTTTGTGCGCATAAGCTCACGCTACGTATATCCTGGCATAGCCGAGCTAAGCCACCGCAATTTTTTTTCTCCCTTTTTTCTTAGAGTGTAGTGGCCCAACACGAGCGACTCTTTTCGGACGAGAATCGCATTCACAAAACGAACGCGATCCAGCATATAGAGTCGTGTCGAGTGTCGTGCTCGAATAGATTAAAAAGCTAAAAAAAATAATATAAAAAGGGGAGCGCGGCGGTGCCCCCCTTTTGATTGCGCTGTGGGCAAGCGTCCAGGTCACCCATCCCTACAGGGCAGGCTCTGACAGGAACGCAAGGCCCATCTAGTTACCGCTTTCGGTGTTTGCGTACTCGGTCTTTTATGCGATGGTGACTCATGGAGCGAATATGCGGCGAAAAACTGACGAACTTCGTACGGTAGTAGAGATTGCACAGGGTGAGTCAGCAAACACCGTTCTGTCGTCGGGCGTAGAACGAACGGCGTCGGATGACAGTCGTCGCCTGTTCGCAACGCATGTTCGCTTTGTATACGGTCTAGTCGCCCACACGAATAAGCACATTTATATATATCGTATCATGGGGTTCCGATTTTGTTAAATTTATTTCTTTTCGAACTTGCGGTTTTTGTTCCGAGTTTTACAGTTTCCACAGACTCGGTGTTTTTCAGCGCCTGTTTTCGGCATCCGATAAAAAGCGGCGTTTTTCACGGGTGATTTTTGACGAAAACAGAAAAGGCCGTGCGATTCCTAAACTTCAAAATAACGTGCGCCTGATCCGAATACCTTGAGGGCGTCCCGGTACCGATAAGAGAACAAAACAAGATAAGCGCTGTGGTTCCCGAAGAAAGCATGCCGTCTCGCACAGACACATGAGCGCTGGCTGTTTTCCGAGTCAACGCAAACTAAAACAACAAATAAAAAAATTAAAAAAATGTTGCCGTATAGCTTAGGTTTGATCATTCAATGACAGCTTCAATTTGGGGTCTTCGGTTTTCACCGATTTTTATAAAGAACGAAAACACGAGACCCTACGTATCACTTGCGAGCCCTCCCCTTGCAGACCGTATTTTTGAGTCAAACTTGTTGTGGAATTCTCATTTGCTGGAGGGTTTCTGCAGAACGCAGTTCACGGCGTACCACGCGCCCTGTGGGGGAATTTGTCACACGCGCAACTTGGGAGTGTATTGGTCAAACCTTTCTTGCACGGTCGACCTTTCTAGCGCTTATCACGCGGGAGAAAAATGTTGAGTCACTGAGCTGTCGACGCATGCGCAGCGCCTAAAATACTGCACAACAGAGCAAGAGCGCATGTTCAGAAGGCGTTCCACATGCCAGCGGGCAAAGATTTCAGCGCACGGAAGGCGATTTCTGGAAAGCTGTACAGTCGACGACAGCTTAAGAAATCCGGGGCGTGGCTTCTTATCCTCATGCTCACTTCACTATTCGTTTAATGCCACGGCCGTATAGACGTTTGCAAGTACGGCCTCTGGGCGTCGCCATCTTGCTACTGGTGTGGGTAGATCGTCTGATACTGAAGCATTGCTGAAGCCGTGGGTACGCCTCAGCAATGCTTGACTATCAGACGGTCTACCCACATCAGCAGCAAGATGGCTGCGCCCAGAGGCCGTGAGCGCAAACTTCTGAGCGATAATAAGGTCCTCGAGACCATAGAACCCTAGCTGGGACTTGCCACGGCCTGCGTTTCTTCAACTGTCAGTGACCCCGGGGCTGCTCCAATTGCTTATCGTTCGTCACTTGTTGACCGGTTATCTAATGTGCATTTTAAACTACACTGATTTTGTCCCTTTCTTTGCAGGCACGAGCCTGGGCTTTCTTTCGCTCTTTAACACGGTCATTGGTCACCATTTCTCGCGCTATCGGGCCATTGCCTCAGGGATAGCCAGTTCAGGATATACCATCGGAGGCCTCATCTTTCCACCGGTGTTTCAAGTTCTGTTTGACGAGTACGGAACGAGAGGAGGGCTCTTACTGTGTGGTGGTATCGCATCCCACGCACTGGGTGGCGCTCTTCTTTATAATCTGCCTCCAGGAGCAAATAAGCATTTGCCGAATACAATGAATGGAACTTCTACTAAAAATGGTGGTACGCGCAAAACAAAGGCAGATAACTTTAGAAGAGTTACATCATGCGCCGAAGAAATTGAGCATTCCAGACCTGACGACAATTCAGGGAGCGAAGAAATGGACGACGAGGATATTCAGCAGAATTCGCGAGAAAGTCGTTATTCCCTCAACAATACAATACAGGCACTTTCTGACAATATGCCCTCAGAGAAGCCAAACATCCTAGTCTCGTGGTTCAGAAGTAACGAAAGAGATATTTTTAAGATTCCCCTGCCCTCGTTTTTTAGACTTCCGATGTTCTACTTGATTGCTCTCTCTTACGCGCAAATCGTCTTCAACATGTCAACATACCTGACGGTCATCGTGGACTTTGCAACGGACAGGGATGTTCCCCAGTGGGATGCAGTTCTTCTTCTCGCGATTTACGGAGTGGCAGATGTGGCATCCAGGTTCGGGTCTGGTTGGATCTCGGACAACAAGTGTATAAAGAGGAGCGCCGTTATGAGTCTGCACTTCTTTCTTTGGTCGGTGTCCTATTTTATGCTGGCTTCCGCCAACCACTTCTCTTTTCATGTTGTGTCGGCCATCACCGCTGGCTGGAGCAATGGTGCCACTTCGATGTTAGTCCCCGTTCTTGTGATGGAACTCGTTGACGCCCAGCAATTCAGTTTCTGCTTTGGGTTTGTAACGCTCATCATCGTACTACCTTTCTGCCTCAGGCCCTTGATGATCGGTGAGTAAGTGTCATTTGTCTGCAATCTAATCTGAGAAATTTGAAAGCTGATTTAAGAGTTCTGCGCAGTAACATCTTTAAACATCAACAATCTTAAACCCTGAGCTTAGCACATAAGGTATGTCTGCGGTACTGAGAGCTACACCACACTCCAAATAATCGTTTAGCCGCCGATGAAACCTTTGACACAAAAAGATGCAAAACTGATTGGACTTTGTCTATACAAAGTGTTTGTGCATCCCCATTAAACAGATGGACATGGTTTTCTATGACAAATTTGCAAACGAGCGCATCGGGCGGTGCGGTATGCGTTAAGGTTTTAATCTATATTGTGAACACAATATTGATGGCGGGTATAGTCACCGGATTCTTGAAAAACGCAGGGCTCGGCTTATCACTTCCAAGCTCCTTGCTACGTGATTGGTTCTTCGGCCTTCATGTAGTTGCTAATGCCACAATCCCATTGGCTGAGGAGCGTTAATGAGATGGTCAGGAATTGCCACACCCTGCATTTGTTGAGCAGTCAGTGACTATAAGGAGTGCAAGTTCGTCTGCTTTTTGCGCAGGGGTTGCGGTGACGTCAGAACGCCGAGCTCTGATTGGCTCGATTGGAAGGACAGTGGGTAGACTTCAGGGCAGCTGGCATTGACGTCTTTTCATTATTCTTCCAATCAGAACTAATCAGAACTCGGCGTCATTTTGACGTCACCGCAACCCCTGCTCAAGAAGCAGACGAACTTGCGCTCCACATATTACGTCTGATTACATTACAATTGGCGTTTTGAGGGAACTACATGTCTATCACCTGAGGATCGCGTTTCCTGTAAACGGGGAAATAAACCTGATTACAAAACCTTTCTTAATACGGATGCAAGATAATATTATGCGCCATCATAGGTTCTCTACTGTGTGATATGACGGCTCGTAACGGCACTAATTGCTGCTATGCCTTCCAGGTTTTTTTAGAGACACCCTGGGAGACTACCAAGGCATGTTCATATTACTGGGAGGCTGTTTAAGTCTAAGCGCATTCCTTTGGATGTGGGTCTTTGTCCGAGAACGACGACAAGAACAGGATTTGCAGAAAATCAATAAAGTAATCGCATAAAATAATGTCATCAAAAATCGTCTTCAGCCGTTCGTTTGACTTGTTATGCCACTGCCGTGGAAGATCCTTCGTACGTTCTTATAAAATGTTTTTATAACGTCATTATCCTCTTAAGGCCCGTTCACACTCTTGCAACCGAGTACGACCGAGAGAGACCAGACCGGTTTTTAATCCTTTTACGACTTCTTAGGACCGGATTCGCTGCAGCGGAGCTGGTCCTAAGAGATCGCAAGAGGCTTAAAAACCGGTCTGGTCTCTCTCGGTCGAACTCGGTCGCAAGAGTGTGAACGGGCCTTTAGTTTCAAAACGAAACCATAGTACACGATGACAATGACTTTTCAACTCAGCTGGTTTTGAGAATCAATCATCATAACCTCGTAAAGGTACATCAAACCTGCCAAAGCTTTTATTTATTCTTTCAGGTTTTGGGGACGTTACACGAGTATTAGGACTGAGATCAGTAAATGATGATTCGGGTGGTCATTCTTTTGAGACTAAAACAGAGGTCCGGAGCCATAAATTATATATTTTATCAGATATTACCGCTTTAGCGTATTGCAGTAGTGCATCACGCAGCAGCTCAGCTCGTGCTTCGGCTTTCTGACGCTCTTCGTCGCAGTACCTTTCTGCATGAACCATCGTTGTGCGGTAAGTCATCCACATTTGCCTACAATCAAATCTGAGAGTTGTAAAGAAACAAACAAACAGAAGAGCACTGCGACGCCTTTAGACATCAGTCAACTAAAGCTTTGAGCTTAGGACATCACTATAGTGTCTGGAGCGCATGTCCAACGGTCCTGTCTACCGCGTCCTCAAAAGGGCTCCCTCCATTTCTTCCTGTTTGCGTAAAAGAAACGTCATGCTATGCGGAGCGCAAGTTCGTCTGCTTCTTGCACAGGGGTTGCAATGATGTCCAAGTGCCGAGCTCTTATTGGCTGGTTGAAAAAAAAAGTGGGTAAACATCAAGGCATCTAGCATTGAGGTCTACCCACTATTAATCAAAGCCAATAAGAGCTCGGCGTCGTTCTGACGTCACCGCAACTCCTTCGCAAGAAGCAGACGACTTGCTCTCCGCATAGCCTCCTGGGATCCTGGCGATGGCGCAGCAGCGGAAGCGTATGCGGCAAATGTCTGTTCTGCTGCAGGTCGCTTTGCAACCAGACAATCGGTGGAAACCAAAGTAGACAGTCGATGGAATGTCCGCGACGACGGCGTCCCTGGAATGCCGGGACGACGGCGTCCTTGGCGTCCGCTCGCCTTTTTTACCAGCGTCTCCACGACCAACCGCCAGGACCGCGACATTCGACAGCATGACACACCAGCTCATGTGACGCAATTTTTGCTGCTTCGCAAACATTTTCGATCTATAGGTGCGATAGGGCGGCAAACACAGCAGTCAAAGAGGTATTATTCCGGCACCGTGGACATGACTAATCTTCTTCAGCACCGACAGCAACTCTGTATGTGAACAATAGTTTTGCCCTTAAAATATGCTTTTGGTAGAAACGTTGACGAACCACTGCTCGACAATGTCAATGCAATGTGTCTATGCGTCCCAAATAAAGAGGTAGACATTGTTTTCTAACTCAAATTAGCGAGAAAGCGCTTCCGAGTGTATGCTGGTAGACTTTCGTCTACATATTGTTCATTCAGAGCAAAGGGGCAAGCAGTACCTGTGCTTCAACCCTGGTTGGGCATAAGAAGCAGAGAAACCACAGAACTAACGTAAGAGCTAGAGAATCCTGTGCTTTAAATAGGAATAGGGTAGGGAACTCATTACATTGGGAAACACTATCAACAAGGAGAAAGAAACGTAGAATTGAAGAGGAAACAAAATATAATAGAGACGAGGATGTGCTTTGCAAAAGATTGGTGCATCCAAGGACATTTGGTGGAATCAAAATCATTTGGTGGAGCCAGCATTTGCGCAAAACCAGTTTTGCGCAAATGCTGGCTTATATTACCGAAATAATACAAAGCTGCTCAACGTTAGGCTTTGGCCGCTTGGCAACCCAAGAACAGGGTTGAGAACGGGAAAGGGTGTGTCGGAGGTGGTCAGTGTGGGGCTTGTTGTGATGACGACTGACTTCTTGCGTCTGAAGAACTGTTGTGGGTCGCTTTTTTCAACAAGGAAGTGGGCAAACACGTCGCAGCTTATTTTGAGACCCGTGTATGTGTCGTCTACTTATTTGGTTCTAAGTCCCGGGTATTCCAGATGTTAAAAGACCACCAGCTCGCCGGCATGTTCTCCGTTATTTGGTTATTACACTAATGTTGACGTTGTCACGAAACTATGGGCCTATATATTAAAAATCACGTTTCCCCTAAAGTAAATAAACTGAGCATGCTCCTTGATGTCTATGCATGATTCACTATTTCGTTGTTATACTTTGTGCTTTAAGGCTAATATTAAGATCAGCATCAATTGGTACTATTACTTTCAGGTTCCTTTAGATACACCTCGGGAGACTACCAAGGTATGGTTTTCTTGTTAGCAGTGGGACTGGCCCTGAATGAATTCCTGTGAATGTGGGTCTTTGTGCTAGAACGACGACGAGAACACGACTCGCACAGGAGCCGCAAGAATGAAGCGACCACATGAAACGATATCACCAAAAATTTTATTGGACGGCCTTCTGATAAGAGTAACTTTACAACTAAGATCTTATCAATGAACTGATATGTGAAGTGTTTGCTGAGTTCTTATGCTCTCGCCTTAGCTCGAAAATAAATTATATTACCCTGTGGTAAGTACCTACTACTCTCGGCTGGTTCAAGGAAACACGCTCCGTAACTTCGCCAAGAAGCAATACGTAAATACTTCGCCCAAAATTACAGGTTTGTTAGATTTGACAGGCGCGTTACCTAAGACCATGATCGATAGTTGGTGATTCGGCTGGCCATTGTTTTGTAATAAGTTGTGAGTGTCAGAACTGTGAAGTATATGTTGGTGAAAATTGACCCCAGTGATGTAAAACGAACCCGAAAGATCGGCGCTTGCTCATAGGATGTTTAAACTTGCACCGAATGTGCATTTAAATTGTGGAATTTACCTTCTGGAATTTCAAGGGGTAGTTCTTTTCCTCTGGAAAACCGACAAACTTGCCATGTACAATGACGAACGTGTTCGCAGACGACAGAGTTAGCGATGGTTGTAACTCCTGGCGCCATCTCCTGGTAGGCGCAGCGATCTTGTTTCTTACGATGTCGTCCCCTAACAACGAGTATCTAGGCTTGTCAAAATTATTGTATATTTATCATGGCCGCCTCAGGGCCAACGTTCGACGCGATTGAGAATACCAGGTATCAGTTTGTTCTATATCCTTCATCCGTTTAAGGACGCGTGTAATGTGTCGGAGCCGTGACAGTTGGGTCTAAGATACCCGTGTTGTCGTCACGACGGCCTTAGCCAATCACAGGCGGTGAGGAGACTTTAAATTTCGGCAGCCTCTTCAGCTGCCATTCAATGAAGAGAGTTCGTTGACAGAGGTGCTGTGGACGGCCTTTGATCAAGAATCCAAGCAAAAGCGCTCAAAGCCGTGACCACACCTATGAGAACAAAAAGTCCCTGGTAGTCACCCAAGTGATCCCTGAAGTAGCCTGTAGCAAAAGAAGAGAAACACATTTGTAGAGTAAATGTTGCTAAATTCGTGCTCATCCATCATGCTGTTTTCAAGACAAATCACGAACGCATTCGGAGATAGCTGGTGAATATAACTTGTAAAACAACAACCCTGCACCCCAAAAAAGTTGCGCGAGTTTACTGTCCTACAGAACACTGAGACAACCGATCACAGCGAACAAATGCAGGATTCCAGTGAACGACAAAGTTCAGAATACGATGAGATAATAAAAAAAAAGTGCGATATGCCGAGGGAAAACGAGCAAGTCGAATGACGTACTAATTGTTCCTGCTCACATTGATTATTTTGCTCTAATCATATTCTGAGCTTCGCCGTTCGCTGAGATCCTGGTATTGTTCATCGCGGTTTGTTGTCTCGCGTTATTCAGAAAAGTGAACTCAGACTTTTATTTACAGTGTACAGTGATGTCTCGTTAATATGGACACCTCCGTTTCCGTAAAAAATCGTCCGCAATGCAAGTTATTCATAATAACTAGACAAGAATGGACGTATTTTCCCCGTTTGTCCCTAAAAATGGTGTTCATATAGCGGGGTATCCATATTAACGGGGTCCATATTAACGAGACATGACTGTATCTTTCTTTTTAGACTTTTATTTACAGCGTATCTTTCTTCTTACTTCACGCCAGAGCGCACTAAAATGCTTTATTTCACTTTACGTCCAGATGCAGCCGACGCTACGAGCTGATGAGAGAAATCACACAGCGACAAAAGCGCACCGACATGGTGCCCGTCATGTTTCTGTACGTGTCCTGTCATCGCTGAGCCAATAATGTAGAAGGAAAGCCCAATGTCTTGCGATTTTGACGCAGTTTGATTGATCCCATCCACTCGTAGCGTCAGCTGCACACGGACGGAAGTTGAAACAAAGTATAGAAAAGACAAACACATATAAGCCCACTATAAAAACGCCAATTCACGGTATACATTCAACGTGTGATTAGATTAGATTGTTGTCTTAGCGTTATGAGCCAAGACGCTAAATATCTTACTGAAACGTAAACGTTCACCAAAGGACCCCCCAGGGGGTCTATAAACTTTGTCTCCTAAGGACGCTTCAAGTGCGTCTGAAGGAGAGTCTAAAGACCGGTTCACAGATGCTCGTTTATGTATGATCGGCTGCGTAGCAACAGGTTGCAAGTGCTTGTGATGAAAGAACAGACTGGCATCATCTATCGGGTGGCTCCAGAACGTTTCAAACCAGGCCCTTCAAGTAATTTTGTCAATATGTTAAACGAGACATCTTTGTTATACATATAGAATTTGTATACGCAGACAAGACTTGAGTTCAACGGGGCGACTCGGTACATGGCGCCCGATATGCCAGTATGTATCGTCGTCGTGAGCTCAAATGTGTGAATGATCCTTAAACTACGCGAAAGAATATCGCTCATGCTAATATTATGACTCCGGCAGGCATTTTGATTATGTTAGTAATCGAGTGTACGACTAGAAGTTTGATTTTTGTTCTGAGCTCGCTGAAAACGTTTTGAAATGCAGCGTAAAGAGTCGATGAAAGCAATTGGCTTTTGTTCGATTCAAATGGGTTAATAGGCCCGAATAAGTAAAATATATAAAAAAAAAAAACTTCGCGCGAAATGATAGCAGTAACCCGCTCCTTGTTTGCTTGGCTTAAAAACGCTTAAAGTTTCCTTTTCTGCCGGAAAGCTTATTTTTAAGTTTTTGATCCAGAGGTTTGTTTTTAGTGTTGTACCCGAGTTTGGGAAATTACTTATCTTCCGTTAAATAAACTTTCAGATCTGAACCGACCATGTTTTAATAATTTTAGTGCCTATTCAAGAAATCTACAAAACTTTTACAGCGAAGCTCTTTATGGATGGGGTTCCGTGGATTTTTCATGTGAGTTAACAAAACCTCAGGTTCCAAATTTAATGCGAATTCGCTTCATTCTATGCAAAAGCTAATACGTCTCATCACTTGGATATGCATTTTCAGTAGATTAGGTATCAATAGGCACCATATTCAAGTTTAGTAGACTCTCAGCTATATAATAAATGTTACTCAAAGACTTGCCGCTGTGCGACCCACGTCGGCCATGTCTAAGCTCGCACCGCCCTCTCATTGTCGTCATTCCAAGCGCTTGCGTGCCTAGTTTCCTTTCCTTCCACTCTCCCGGAAAGGGGGTTCTGCCGCGCGTGTGTACTTTCCGCCGGGTGGCGGTCCCGCCGCGCTTGTCTAGTTTCCTCCGGCTCCTCGGGGCGGTTCTGTGTGGTGTGCTAAACAGCTTCCCTGGTCATCTACCTTCACAGAGTTTTCACAGAGACTTCACAGCTCATGATATTTAAACTATATATTTCAATAGGGATTTTAATCATGTGTCAAGCGACAGGCAGGTTGCTGTTCTCCATCAATCGTACTCAGAGTTATCTCAACTTGACGGGCTCCACCACTAATAATTTGTATAAGAAGGAAGCACCTTTAATCAATTACTTCATATATGCAACCTAACTAGTAGCATGTAAAAGTCGAGGGGATGGGACATTCATATCCCATTATATACTATACTGACCTTTTCACATCGGAATCTGAGGCAAAACGTTATAAAAAGTCACGCGAGAACATAAAACTAGTTAGAAAAAAAATTTAATATTGGGAACTTTCTTGGCACAAAATTCCCAGTGACGCCGTTCGACATCAAAATAAATTAAGGGGCAGTGTCTTTTATTTATTTTTTTCTTATTAATACTGCGAGTTTTGCTTGAGATGCAAGTCATTAATAGGATTCGGTTTTTTGAGGATGTTTAGTTTAAGCAACATTTGGACGGCGCTCTTTTCGGAGTTAGTTTTGTATCGTCGATGAGTTGTCGATCAGAGTTTATTTTTTGTTTAATACCCACTCGAACTTAAAATTTGAATTTTTGCCGCATTGAAAATTTTTGAAAGTTTCGAACACAAGCAAATACGTGTGCCTAGAAACTAGCGTACCCCTGATTTCAAACCGCCCACCCCAAACAAACGTACTCACTGTACATAAACGATATTTCTTCGGATAGATCTGGCGTTGTGATTTAAAGTGCTCTTTAAACCTTACGGTGGTACAATGCAAAACTTTCGAACGATGAATCTTTAAAAAAATGTATGTAAAGAAAGCTAAACCTCTAAACTTAGTGACTTAGAAGCCTTTTTTCAAATTCTTCATCTTTTTGAGTTTAAGGCAGATGCCTTGGCCGAGGGGGCAGTAGCATTAACATATACTCCAATTACCCCCTCGCCCCTTTTCGACGAAATTTACGAGATCAAAAATTCAGTTGTAAACCGCCCTTCTATGTTTCAAAAACAAATGACATGGTCTAATTTAAAAAAAAAAAAAGATGGAACAGGTGCTAGGGGAAAAATACAGTGTTGGATAGACCGCAGTCTTGACCCAGAAATACAATGACCTGTTTTACTAAACGCACGCTGACGAGATAAGCCTATCTGTTGTCGATTGTCCGAGATATGAGAGCAATCTACAGTGCCCTCTTTTTAGGACTGCTTACTCTGCAACCTGATTATGATCACTGACAAGGTGAGAACAGCCATGCTCTCCTCTATGATACCCGGCCTCCAGTACGCACTCGTTGCCTTCCACCGTGCTTTGGCTGCGCGAGCACGCTCGAGGCCCCCGAGGCGCCGAAGAGTTATGGAAGGCAAGAGGCTCGCGCTAGAGGCGGGACAACTTAAACTCCTTCCTAGTTTTCTCACCCTGTCAGTCACTACAGAAGACGTATGTCTTCTACAGACGTATGTATCTGGACCTGTTTCGGTCCGTGCTGACATTTCATCAAATCAGATAAGTTTAAATTCATGAATTTTTTCCGGGTTTCTTCAATGTAAACGAAAAAAAAAACACATATCATGCATTAAATAAATCATCCCAACGTAGAGCATGGCATGTGATCGATACAGCATTTCACGTGCGAGACGACCGCTTTGAAGAGCTAAGAGAGCACGACTCATTTTCACGGAAGTTGGTTGTTGCATCAGCCTGAAGCGCTTTGCTGCATAAATAATATCGCAAGTGATATTTTAATTCCTATAAGAGTGCTGCCTACTCACAATATGGAGAGGCAATGGATATCAAGGTTTTGACGCTCACGATCTTGACTCCCCTGTTGCATCCACTGTTGCATTGTCAGGTTGCTCCATTGCAGAAGCAATCTGACAAAGGACGTTCACTTTCCACTTCAATCATACGCTCATTCAAAAATCAAACGCCGCGTACTTATAAAGTGCAGCCGTCAATCATGGTTTGCTGTTGACCTTCCTAGCGATATTACAGCAATCACCTCTGAAATTTCAACATAATCTAATATTGACGCCGAATAAAGAATCCCGAAGCAAAAGTGTGAGCATAGCCCACGCCCTGTGTATCTCCAGATATCAGTGACCATAATAATCATCTCCATACCTAATAACCTTAACGCAGTTCACTTACCTACCAGAAGAGGTCTTGGAAGATGCAGTATTCCCGCAAGGAACAGCGATATTCCAAAGCACTCGCTGAATCTCTCGGCGTCCACAAGATCCATGTAAAGCACAGGAATCAAGATCATAGTGGCCCCGTTGGACCAACCTACGACTATGGCGAGAAATGCATGAAGATAAAAGGAATGGCAGAGAGGCATCAAACACAACGAAGCCCCGTGGACGAATAGATTGACGGCCATCATCGAGTTTTTACTGATACACTTTTTGTCCGTGAGTAAGCCTGATCCGAGCCTGGCCACCAAGTCACCCAGCGAGTACAGCATGAGTAGAAAGACGGCGTTCCACTTGGAAATACCCCGGTCTGTCGCGAAGTCCACGATGACAGTGCTGTACGTGGTCATGTTGAAAGTGGCCACGACACCGGCTGAGGCGATTATATAGAACTTGGGCAATTTCAGAAACGAAGGCAGAGAAACCATCGTGCGAAATGTTTTGTTCTTAGGGCGTTCGTGAAAATTATGCGTCTCGTAATCTGTCTCACTGATGTTGGCACTCTCGTAAACTAGACTCTTGCACCTCTTGTTTCGATGATTCCCTTGGGACATAGGGCTGACACCTTCCGTTATTTCTGAGTCCGAATACCTGGCTGATTTTACACATCTGAGGTCAACATCACCTTGAAAACAATCTTGCTTGTGTTGGAGTTTTTCCGTTTTAGACAGAGATTCTTCACTAGAGGTCACTGGGAGTTCTGCAGCATCGACACATCCCGGAATTCTACTCATATCCGAACCGATTTCTGCTTCCAAAGACATCTTTAATGCTGTACTTTCTTTGAAGAGGACTCTTGGTTCAGAGAACGGCTTTGCAATCAAGAGATGCACTTGCACACTATTTTCACTAGCACACTCAGAAAAACCACTGTGGTTTTCTTTCTCTTGATCCGAATAATTGTGTGGGCAGTCTTCGTTCTGGACGTATGGGGGTTCTCGAGGTGTGTCTGGCGCCAGTCTATGGAGGAGTGCCCCTGCAGTGGCATTCAACGTGAGAGCTCCTGCTATGAGCAACATTCCCTTGGTGCTGTATTCGTCAAACAAGTATTGGAGTAATGGCGGGAATATCAATCCTGCAACGGTCAGTCCTGCGTAGCTAATTCCACAAGCGACTGCCCTGTAACGGGTGAAGTGTTGTCGCACAAGGGTGTTACATAGACCAAGGAAAGAGATGCTGCATCCTGAAACAGCCGGCAAAAAATTGAGTAAGCTTTGTGAAGACAATAGCCTTTATTTAAACATTAAACATTTCTAGGTTTCTTTAAGTCGCTCACTTGTCTCCTAGATCATCTCTGGCCTTACCTAAAAACTCGATCCCGTTCCCTCTAGTCGGAGCGCGATGATAAACAATATTTTGTAGATAGTTGGACATGGCAATTCGAAGTAAAAAAAAAATGTACATTTTGATTAGCAGGAAATCGCCTTGCGTCGGCATTTGTAAAGGTCCACTTCAGACCAAACCGGATGTTTCCATGTTTAAATTTAACATATAAGCTTTAAATTTGGGCAGTAAGACATTTTGAATATTTTAACTTGGTGAACATTCTAGAGTTTGCAAATTAATTCTGCCATGATTTTTTCTCGGTGTCAATACTATAAACTAACTCCAGTCGATTTTCTTTGCTCAAGACTGTTAGCTTATCAATAACATATCACTGCCATTGAAAGGGCGGTGCAATGATATTCAGTTGAAATGATTTTCACTTTAAACGAGCTTACTGGCACCAGTGGGACCCAAGTTTGCTCGCACTCAACGCCATTGATTAAGAAACCTGTTTGTTGCAGTGCAATTTCAAGATTAAAAGTGAACGTTTCCTTTCAATCTCTCCTTCGCAAAACATAATGACGTAGTTTGGAGGTCGCAGTGTTGGAATATTTCCCCAAGGAGAATATTTTAATGGGGCTCATAGGTTGAACACGAACATTGCGTGAGCACTCGATTTGGGCTCACAATAATCAATAGCTCGACAAGCATTTTCGTAGTGGCTTGTGCACAATTGCTGCAATGTCGACAATAGCGTAACGTTAACAATTTCTGGAAACCAGCACATGTGTTGTGTGCTTTTCCCACTCCAGTGCGTGGCTATGATAAGCATTGGCGGCATATAATCAGCTCCAGATCAGGTGGTCTCTTGTTCTGGTTGCGAATTGAAACAGATAACGCTGCTTGTTTTTCTTTCAATTTTTTTATGTTATAAACGCCAGGGATTTAATCTATGTGGTATATACGCAAGGTACGAAAAACTTTGCACCGCTCCTTTAAAAGTTATAAAAGTAAAACAAAGAAGTTAAAACGCATTTTTAAGGTTTGATGAACAAAGAAACGCGCACTCACCATGCAGAGCTCCCAAAAAGACTATAAGAAACCACACCCCGTTGGCGAAGAAGCAGACGGAAACGGTTAAGGAGCTGACCAGGCATGCCGTCAGAGTCATTTTCCAGATACTGTAATGTTTTGCCAGTAATCCCACCACGGGACCTAGGAATGCAGATTGTAGGTTTCAGTCACATACATAAAAAACGCCTTTAAAAGTGGCATTTGAAAAGAGAGTTTCATTGATGGAATCGGTGCAACACATCACACATATACAGGCCGGATTTGAGCGCCAGGTTACACTCTATTTCACCATAAGTCTGAGCGTGGCGTACAAGCTTAGCGTAGCATAGGAGTACTACACACAGGTACACACACGCATTCTAAAAGCGTATAAGGTCACGATGCATTCACTGCGGTTTATCAGTTCATCCGACGACACCAAACGCGCAGAAATACGAGGAATGCCGTGACGCTGCATTTTTGTGGCTGCTTGATCAAACAAATTAGCTTGTACCGTCGGCTGCGCTCGGACGTAAGGTGAAACGAAGTATGTGCACCTTTTCCCCCAAGGGTGCAGCCATACTGAACGATCTCTCCACGCCGCTGGGAGGTGTTTAAAAAAAATGCGTTATTGTCACAGATTCTTGTTTTGCCTCACCTGTATCTGCTCGCATATTTCCGGTTGAGATGTTTTATTATTAAGGCGAAAGCCTTACTTGTCCCTTTATGCGAAAAAGCGGCAGCGTTGTGCGCGAAAGATGGCCACACCAATACGTCATCAAGCACGCGCCTCAGAAATAAAAGACAAAGGAAAGCACAGCAACGCAGATGCTTCGTCACGGAAGCCTGCGGGGGCGCTTGAGGTCGAGGCGGACGTGCCTCAGAAATAAGACACAAAGAAAAGCGCAGGAACGCAGATGCTTCATTACGGAAGCCTGCGGGGGCACTCAAGGTCAAAGCGAACGCACCTCAGAAATAAAAAAAACAAATAAAAGCACGGCAACGCAGATGCTTCGTCAAGAAAGCCTGCGGGGGAACTCAATGTCAAAGCGAACGCGCCTCAGAAATAAAACACAAAGGAAAGCACAGCAACGCCGATGCTTTGTCACGGAAGCCTGCGGAGGAACTCAAGGTCAAAGCGGACGCGCCTCAGAAATAAACACAAAGGAAAGGCACAGCAACGCAGATGCTTCGTCAGGAAGCCTAGGGTGGGGGACACTCAAGGTCAAGCGGCGCGCCTCAGACATAAAACACAAAGAAAGAACAACAACGCAGATGCTTCGTCAAGGAAGCTCAAAGCGGACGCGCCTCAGAAATAAAACACAAAGAAAAGAAACGCACGACAAAGCCGGACTGCTTCGTCACGGAAGCCTTCGTGCGCCGTTCGCCGACGCCGCGCAGTGGGGGAGCGTGTGTCACCGCCGGAGAGCCATGTGAAAAAAGAACACGTGGCGCGCGCTGTTGCGGCAGGAAGCGGGGGGGGGGCTGCGTGTAAGAACGTTTTCGCATTCCTACACGTGAGCAGTTTCAAGCGACTAGCACTATGTGGTCAACGAATTACGTGCCGCATATCCAGAGACTGTCGGAAACCCCAACGTATGACTGGAGTAAGATTTTCGCACTACATGAGGCATCAAGCTCGCTTGTTTTTCGTCCGCTACCAGATGCGAACACGTGACAGAACACAAGAAACAAGGACCAACTCAACCACTGCGGCCACGCGGCGGCGCTGCTGTCGGTACTGCGCATACGCCGACGCTTCACTCCTGAGTTTAGTTTCTACGCACCGCGCAGTGCCCCCTATCCTGGTGTCGAGTCAAAGCGGGCGTGTTGCAAAACACTGTGTGGTGATAACTTCGATTTACATCTAAGTTCGTCTGCAGCCGCGGCTACGACCCGACGGGGTCGATCAAGAGGCGCCCGAAGTGTCACGACGCTCGTCGCCTTTTGTGCGTTTGCTATCCCGCCTAGACCAATCACGCGCAGTAAATTATCCACAAACCTGCGATTTGTTTATGCGTGATTGATTTAACCGGTGATAGGAAAGTGACAAAGAAAACGAGCGCCATAACGATGAACGTTTGGAGCTGCTTGAAGCTCTATCGGATACGTAGCGTCGGCTGGGGTCGAAGGATAGTATTCCTTACCTTCTAAAAAAATCGCTTAAGTATTGCGATTAGAAATGTTTTGTGAATATCAGTGAAACGCAAAGATTACTCGCGGCAGACTATGTACGCAAAATGGCAGTACAAACGGAATAATGGGACTACACGCCGAGAAAGTGAGGGAGAGGAGGAGACGAGAGTGCTCGGGGAAGTAACAACGCCAAGCTCTGGTTCGAATGAATAGTGGATAGACCTTATTGTAGCTGCCTTTGTCCCCCCTGCACTCTGTCTCCCCTCAAGGAAGGAACAAATGCTTTGCATTGTAAACAACTCGTTTAAGGCTATGTCGCCTAAGTCGGGTCGCTCTCAGAAATGAGTTATTGTAAAGTGATTGCATTACTTTTTAAAATTAATTTGTAATTGTAATGAAATACTTTCGCGTAGTAGTAATTGTATTTGTAGTTAAACCATTTTTGGAGCAAAGTAATTGTAATTGTAATTAAGTTAAATTTTCGAAGTAATTTACCCATGCATGTGAACGCTCACGAATTCTGATTTAGCTTTGCAAGATTACGACTCTGCATTAAAAGGCTAAAGACTAGAGGTGCTCAACGCCCGAGTCCCTCTGGAGCGACAAACATAAACAACCGACACTGCCAAGCCTCGTGCACGTCCAGCCTTCACGCGAATCCACTTTTTGGCAGGTTTGCGGTCTCTCTGTTCTCGAGAAGTAAGTACGAATGCCCGACTCCCACTGTTTGCCACTCCAGTGGTACTCTGGCATGAAAGGCACCCGTGCTTCAGTGTGCGTGTGGTTGCGGTGATGTGAATATTCGTAGTACCTAGCGTCACTAGCAGCACTCAAAGATGCTGGATTTCTGATGCCAACAGCACGTGCTCACGAGAAACATGCGAAGCAATATTCGGTAACAAAATGACTCTCTCAAAAGGGTTGTAACAATGCGGGTGAGGCGGCGATGTCGGACATAAAATCACAGCCTCCTCTATACTCACGGAGTCTGGCAGTTCGACGACAGAGCCAAAGAGTGCCCGGTCGCAGATTTGGAGCGCGAGGATCTAGCAGCACAGGAGATCAAAGAGCCATTTCTCGGGGAACGTGGACGTCAGCGCACAGTATTTGCTGCGGCGAGGACGCGAAACATACTTGTTCGCTCGGGAGAGGTGTGTTTCGGCGTCTCACCGCAGCGGGGAGCCAGTCACGGGGTTCTTTTCTCATCCGTTGTTTGCCGCTGCAAATATGGCGATCCGCCAGGCTTTGTCAGTATATATGAGGCTATGGGCTGTCCCATTCGAACGCTTTCGACGAGTGCTGTGGTGAAAAAAAAAAAAACTGCTAGCTTTAGGTCTACCCACTAATCATTCGAACTAAAGCTCGGCGTTCTTACGTCCCCGCGCTCTCTCCCTCTTCTCCTCTCTCTCAGTTCCTCTGCGCATAGTCGCTTTTAAGCAGCTGTGCAAGGGTGCCGCCTTAACCGACCTTCCATTTTTGTTTTGCTTTTATTTATTTTACTTCACTTCATCATCACCATAGCACACCAGGTTATTTTCATTCCGGATTCAACTGTGCCCGTGGCTCGGTGGCTCGGTATTTCGGTAAGACAAGAAAGGGTCATCGCTGGCGGCGGCACTAATTTCCTCGACAGCCCCCCCCCCCCCCCCCCCCTTACGGGGATGTACTCCCCCTTTGTTTTTCCGAAGGGACCCTCTTAGGTCACAGCTCCTCTGTTCTCAATGCCCCCCCCCCCCCCTCCCTAACCACGCCCTAACAATCTAGACATCCCCCTATTTCAATTCCTGGGGAAACCCTTAGGCAGTTGTAATCTGGCGCGTATGTAAAGCGTCTATTGAAAAATGGACCCTGAAGCATCTTCTTTCTCAAGCCCTAACTGGCGTTGGGCAAAACTGTCAGGTCCACGAATCGTAATGATTCTGAATTTCGTGCCTGCGCAAGACACGGAAATAGTTCAGTAATAGACCCTTCTTGAATGTGCGCGCCGTCCAGTAGCTGCTATGCTAACTATTAGACCTTGCCATCGTTTGGGCACGTATAGTTTAAACGTGTATCAGACAAACGGACTGAGTAGGCGTTTGGCGTGAATTCGGTTCAGCTCTTTATCTAAAATGAGAGCTGCCACAGCGTACGGCGAGGACCCAGATTCAATCACAAGCGTCTTTCCCAAGAAATGGCGACCGTCAGTCTTGTTTGGGAGGGTTTCGAAAGGTGTCAACAGAAGGGCGACACCCAGGAACTCGGTATATAAAAAGAACAAACTGTCGGCATCCTGATAATGAGGATTTGCGTGCAGCTGACCTGAGACACAGATGAATATGCCCATTACCGTAAGAGGCCACGATGCCTCTTCCCTGGTGATGTTGAGCGAGTGTATGAGTGCTGTGAATACAATAGCAGAAGACCGGAAGACTCCAAAGGCGAAGACATTGGACCAGCAGCATCCTGCAGCCACAATCCAGCTTGTCGAGGAGTCCATAACGCAATACCTCGATCGCTAACGCGCAAAGAAAAATTAAATAAGACGATTAAGCCAACCGTGCGTTATATATCTCGCACGTATTCTAATAAGTATTATGCAATAAACGAAATTCAGGCAGTCAGAAAATTAATCAATCAATCAATCCATCAAGCCTTTACTCCTTTACTGATGGCACAAGCCTTCCAAACAAATCCACGTAGTTTGTGTGCGAATGGTAACATTTTCTCCTGCTTTTACACACAAATCACGTTAGTGAAATAAAGTGTGAACATAAACAAAGATAATTTTTCCGAACCAGGTGAGGTGATTCCATAAAACTGAATGAATGGGAAGATTATAAAGAAAGAACTCACACTTATAAAACAAGAACTCTTTAATTGAAACAGAACATTTTCGGTACTTTTCAGAAAACCAGCAAGGGTAATGCAAGCCATATGCGTTGTAATAGTAATAAATGGAGCAGAAATATCCCCTACAGTCTGATGCAGAACCCCCAAAAAACATAAAATAAAGTTTTCCAAATATGTATTAATTTGGCTTCATCCATCTGTTAGTGCTGTAGAATTTAGAAGTATTGTTTGAAACATTTTGGAAAACTTTTTTATGTATTAAATGTTCATTTCGTTAAACCAGCCGCTCAATATTTCGAAAAAGTCGGTCAACCTGAAAATATTTTGTAGACTTCAACCTCGGCAATATAATATTTTTAAAATGTTTGTTAGAGTGTCATGTTTATATTTAAACGTAGAAACGTTACCACCTGCCAGAGCATTCATCAAATTTTATTAGATAAACGTCTGAATGATTTAAGTTCGTTTTCTACTCCCATTCGGCATATACTAGTATTTACTACCGTTCGGTAGTATCTAGTATCATTCGGTAGTAGATAAACTCTTTGAGGAACCGTACGGTAATAGCGAGTGAAGGTGCCATCCTGGGTGCTCCAATAAATCTAACTCTAAAACTCTAAACGCCTCGGTTTGGTGTGCATAAATATGACCTCAAGTGCGTTCACGTTTACCTTATCACCACCAAAGGAACGCACCAGACGTGCCTACTAGGTTATGATTCAAAACCTTATCTACCAAGTTCGTCACCTTGAGTAATCATGCTGAGAATTTTGCAGTCGGATGAAAAAATACAATCTAAGAAAAACTGTTATGTAGTTACTCTCAAAAAGTGTTTAGGCTATACATGAGCTAAATATATTTCAATTATAAATACAGTTTCATTTTTACAAATCGGTCTAGTTATACATCCTACAAGATCAACTAAATTGAATACAAATTACTTTTGGAGTCTACTGTAACGCATAGGCGTGCTTCCGTTTGCTGGCCGTTGGTTCTGCCTCCAACGCCTTAACGGCTCTCCACACTGAATAAAACTTTTGTCGTGCACGATAAAGATCGTATCTGCTCCCTATAAGAGTGCAGGCAAAACAGATTACATTCAAAACGGATCCTGGGGTAGAGGTTGGCACGCGCCTCTACGAGTCAAAATGTCTTGTCCGATGAAAGTCGGACAGGGTCGTGTTTTGTGGGCACAGTACTCAAAATGGTGTTTGCACCATTTTCGTACTTTTTCAGAACTCTTCGCACGCCTGGCGCAGATGCCGAGAGTCAATCAACGTCAGTTCCAGTAACAACCGGTGTAATTTCTGAAAGTAACTAGTGTATAACTGATCTAATACGTTACAAATATAAAAAAATATATGCAACTGAGTTACATTTACCGAAAGCTCACTGAAACTTAGCACGTATATTTAAAACAAAATATAGCAACCCGGATTGTATTTACCATTTACTGAAATCGCAAAGTGTTTACGGCGATTTGAATGCTTTTAATGCGTCCCTTTACAACCAGGTGTCTAAGGCAACTTTAAAGAGGGAACTGGAACTAACCTGCAGCTTCTTGTTGAAGTAGTTGCGGTCCGCAGTCGTCTTCTTAAAGCATAAATATTCGGTGTATGAACTCGTCAAGTTGGCAAGTGATCTGCGCGCTCCTCCAAGATCTTTTCTGCACGTCTATCGAAATCTGACGGAGCGAGGTACTCTTGCTATTATCTCTGCTCTTATCTGTGATAGCGCTACGACGAATACAACAATCTTGAACAATAAAAGGATCTGAGAGAAGCATACGACTGCAGATATAAAAATAGCCGTAATTACCTTTTTTGTTTTCTTTCAGGCAGTTTCGTATCTTGACAGTATTACGTAGACCTTGAGATTGAGAATTCGTGGTTGAAGATAAGAATATTTGCATGTAGCCATAGAATTTTGCAGAATCAGGTTTTTTTTTACTCAACCACCGTCTTTGATAGTGAATATTTGCATCTATTCAACTTGTGTTCTAATAGAGTTATTTGGCTGGTTTAAGGAGTTTCAATGTATCTGACTTTGTCAAGCTGTTTCGATGCCAACCCTTTGTGTCTTAAAAGTCGTGCTCGGAGCAGGCCCATGTGTATTTTTCATAAGAATTTCCCCTGAAAGGACCTGAGGTACTGATAACATTAGTGGGTTTTGGACCTGTTCTGACTTTCCAGGTAGCACATGACGTAGGCCCCACGTGAGCAATGATGCCTTGGGGCAGCATGGGCAGGTCTGTGCAACTCACGTCGGTCCCACATGGGCACAGCGGGGGCGTGCCTAATTTAAGTTCCTCGTGCAATGTCTCGCTGGGACCCACCCCGGCTACTCAATCGAAAAGTTAGCGTAGACGTGGGCAAAGGGTGAGCACGCCCAGCTTGGCCTGCCCATACAATATCCCTGTGGGTACCACTTCGGCTCGGGGAGGGCAAAGTTAGTGCAAATATGAGCTTCACGGGGGCAAGGCGTGGCCATGCCCATTTCTGGGCTGATCTTGCAATACTCTCGTGGCTCCCTCCCTGGATATGAAAGGACCGAGCTAGAGGAGGGAAACGCTTGGGAGCTTGAGGAGGGATTTAGCGAGGGAGGGGTGGTTTTTTGAGAGTTCTGACATCACGGACGGATATGACGTCATGAACGAAGCATTGCCCAAATCTATTTTCTTCATCTAATAATTGCTATTTCACCAAAACTAAAAGTTTATAAAAAAAAAAAAAAAGAACTGGTGCATTGCGTTGTTTTTATAAAAGAGTCACCTACAGAGGCTTTGGGAAGAGGCGGTCGCCCCCCCCCCCCCTCCAACCCCGCCACCTCCCCCCCCCCCCCCCCCCTTAAATCCGCCTCTGGGATGGGCATGCCGAACTTCGGCTTCACCCGTTGGGTACAATCTCGGCTATCATGGGGGCAGACTTAGAGCAAATGTGGGCTCCATGGGGGCAAATTTCGGTCATGCCCATTTCAGGCTATCCGTGCGATACCCCCGTGGGTCTCACCTCAGATATGCGAGGGCAAAGTTAGCTTAGCGTAACGAAACTTAATTTTCGCGAGGCTCTCATATTGCTAAAGTTCCAGAGCAGCGGTTCTCACTAATGTTACATACTTATGCGTGCAGTAGAGTTTTGCATGCTCCAGTAGGGTTTTTAGAATTTCGTCCAAGAGAACCCTTTTGACGCGCGTCACTGGCGTTTCCAGATCGTCTGACTCACAGAACGTTGTTGGCAAATCCGACTGGGTGGTTTTGAGCACATCTTTTTTCCCAGTGATTTCGTTTAGTGAGGATGGTGCGATGGACAAGCCGCAGCAATCATCCAGCTCAACTTCTTCATCATCCATGTCCTCGTGTTCAACAAAGTTGGCGTTCCAATCCTCGCCATCATTTTTTCAAGAGGTCGCCGAAGTTGCTCACATCTTGGCCAGTGATGACACATTTAAGAATATCCCGTGCAGTGACATCTGAGAATAATATAGAATTAGCGGGACCAAAAACGATTTTGAGACTAACAATACAAACGTATCATGAGTGATACAAGTAAGAAAGGCTCAGGTAGAGTTCAGTGCATTTAAAATGCTACGCCCTAATTCGAGACACTACCACTGCGCCTACAGGCCTTAGGTGTCACCAAGAGGTAAATCCCGCGATGATACAATCGAGGAAGGACTGTATAAATTCTGCCATTGACTGGGAAAAACGAGCTCTTACCTTTGACGGAGGGCAGAGTTCTAGGCGGTGTGCTGCGCCATCCGCTGCTGGACGAGGACGTCTTTCAAAAACATCCAGTGGACCTATAGTGGCGTTTTTTTAAAACTGACCCCAAGGAAAACCTCAATCGGGTGTGCCAAATATAATACTATGGGCTTTTCAACCACTCACTTCCGCATAAATAAGAGATATAAGGTTTTGATTTAAACCCCTCTTCCGCGAATGCGCGTCCTTTTCGTGTAACAGAGCAGAATTTTTTGGGGGGGGGGAGGGAGGTTGCTGATAGAAATGCTGTCGCTCTTAGAACTCCCCAATGTCGATGTAGTTCATACTGTTATTATTATTCTGAACGTCGAAATTCATAGTACCTGTATGGGCAGTCATAAAAATTACAACAAATGTAATCCAACCGGACAGAGTTCCTGAACATACGTCATCTTGAAAACCCTAATATTCTGCCATGTTTCCAGTGTTCATAGGGGGGTTAGCATGGACTCGTAGCTTTTTTTACTGCGGTAGCAGTTAGTGGGACACTTCGCGGGTTTCGCGCCGTCGACCGCGCTCCATATCAACGCGGGCCGTTTTCGGCACTCCGCCAAAAGGTTCCACATTGGCGCCACGACGCTCGACACGACTCCGACGACACGCCGCGCATCACGTCACCTGTTAGCTGGCGTCAGGTACGACACCACGACGCGGCATTGTCATGTCAAGTCACGTTGCACAGTGACGCCACGCGACTTAATGACGTCACGTGATGTCATGACGTCACGTGATGTCATGACGTCACGTGGTACTGTGACGTCACGTGAAATTCAGACGTCACGTGACAATACGTCACCACGTGACACCGTGACGGCTCGTGGAAACATAAACCTGAGACTGCTGATAATGGGAACAATAAAAACAAAGCGTTTTTGCTAATTATGCCAGAAAGGTTCTTGGCCGGTAAAACCAATAAAGCTAGGTGGCTGTTAAGCCGGCGAAACCACGGGCGTGAAAGTAGGGGGAACCACACGCTTGAAACTCGATAGCGCGATTTTGGAAGTGTTCTTCGGTGACCACAAGACGGTGTTAGTGCTTGTCCTTTAACATTGGTTAAGACGTTCGGGCAGTCACACCAACAACAGGGAACGTTTCATGCATACACAGGCAGTTTCGTCGTCTTCTGGATTTCTAACTTGAGTGGGCGATTCTTGAAGGGTTCTTCGGTTGCCACAGACGGTCCTAGCTTTGTGTCCATAAATCTGTTTAACACGTTCACGAAATACTCCCTACTTAATACACCCTCATGGGTTCAAAAACGACATCGAAGTTTCGTCCGGTGAGTTATTCGGTTGAATACGAAAAGCCTATGCGGCCTTATGGTGCGCGCTTGCACATTTACCGTTCATTCAGTCCATTTGCTCCGAAACGACACCTCAGCGGCTCTAACATCACAGCTAAGCTGTCGCAATGTTTTACCTTACGGGTTGTGTAAGTTCCCTGAATTTTTTTTTTATTGCGGTCTTACGTTATGGCAGTCACGGAGCTTGGTTACAGCCGCCTCGGTGGCTCCGAGGCGAGAGCGCTGGCCTACGGATCCCCATGTGGCGGGTTCGAATCCCGGCCGAGGTGGCCCGCAATCTGACGGAGGCTTATTGCGGAGGAGGCGCCGTGTAACCGAGATTTCGGTTGCACGTCAAAAGATCCCCAGGTGGTCCAAATTAATCCTCAGTCCTCCGCTGGGGCGTGCCAGATGCCCGTCGTTGGTTTGGCACGTAAAACCCCCAAATTTGATTTTTGGAGCTTGGTTGTTTGTTCAAAACTGCCTTTTTTTTATTGCCACCTTAGTGCAGTGGTGGCATTCGCCGATACTTTCCCGTCCAATCATTCTTAGTTATTGTCCTGGGTACTTGTTTTGGTGACACTTTTTCCGTCACAATACGCGCGATTCGTTTTGAAACAAAGATTCGTTCTCTTTCAATGATTCCCTCGCAGGAAAAAGGCAGCTGAAGGCACTAAGCGCAGTGACCACACCCATGAGAACGAATAACCCTTGGTAGTCTCCCAGACTGTCTCTGAAGTAGCCTGCAAGAAACAAAAAAAGTAGGAATTAATTGTGCGAACATTTACACAGAATAAACGCTAATCTGGCTGCTTCTAACTGTTGAAGGGAGCAAGGGTGCAAGAAAGAGTGCACTTGTTTAGGCGTCTATGCGTTATATCAATACATTTCTCCGTCGGTAAAAACATTCGAAGGCTGTCACTAATATAAATTCAAATTTACTGACATGTATAGGCTGTCCTACTACGCTAGTCCTTTATGACTAGAGTTTCGTGTATTCGGGGCTCATTATTCTTCCCTTTCGGTTGCGTTTCTTGGGGAGTTATTTTTGGTTTTGTAATCAGTGGTTTTCGATATCTGTCTTCAGTGCCAGGAAAGAAATCGGGGCTAATGTTATGAAACAACACTGCATATCTATAAATTTGTAGCGCCAAATCAACCCCCCCCCCCCCCCCCTTCGGTGTCCTCTTTTCTTCTGGTCTATTAAACTTACGCCCGTGACCCAAACACTTGAAAAACGTCATCCCGTTATCGAGAACAGAACTCGTGGGATGTGGTTCCCAAAGAAAGAAACAACCTCGAGGAGGGTCAAAACAAAATCTGCTCACGTTTACAAAAAAAAAAAAAAAAAACACAGGTAAAGGTGTTTTTTCCCAAACCCTATCGATTTCTTCCCAATTAAAGGGAAGGAATCGAGTTCTTTCCCCCGATTCCGAGAAAAGTGTATGGGGCTATTCCTTGGGGTTTATTTGTATTTACTGAGAACAAGAAAACCTATTTATAAGTTGTTGGCGGCACGACTTATCAAGAAAATTCAATCTCCCACAAACTTGAGCTGCTATCGAATGCAATTTGAACCGGACTCTAAGGCTTAGATTAAACAGTGGTTGGGGCCCCTGAAACATTTCAAACAATAACGTATACAAGAAGAATAAAGACAAAACCACTTGGATGGAGACATCGTACAAAAAATTGAAGCTAAGAAAACTCCACGCTGGTTCGCAGATTTTCCCGTGAGTGTGCTCAAATGCGTTGCCTTTTTTTCTTCTTTCTGTAACCGCTTGTGACGAGAAACCTAATAAATGGATTGAGAGATACGACTGAACCGTTTTAATTGGGTAGCGGCTTGCGCCACCTAGCCAAAGTCAAACAACCACAGTGGCACACTGGCGCTATCTATCAGGTGGCCCCAAAACGCATTCCACCTCCGTATCACAAAACTGAAAGTGTTTGCAGTAGTTCCGACATCAAGCATGTTGAACACCTAACAGAAATGGTCGCTTAAAAAGATTGTCAGAAACATTTCAAGCCCATAAAAAAATAATGTGTAAAAATATTGTAAAAATATATATGCAGATGTAAAGAGTTCAGGACTTTCATAAATGGCGCAAGTCTGACATTGTGCTCTTTTGAAGCGGTTAAAGGTAGACGTAAAGCACTCAGGCACACTCAAATACAAATATGTGAACCATGCCGTTAATTATGGTACCCAGAATGCGTTTCTGAGGGATGTGTATAGAATCATACCCCTCCCATACATCACAGGTAGTCCCAAAGGGACAACAAATGACGTCAGAGAAGCGGGCGTGCCGTGTTGTCGGATGTCGCGATCGGTTCGTCGTTCGTCTGCGACGACAGCGACATTCTTAGCTGCTGAAGCTTGAGTGGACTGTGAAGGTGGGGAGCGACCTGAGGTAAAAAGGCATCTGCCACGTACGTCCGCCACCGGTGCTGTGACGCCGCCAGAATCGAGACCGGCGGCAACATGGCACTTCTATAACGTCATCAGGCGAACAGCGAGTGACCACAATAAAGGAGGTAGTAAACACACCAGTGGAAGACGCGTCCCAGACACCATGCATCAATCAATAAAAAAACACTTACCAATCAGCAGTGGCCTCGGGAGAAGTGGGATTCCTGCGATCAAAGTCGCTAATCCAAAACACTCGCTGAACTTGTTAGCGTTCACAAGCTCCATGAGGAACACTGGAATCAGAATAAATGTAGCACCACTGCACAACCCAACGATGACGGCTTGAATGGCATGAAGGTAAAACGAGTAGCAGAAAGGCATTGCACACAGAGAAAATGCCCACAGAAGAAGATTGCCTGCCATCATCGAGCTCTTCTTGAGATACCCCTTGTCCGTGATAGAGCCTGATCCCATCCTGGAGTCGGAGATCGCGTAGATTATGAGAAGCAAGACGGCGTTCCATTTGGAGATCTTTCGGTCGGTTGCAAAGTCTACAACGACGGTTGAGTACGTGGACACGTTAAAAACGATGACCGAACACGCCAGAGCAACGATGTAAAACTGAGGACGCCTGAGATACGATGGCGAGGTGATCTTGCTTCGGTTGCTGGAAGTCTTTAGACGGTAGGTTGCCGTCTCGTTGTGTACATCGCGCTTGTCATCATGCCGATTGTATGAACTCACGCACTTTTTGTTTGAACATTCTTTTTGCTTCTTATTTTGCGGGTATTCCGTTGTTAGTGACTCTGACAAGATAGCCTGCTGAAAGTTTAGATGATCCCGTACCCCTTGGACTATCTTGTTTTTGTCAAAGACGTCATCTTGCGTCAATAAACCTTCGTCTTCGGGGGACAACGCACGTCCCGTGGGATCATCACTGCAGTCTCGAAGACCGCTTTTATCTGAACACGTCTTATCGAAAAACACCTCGCGCTTCTTGCCATCATCGAGGATTGATGCGGGCTTGCGAGGCGTTTCCGGTGGAAGGAGGTGCAGCAGTGCTCCTGCAGTGGAGTTCAGCATCAAGGCTCCGGTCACCAGGAACATTCCCTTTTGGCCGTATTTCTCGAGAAAGAACTGTACCAGTGGCGGAAAGACCAGGCCCGAAAGGGTCTGTCCTGCGTAGCTTATGCCGCAGGCGAGCGCTCTGTTACGGGTGAAGTGGGCTCTGATGACTGTGTTGCAAAGAATAGTGAAGGCCATGCTGATACCTAAAATAAAATGAAACAACAGAATCAAAAAGCTGCTTAAGCTTAGCTCTGCTGACAAGTTGTTTTACATTAATTATTTTAAATTATCGTAACTTAGGAAACATTTGTGTAAATATCTTGTATTCAATAGACACCTTTCCACATCTTTTTTTTTTTCTAAGAGATTTTTGAAAGTTGTCTTTCCCTCTCCCTGTTCCTCTTTCTCTTTTCAGTTTTTTTTTGTTTTGTTTAACTGCTTGCAGAAATCGGAATTATATTGGGGAAGAGGAGCGACCGTGACGCCCCAAGCGGTTAACTTTAGAACTGCACGGATGGGGACAACAAATACAATGACTCAGCGCTCGGCCGACATAACCGAACGCGGCGTCAGCGTTCGGCTGGAGTTCGTGTTCTCCGGTGAGGGGGAGGAGGGGCTCTTTTGTTTCCACTCCGGCCTGCATGAACAATGCAGCATGCACGGTCCCAGCTCAGCACAAAAGCCGAAGTGGGTTAAGCTCGCATTCTCTGAGGATAGATCCGGCACTTAACGTCGCTTCGTCGATTGTTAGTATTTTTTACATTAAACTGTGCCCCGCGCTCTATTGTAGAAGATGACATGGACAAGCCCATAAGGCCTCTGGGCATGTGCACAGGCCTTGTGTTGAGTAAACACCGAGTATGGGGACAACAAACGGGTCAGAGCGCCCCCTATAGTTCGATCTCCTGCCCAATACTTGGGTTGATATCAAAAGAAACATAGTTACGTTTTTGCGAAAAGGTCCAGCACGCTTTGTGACGCACCTCATGTATGCTGCCTAACGCAACGGCTGCGCCATAAGATAAACCACGTTCGCCACATCTAATTCGTGATGGGTTCGATAATTATGTAAATATTGAAATCACAGTGTTTTCATAGGAACATCAGGTGCCCCACACCCACCGTGCACGATTCCTATGGACACGATGAGGAACCAGATCCCGTTGGCCAAGAAACAAGCAGAGACGGCCAGGGATCCCACCAGGCACGCGGAGACGGTCAATTTCCAGACTGCGATGCGACTGGCGACCCACCCTACCACGGGCCCTGTAAGCGGAAACTATGTAATTGAAGAACATTAACAGTGTAATAGAATATACATTAAACACATTTTAAAAGTTGTCTCGATCTACCTGATAAACCGGGAGAGCACAAAACCAGTCTTGCATGAATTATCGCAGTGTTGGAACTAACGCGTTACAAGCAACGACGTTACTGGTAACGCGTTAGTTCTTTGACTAACATACTAACTTACTCTTTATAATCCCAAATGACCGATGAGTGAAGTAATGTCGTTATTATTTTACGGTATCTCGTATCAAATTACGTTACCCGTTACACGTTACTTTTAATTATAAATGGTCGCATGATTGTTTGAAAACAAAATAAAAACCCCAACAAAGCTGTGCATAAAACGGCGTCATTTGACGCTCTTTTGGAAGGCACGTTTAACGTTCTTATGACCGGGCGCAAAAAGGCGCGAGATTATCGTTGCGCCGAAACCTTCAGTACAGTGAAGGAGTAGCCGTCTCGCTGGAAAGAGACTTCTGTTCAGAAGGCAACGGTCTGGCGCCGCTCTAAGGATTTTGCCTTAGCGTCCCTAGCGACTCCAGCTGGTAACATCCTCCTCTTCAAAACAAATATATTCTCGTTCTGTCAACAACAGAAAGGATAAACTCTAAGTTTGGAAGCGCTGACGTTCCTACGCTATGAACCAGAACAAGTTTTTCATAGGTGGCCGGGTGCTGACGCGTCGTGAGTAGGAAATGGGACGTTGGTTTGTGAAGGAGTAAAATAACGTTTATTTTACTGGATTAACTTTGATTTGATGAAGAGGTTTATTTGAGGTACGTTACGTGGCGTGCATCCTGTCGTTCTCTTCAGAGCGGTTTCTTCCTCCCAGGCAGGTGCTATGGGCAAGGTTCGGTTCTCGGCATCGCACTTGCGAAGCGTCCCGTGTTCGAGGATATACATTACCATAGCCTCCTCTATACTGACAAAGCCTGGCAGATCGTCACGTGACGAGGCCGCCGAAAGTGGAAAGGTAGAGCGGCGGACAAGATGGATGGATGGATGGATGAATACGGCTGAGCCCTTTGGATCGGGCGGTAGCTTACGCCACCTAGCCATTTTGTCTTACCCTTTAAGCTTAGAATATTTAAATGTGAAAACTATATTCACTCCGTACTGAAAAGAAAGTGAGGCTATAAACCCCCTTGCCATCAGTTAAAAAGAAAATGCCTAGTTTTCTCTCGCTTTCTGCCACCATTCACTTAATCTTTGCTTGGTGATCTCTACTGTCTTGAAATCCACTTTTCCTTCGTTGTCTCTAAAACCCAATGACTTTATTAAATCTATGTTGTCTTCGGTATGCATAAGGTGAAGCCCTTTACAGTAGAGTATCAAGTGCTCAGCCGTCTCGTCCTCCTCTCCACAAGCAGCGCACACTGTGTCCATTTCCTGGTACTTCCCTCTGTATGTTCTGGGTCGCAAAACACCTGTCCTTACCTCAAACAACAATGAGCTTCCCCTAGAATTGTCATAAATGCTTTCTTTGGCAATAACTGTTTTGTTTAACCTATAGCTTTCCAGAGCCTTCTTTGTCCGCATTCCCTCTAGCCACCGATATCTTTTTGTGGCCTTAACTTTCTTCTTAACTGAGACCTGCTCTTCCGTAACCCCACTATAGCCTAAAAGCTTTCCTCTTAATTTCCTAGTGCGCTGTGTCCATTTTGTGTATATACTCCTCATGTATAAATAGCTGAAAACCTTTCGTGCACATTGCTCCCCATCCATTTGCCTCAACCGATCCTCAAATTCTATCTTGCTCACAGCTTCCCTGCCCTCAAATGACGCCCATCCCATGTCTCCTTGTACTCCCTGGTTTGGTGTTTTGCAATGTGCCCCTAAAGCCAGCCTACCTACTCCACGCTGTTTTATTTATAGTCTTGCATGCACTTCGGATTTCATGCATAGCACTGCGTTTTCAAAAGTCAAGCCAGGCACCATGACCCCTTTCCAAATCTCTCTAACCACATCAAACCTGTTGTAATTCCAAAGTGCTCTATTTTTCATTACAGCTGCATTTCTGTTGACCTTACCTATTATATACTTTTCATGCTCACTGAGATATTCTGCACCATCACATATCCATACTCCTAGATACTTGTATTTACTAGCTCTCTCAACTGTAATATTCTGTATCTTCAGTCTCTCAACATCATCATTGTTAAAATTATGACTGCTGATTTTTCCCTACTGAATTCTAAACGTAATTCCTCTCCTTCCCTCCCACAGATGCTCATTAATTCCTGCACATCTATCCTGTCGTCAGCCATTAGTACGATATCATCCGCATACATTAGTTCCGGTAAGGATTGCTGAATTTTTTGGCCTAGCTTACTGTACGAAAGGTCAAATCCAAGCCCACTCTTCTCTAGTCTATTTTCCAATCCTCTCAGATACAACATAAACAGCAAAGGCGATAACGGGCACCCCTGCCTAAGGCCTCGTCCTATCTCTATTTTCCCCGTTGCCTTTCCTTCCCAAGTTATAATCACCTTATTATCTTTTTTAAATGTTCCATAATATTGCTGTTAGTCCTTCATCTAGGTTTAAGCTCTCCACTATGTCCCATAGAGTTTTTTGGTTCACATTGTCATAGGCACCCTTGATATCCAGAAATGCCAGCCAGAGCTGTCTGCTTTTTTTTGCGCTATTCTATACACTGTGTTAGAGAAAATATATTGTCCTCCAACCTTCTTTGTTTCCGAAACCCGTTCTGTAACTCGCAGAGTATGCTCTCGCAATCTACCATTCCTCCAGTCTGTTCTTTATAATCTGCATTACCAACCTGTAAATAATGGTGTCACGGTTATGGGGCGATAATTCCTAATATCAGACTTATCCCCCTTTCCCTTATATATCATACTCATCCTACTAAGCCTCCATTCATCTGGAATATTTCCTTTTGTTATCATAGTGCTCACTACCTCCCTTATCCGTTCGTATTCTGGCGTTATTAAATTTTGAAATCGAATTATTGTGTGTTGTTTTGAATTATTTATTTATATTGTAGGTTGCTGGCTTCTGCTGTTTGTGTGAGTTCCCAACGTATCAATGTGATATGTAGCCCACTCCTCTGCTGTAATGCTGCGGCGCTGCAAAGTACAAATAAATAAATAAATAAAATTTGTTTGTCTTGGGTTATATATGCCTTGGGTTATATGTTGCGTTGGCTTGCATCCGGTAGACTCAAGCGCAGCCCTTTTCACCTGTAATTCAGCCCATAAACATATTCAAAGTTAAAAGAATCTGAGAAGGAAAAGCCAACGTTAAAAGTAGAAAAAGTTGCCCCTGATTGATTGACTATTTGAGATTGACTATTTGATTGAGTAGTATATTGTTTTCCACGGCGCAAAAGCATCTTCGGCTATGACGCGCCAAATAAAGTGGCAAACGCCTTTTTATAACACGGGAGTGGGCGGCTTTCTCCGGCGAACGCCAAATTAGAGGCATTCACGGCAGCTAATCTATATTACGTGGGGCAGCATGAAACTGTTCTCGCGGGAGTACTGTCTGCGGCATCAGATGCCGTTATTCGCGTAATCTAATATCTTTTTAATTCATAGCAATCGAGCAAACCCTACGTCGACTTGATTAGATATGTGTACAGCAATTTTTAAGGAAATGCATTGTAATCTTATATTCTTTATGATTACATTGTGGATGGGCCTTTATGCTTCACTTTTGTCCTCCTAGGACCTATGGCATTCTCACGTTTGCGAAGAGCGTGAGATCAGCCTCATGCATTCAGATAATATTTAGTGCTATGATAGCATTTCGATTTGAGGGATCGGGTATGTTAGTTACTGGTCAAGCTATGGCTCGTCTGCCTTAACCAAGGCAACGCTACAATTTTTAGCGTACTTTTTCCTCTTTTTTCACTTATGGGGAAAGGGGGGCGGTGACAAGTAAACTATGCCTGTGGTGCACTTATGTATAGGGTGCGACCGTAAGAAGTAACATATTTGGCACGCGTTGCGAAATTTGAATTCCAAACGTACATACCTGAACCTGGCCACGCGAACGTAGTTTCGCCATAGATTTTAAGTCTATATTTCTTTAAATCTCAATTCTGAGGCAGTGAATGATTAAAAATAAAGAAAAATCGGAGGCCGCGTATTTCATATGCCCTATACCAGCCTCTTTTACGTCGTCTGCCCATTTGGTACATGAGCTCGCTCTCGGGCGACTTGCTGAACACAAAAACGCTAAAAACCCATAACAGAGACTGGAAATGAACGGGATAATCACGATAATTTAAACTTTTAACAAAATATATAACAATGATCACCAGGGAGGAAGCTCACAAACCAGTGTGCAGATGAGGAACATTCGGCATAGGGCATAGGAAATGCACGACCGCTGTTTTTGTTTTATTTGTCAAATTATATCACCTTCGACTTGAACTTTAAAAAAAAATAATATACACATAAAACGTATTGCTAAACTACGTTCTTGTGACCAATTTCAGGTATTTATGTTTGGAATTCGAATTTTTCAAAGCGTGCCAAATGTGTTAGTCCTTGGGGTGTGTTTGTCCTTGTCATGTGCATAGTCTGCATGTAAAGAATTCTCATATACAGAACAACTTAAAAAATGACTGACTTAATGGACGCATAAGTAAGTTAATATCGTACAGAAATTATCATGAACATATTTAGCCATTTACAAAATACTTGCCCACATTACGGACGATATTGAAGGATACAAATCCTTTCATATGGATATTGCAATTGAATGCAAAGGTGCAAGCGAGCTGGACAAAGAATGACGAAAATGATCCCTGGAGAAGGTGAACAAGAGGGACAAAGGACGAACACAAGTCTCCCGACACAGCTAGATGACTGGTGTGCGACCGAAAAAATCCGAAATCGGCAAATTTTTTTTGTCGCGCACCAGTCACCTAGCTGTGTTTGGAGATTTGTGTTCGTCCTTTGTCCCTCTTGTTTCCATTCTCCAGGGATTATTTTCGTCATTCTTGTCCAGCTCGCTTGCACCTTTGGATTTAATTGCATTATCAATGATCACCTTAAATATGCAAGCCGTTCACCCTTGTTGGTGTAAGACTGGTGGTAGCTGACAAAACCCGTTTGCTCTCCTGACGTCTAATTCCTGGTTAGCTCAGTTGGTAGAGCGCTCTAATGGAAATGGAGAGGTCCCTGGTTTCATACCAGGACAGGCGGATCTTTTTGGTCGCGCACAAGCCACCTAGCTGTGTTTGGAGATTTGTGTTTGTCCTTTGTACCCCTTGTTCCCCTTCTCCAGGGATTATTTTCGCCTTTCATATAGTCTTTTTAACATTTAAGCATGTATGATCCGCGAACTAAAGTTTGAAAAATGCGGTCAAAAAGTTTACTCCCGAGTTCTGGAGGAACATACATATGGCAACGGGGTCGTTCTTTGGATGTACAAGGTCACCTCTTCTCATTTCTTGGACTTCATAGATGTTTTCCAAACGGCCTCAACTCCGATAAATAGACGTTGGCAAGGTCGAGATAAGCAAACATAGGTCGTCTGACTTGTGGAATAAGACTAGGGAATGATAAATATTAGGCGAGAAGTATAGGGTCTAGCCTTGTCCGTCCGTCCGTCCGTCCGTCCTTCCGTTTGGCGTCCGTGCTCACAAAAAAAAGAAAAAAATGTTTGCGCAGTCGACAGGATTCAAACCTCTGTGGGTAGACCCCAATGAATTTCTAGTCCATCGCCTTAACCACTCGGCCACGACAGCGGTACGAGTAGGGGGCTCTGAGATGTGGTAGTAACTCAAGAGCTGGGGATGTCATGGATGAAACGTTGAATGTAGCCGCTCAACGTCTTACAGGAGAGAGCGCTGCGGTCAAATGCGTATATAATCACGTTAAACATTGCATGCATGGCTCTGCATTTCACCGACTATAAAGCAGTAATAATGAAGTCGAAACGAAACCCGGAACTCAGCACTACCTATGAGCAATAAAAGAAAAATCAGCACCATCAGCACTACCTATGAACAATAAAATCAGTATCATCAGCACCACCAGAGCTTCGCCCCAATCAACATCATCCACCACGTGGAGATGCGGTCATTTTTTCTTATTCTTTTCCTGCCTATCCGGAAGGTTGAAGGTGGACCCGGTGGCGAAATAGGCGCTTTCGTCACATAGATTTATATTTTTAGAAGTATTGCTAAAAAAATTCTTAATCTGAATACTTTCTATATTAAGTAGAGTTTAACTGATGATATTAAAACACTCGATAAATGACAGGAACCATCTCCCGAATAATAACGCTCAACAGCATCGGTTCATTGATTACTTTTTTTTAATCAATCAGATGAAATTGTAACCCTTCCAAACTGCTTCGCGTTGACGTGATTACTTATGTCGTAAGATAGCGCTCGTGATTATAATATGTGACGCTAAAAAAACAACTTATGTTTCCATGTGCCCTTCCATCTTTAGTGCCGGACGCCCATTGTTTTATGACCTCGTAAAAACAAAGCATCCAGTAGATTTCGTTGTTAATAGCGAATAAGGAAATGTCAAGCAAGCTGCATAATATTGGTTAATATTAAGGGAATAAGTATACAGAATCGCGGAATCCTAAGTTCGATCCCCGACGCAGTTTTGTTTCTACCGTACCGGCGTGCAGTCGTGTATTACCACTGCGTGATGAAGGTTAAAGTCCCCAGGCTATAAGTCGTACTGCACTGGCCAAACTGCTCATCTACAGCTGAGACACCAGACGCCAGTTGGGGCTGTTACGAATAGCGGATCGCGCGTGAGAATATTTCGTACCTGCTACACAGGAGAGAACCGTCATCAGCGTGATCGGCCATGCCGCTTCTGACCTGGTCGTGTCGAGCGAAGTTAGGATGGACACATAAACAATGGCCGCAGATCGAAAGATGGCGCAGAAAAAGAAGTTGATCCAACAGCAACCCGCAGCCACAGCCCAACTTCTTGCGGAGTCCATGGCAAAATGTCGATTCACTGAAATTTTAAAAAAAGAAGAAAAAAAAAAACGTTCGGAAACATTGATTATGCGTGTCTTCAACATAATCATTAGCACTCCTATGCTCAGCAGTTTTGTTGAACTACTGGCAATATGCCATCAATACAAAGTTTTGTTGAATTAAGGGCTAATGAGCATGACCGGAGCGCCCCTGGCGGCTGAAAGTAATTTTGGGAAATGGCTGTCGACGAACATCAGATTTTCTGTTTCCTCCATCATACCACGGCCAGCCGAGGACACCGCGGACACCGCGGACACCTGCGGACCTCAAGCTTGGACGCCACCGCGGCGTACCTCGGGGTAGTTCTCAAACGTGAATTGATCCACCTGCGTATCTGGTGCAGTAAGTATACTTTTCTTTTTGTGAATTTATCAGAAAGTGAGCTATTTGAATACGAAGCAAAATAAGTTGCAACAATTAAAGTTAAAAAAAGAAGGCTGGCATAAAGGGGTGCTCCATTTTTTTTAGCTGCCCCCACTAGCTATATTTTCTGAATCCCTGTCCTTATAGCTTCCGGTATGTTATTTAGTATCACGAAATTCAGTATATTTGTCAAATCGGCGGATAAAAATAATGCCAACACAAACGTTTTAAATATGCCCGCGCTTTTCAGTGCCGTGAGGTCAGTTGCACGCCGTCAGAAAAATGTACTATGCCGTGAATTTGTTAAGTGCTGCTACGCGGGTGCTAGAGCGAGCTCCCAAAACAGTCATTTGACACTATGAAACTGCTTTAATCAGTTGGGAACAACTTCTACAGTCCAAAGAGTGAACCCCTGACTGCCGCTAGCGTCACTCTTTCATTGTTCCCAATAGAAACTTTCACTTTGAAAAACACGATGATGACGAAAATGGTGTATTCACTAACTTCCGGCAAAATCTAATATTTTGGCCTAATATTTGGGATACTTACCTACAACGTTTCCGTCCTTCTCTGCTTGCTCCTCACTATATCATCGGTTTTGCCTTACGATGTACCGCAGAAGACGCAAGGAGCCATCGTAGCAAATTTTACGAATGCCGTGGCTTCAAATACCCGTAGAGCAGTGTCGGGAAATGGTTTAAGTACATTGTACTTAATGTACTACTTGGAATACGTTTAGAAAACTTGTACTTCGCTTGAAGTACTACACTCTCTAAGTATGTACTTGTACTTTACTCGAAGTACAGGATGTCCCGAGTTACCACGCTCGATCGATCTAAAATGGACCGTAAAAATCAACGCCTGCACGTAGCAATCTAAGCTTTTCGTCAAAAAAGTATTTCACAGGTCAGTTTTTTTTTTGTAAAATTGCAAAGCGTAGTTTTGTTTTGTAAAAAATAGAACCAAGAAACTTGCCATGGTCAATGGTGAGCGGCGACGCAGACAACCAAGTCGAGTGGCGAAGCACGTTTGCCGCTCGTATCGATAGATGGCGCATTTCTTTGTAACAAAGATAAACAAAACAACTTACCTGCAAGATTGTCGCATGGCAAATCACAATGCTAATTGTAACCGGACTCGCTCTCTGGTTATCCACCGTGGCAATCACAATCTCCAACATAAGGCAGCATCATTAACAGGTCAAATTCAGGCCACGCTTTTACTGTTTCAGTGACACCGCCTGGAGACTGCACCTAAAAGCTCGCAGACAGGTGATAGGTTTGCCGCTGTATCAGCGTCCTTGGCCTAAAGCTCCCGGGGTTGATAAAGGCGGTGTCAGTCAACTCCGTTATCCAGAATACACAAACGCCATCCGTAGACGTCGCCTGTCTGGAAACACCGCTACTCCATTTCAGGTGTCGATGGTTGTAGCACAGAAAAAAGCCTTTCGAGAAACTAACAAGGCATTCTTTAAACTCAAAACTTGCCGATTTGTTTTCAAAATTTATTGATAAATATTAATAATTATGAATAATATTGCAAAGATTGTAGAATAACGGCTTCATTGAGTGGGTGTCGACATCGTAAATATGAAATGCTTTTGCTGCGCATCATAACTAGAATTCTGTGTTTTCGGAGTTTACCTTTCGTACAATTAAAAATTAATTTTCGGATCTTTTCTTTTTTTGACGTTGAAGAATTAGGGTTTATAGCAGTTTACTTTTGTTAGATTCCCAATCCTTTGAAATTCGAAATTTTATTTTATTCGTTTTGCAATTTTTCAGAATTCAAAGTAAACCTTAAACAAAAAGTGCGGATATAAACGTACCCTAAATTAGTCAAACTCAACTGTATCAAATTATTTCTGTATTTGCATTTGGCATTAGCGCTTTGCCATTGGCAATACGAACTATCTCAGAAGAAACATTGCCTGAGTAACAGTCGATACTTGAAAATGACTTAACACCCGCTAAACACCTGGACGCGGTCGCTGGAAAGCATGGAACCTTCAGCACTCCAGCCACTTCATTAAAATATACGGGTTCATAACCATCACTGTTCTAAAAACAGTATCCTTCCTTCTTCTAAGAAGCACATAAATAATATGGTACAAACCAGAAGCCTAAACAATCGCTCTGGTCGTGACGTAGATGCACCATGACCCGTTCTCCTGAACGTATCTTGGCGAGCTAAAAAGTAAACCTCCTTTTGTCAGTAGTTCGAGATTTCAAAGTAATCTAAAGTGGCCTCTCCTCGAGACGACCAACTTTGTGCTTTTATAAAATTTATGTAAAAAAATATCGTTTTTTTTTTATTTTCATTTTTTTTTGCCGTAAGCTCGCCATTCGGAGTTTTTTTGTATATATATAAATTTGATTTGACGAACAGTTTTCCGGCAAGTGTTTTTTTAATCTTTTCTGGTTTATCCGAAAAGATGGAACCCTTATTATAATCCAGGTAATTAGCTGTTCGCGTGCACACAAAATAGACAGATGATGAAGACTATAAGAAGTTCGAATGCATTTGCTCGTCCGTTTGAGCGAAAATGATTTCGGTACTATTAATGTGGAGGACTATACTGGAGGCCTAGATTCTTCTCGTCTCCATACAACTATTTGACATGTTCACCCTCCGCAAAAGTAGCTCGTTATCAGGCTCACTGCGCGATCCCTTTGACGTTTCGCTCACAAAGCAAAGGAACAATTTCAAGAAGAGCTTCTGTGCGAAGGAAGTTCGTCGCAGTGAAATAATGCAGGGACTCAAACCATAAACAAAGTTCGTACAAAAAGAAAATAAAAAAGTTTAAGAGAAAACAATTTTTTTTTTGTAACCGTAAGTGGAACGGAATCAACATTTTAATTCGGACATAAACCGTAACCGCAAACTGAACTGTTAAGAATGACCCTTAACCAATATATTGAGCCGCTTCGGCATAGCTTTTACAAATAAAATAGGGAACCGCGATCTTCAACTGCTCTGGGCAATTCTGGGTCGCACAGGGTGTCAGTGAGTAGTGCAAGCTACGGGCCCAGTGTGCCATACGAGCCCCGCATCGAAGTACAACGCACCACAGAAGTAAAGTTCAGCTCATCATATTGACTTTTTTGTTGTTTTTATTGACTTTACAAAGCGTTAATTAATTAACACTTCGTACTTTGACATTTTTTTATTTTTATTTCCATATACTGTTCTCCATAGCACCATCTCCATAGCAGCATCTATTTTCTTCTTCTTCATATACTGCGGCCCCACTGGGGCTATTGCAGTTGTGTGTGCATAGGCTCTGGGCAGTGTTCTAGAGAGCGCCACCGTCGGTTGGTCATCAGCGCCACCGTGGCCAAATGAGGCAATACTGGGACGGCTAAAATCGGCAGCGCCGCCGGCATACCCTTACGAGATTGCGTTATTACCAACTCCGAGCGTTGTGTTGTCGCGCGTTACACTACCGACTGTTTTAAGAATCTATCAAAGGTTAAATATATAAATGTGCATCCGTGTGTGGTTGTGTCGTTCTAGTATTAGGGAGTTTTAGTACGTACGCGTAGGTGCCTTCCTCGATAGGTAGAGACGACCCAAAACGGGAGCTAGCAGAACAAAATTGAACATCATAATATCACGGCCAAATATTAGTAAGAGCAAATAAACAAAAACAGTTTTTTTTTACGTTGTTTGCGCGCGTTTCAAGATAACAAAAGCGAAGACTTCGTGGAGCTTCCCTCCTCTACAAAAGCGCACTGCAAAAGCGGAACTAAAACGTCCCCCCCCCTTTCCCCCCTCCCTCTCATCCTTACCCACCTTTTTTTTTTTTTTTCAAGTGAACTCTTCCCGCATGAATAGCTGACCTCATTTTGGTGATCAGCTTGTTCCCAGTCCCCTCGTTGCCGTGTGAAAGACGATTGTGGAGTCCGAAGAATGTGTTCTTCGTTCAAGCTGGCTGTAGTTTAGACGGTGTCGTACGCAGTTGTTCGGCGCAAGCTGATGCTCCTTCTCGTCGACTGGATATGCTGTTCACTTTTACATAGAACAGAAATAAACGCCACATGGATAACCTTTTCTCGCGGGGTAAGTGCATTTTTTAAATTATTTCTTGGGTAGACTTTTTTCGCAGCAGGGATGAAGTTAGGACCGCATAGACACGGGTCGAAATAGAGCAACCATCATGGGCAGCTACGCGATCATGCTAAAGGCGCAAACGACAGTTCGTTCTGCAATCGGCGAAGCGGAGAAAACGCTCACTTCGGTTTTCGGTAACTACGATCAAACGTCCACAAAACGTCGTTCGATCAAGATGTGTCCGTGGAGCAGAGAGCAGTGAGAGTGTCAGAGGACCGATCTGATTCTACTAGAGTCATCGCATCGAATTCAAAGACAACGCCGGGCTTCGAGCGCATTAATTCCAAATATCGAGTCAAATAGCGCATTTAGAAATGCATCTCAAGTCAGGCAATGTGAACGGAATGCTTATTTTACACGCTTTATGGCATTTATTCATCTCCGACGGCGTTGTATTTCTCGCGGTTTCGACGGAAAGCTGCGGAGCTTCACGTCTGCCAAGCTTGCAGGTTTGCGACAGTCCGGTACGCAACAGTGCCTACAGCTTCGGCGTTTGCTCTTCTGCGACATCCGATAGCAATGTTAAGAATAAAAGACCAAAGAATGGATGAATCAACACCTTCAAATTGATGCGTGAACAGCCCCACGAGCAAGCAGGCTGGCGAAACGGCCTTCTCAGTGTTGCAAATATTTTGAGCTAGATGGCGCAACGTGTCACACCAAACTTGACTGCCCGGAGGGTATGGGGGGAGGGGGTTGAAGGGGGGAGGGGGGCACATAATGCACGAGACTAGATCCAACAATGTACAAGAATACTGTTCGAGTAGAAGGGGGGCCCTAGAGTTACACACATGGCGCAATTGAGTCCTGACCACTGTGGTATTGACCAACCAGAAAAAGCAAACGGATTTCTTTCAAATTGTGCAACAGTGCGTCACCCAGCTTCGTTTTGACTCGTCAACTGAAATTGTTTCATATCAGGAATGCTTGATACAAATATAAAATAAACAAATATCTAGCCTTGAATAAAACGGAAGACGGTTTAAAGTTAAAGAGTAACATAATTATTGGTACCTCCCAAGATTCGAACATTAATTTTCCAGTTTATTTTGCAATCCGTACTACCCCTCCCGTACTAAAAAAAAAAGTTTTGAGAAACGTCTTATTTGTAACCTAAATTATTAAAACCAAATCAGCAAGGGAAAAAAAAGAAGAGAAAAAAAGCAGAACTTAAACGGTTTTGGACTTGTAACGCTGACCGTAATCGTAATGCCGGAATCATACTGGTTTTACGTCATGCAAAAGACAGTCTGCAAACAGATTCGAACGCGAATCACCGCGAAATTCGTGCTTCGAAGGCCGCACGGCAACGAGCTCGAGGAGAACACTTGGGCACTCGGCATTCGAACCACGGATACTGCGATGACTCACGTTCAAATCTGTATGCAGACTGTTTTTTTTTTTTTTGCCCGAAGTATGAGTAGTGTGATTCCGGCTTCATTGTTTTCGGGATTGAGCCTCTGACCCAAACGTGAACTATTCCACGTTTCACACAAAGTCCCAGCACAGCCAGTGCCTCTATCCAATGGAGCTAATCAAGCAACCCAAATGTGCACCGTCATGGTGCTGCTCGTAGTCTACGCACGTCTGCTATCACCAGCTAAACCTATCACGGATACAAATAAAATGCAGGATCGCAGCGCATTTAATATGCGTGATTGGTTCGGTCGATGAGTGCAAACGCACTAAGGCGGTGAGCTCCATGACGGGGCACTTTTTCTCCTGCTCTATTCGCTTTTTTTTTTTTTTATTCGTAGTGTCGGCTCCGGACGGACTTGCAGTGAAACGAGTACAATCAATACGCGGTCTTTGATTACCCTAGGTGGTGTCGGTTCAGCCCCCTTTTGTGTTTCACCGGACATGGGCGAAACGTGTCCCTTAAAAGCTACGCATCGCTGAGAAGAAAACAACAGCAACAAAGCGTTCTGATTTCGAATTTTTTCTACGAGCAGTTTATTCTGCCGGGTTCATCCGCTACAGATTGCTGACTCGGGAAGCGGTCCGAAGCTGAAGGCTGTCCCATGGACAAAGGTACATCGGAAGGGGTGTCCGTTGACGGAGCTGTAACTGCGGACGTCCTTCGATTGAATATCCAAGCAATGGCGACGAGAGCTGTCACCGCACCCGTGAGAAGAAACAATCCCTGGTAGTCTCCCAAGTCGTCCCTGAAGTAGCCTGTATAACAAAATGCGTAAAAAATAAGAAACAAAACAGCGCATGTTCACGCAGAATGTCTCCTTGTGTTTTGCACGCTATACACGAACTCATCTCTGTTACGTCACGGCGCGGTGGTGGCGCGTCGGGCGCACTTCCGGTCTGGGACTGTGGGCGGAAGGCCCCATTTGAGACGTGTATTCCTGCGTTGTTTTGAAAGGAACCAGACAAAAACCTGCCTTCTCGTCAAAACGCCGCGACTGGGGCTGTACCAAAAGGGTCGAGAAAGGTTCGAAGGTCAGTTTTCATGTGCTCTGTTCGTCCGAGAACGTGGGTATGTGCCGTGAAAAGGGAAAGCCAGACGCCGTCGGACCACGATTGCTTGGGCGGGAAGCACTTTGGCTTGAATTCACAGATACTTGTGGTCATCCAATTTATTTACTTTGTTTCAACTTGAACGCCGGAAAACCGTCAAGTTGTACGGACCACCTGTGTACTACGTTCAGTGCGTCTTCAAGTTCAAACGGCCGCCTGATCGTTCGAACTCTCGTCTGCTCTTTCATACGTTTCTGCTTGTCGTCTGCTCTTTTAGACGACACCGGCTTGTGGACAAAACGTGGGCCCGTTACTTGCGATAAGAAGTAAGTGCAGTCCTCAAAAAACCTAAGTTTGAAGGTTGGTAGCAGGCTGGATGTAAACAGTAGATACAAGGATATGTTGATCATTGTTACCAGTGGCTACCACCGACTTGTTATGCCTGAATTACTTGGTCCGATTCTGCTTGAGATTTTCAGTATCGACGTCGACTATCTCAGCTACGGTTCACGCTTTTGCAGCCCGAGCGACGTCGCGACCGAAAATTGCGAGCAAAATCTCATCATGCGAATCAAGGTTTAGCGTACATTCTGCGGCGTCCACGCGGAATGAATCGCCGCATGTCACATTATTCACGCGAAGTTTTGCGGTGTAACGAGCCTCGGTAATTTCGCTGAAGCCGCTCAAGTAGTCAGGCATTGCCAGGAAGACGCTGAATCAACAATTCGAACGCGAAAAAGGGCAGGGGAACTCACACCGACGCTGACAACATCGCATTTCAATGGTTTGTTTATGGGCGACGGCGAGCTTCTTGCCCACACTCCATCGCGCATGCGCGGCGCCGGTGGCGTCCGCTAGGGGCGCTCCGGTTTGTTTGTAAACATGATTTGGTTTATATAACACCGAGAAGACAACAACGCCTGTCCATATGACGCCATCGCTTTTAAGTCACCGACCCGCCCCAAGCGTCAAGCACGGTTTGTCCTCCCGCGTTTTAAAAAACCTCTCACACGTCAAAAAAAAAAAAAAAAAATTATGCTAGGCGGTAAAATGGTGTATCAGGACATCAACCAAAAAATTGTTTCGCTTTAGAGTTGCGTAGTCTTTTTTTTTTTTAAATAGTTGAAATACCGCCAGTGCCAGCTGTGACGTAACAATGCACCGTAAGATGTCGGGTCGGTCGGAAGGGGGGGCATCGCCGGAAGTCACGTGAGCTGTATCACTCCTCGTGCTTACTGCGACCACGTGTAATATTTTTTTTAATATTTTTGTTATTCTCCGCGTTTCCCGCGAGCAATCCAAGCAGACAAGGTTTCTTTTGTTTGCTTTTCATCGCCTAATGTTGCTGTAAAGGTCAAGGAAGAGGAGTCAGTGAACCGAGTAAACAAGTTGTACTCATGTTCTAGACAAAACACGTACGCTACGCTTGACGTTTACTTGTACTCGGTACACTCACCAGCTCGTATTCTCTAGACGGACAGACATCTTCAACCTGGAGAGTATCCGATGATTCGACGACCTCGGCGTCTGAACCTTCAGCAATGCGATCGGGCGTGTCGTATGCTAGCAATCCTAATTTCTGCGAGCGTTCTAATTTTTTTTTTTTAAACTCGATAGCTGTTGGGTGCCCAGTATGGCTCTGTACCATCGGACTGATGGCATGCACTAGTACACTGGCTTGTACTCGCAACGCTTTCACCATTGACCTCCATCACGTCGATCCACTGACTCTTCGTCCTCAACTTCTACACCACGCGAACTAACCTACGGTGCTGCGATAAAAAAGCTAGTGGAACTGACATTTCGTTTTGTACGATCGCTCTTGAAGAAGACCAGAATAAAAAAAAAATGTCTTAGGCATGGTGGTGAAGAGCACGAGGAGTGAAACTCACGTGACTTCAGGCGAACCCACTTTTAGTGACGTAGGTCGATGCCATCCCTTCTGACCGCACGACACCTTCCGGTACATTGTTACGTCAAAGAGCACTTGCGGGCACTTTGCATTTTTTTGGCGTGGCAGAGGCCCTTTTAAAGAGAAGCTGAAACATTTCCTGAAAAAAAAAAAAAGTTAGAGGTGAATTCTGGCGTATTGTTTCCCGTAAATCTGAATACCACAATCGTTTTCCCCGAAGGTGTAACTAAACGCGAGAAAACTCGAAAAACCTCCGACCAGTCGTGACGTCATACTAAGATCTTTGGGCCGTTAAGCGCGTGTCGCTCGTGTGGGCAGCGCGTGCAATTGCAAGCTTGCCAGGTATATTTCGTCCGTACTGACACCAGCCGTGACATCTCTTTCTAACCTTTTTTTTTTTTTGAAAATAGCAAGAGTGCGCGTGCATAGCTTTGACAGGCGCTGAAGATGCGCGAGAGCAGAGATTCCGAAAACTGCTAGTGTGATGTCACGCCCCGGGAAAGAGGGGCTTCAGTGGTACTTTAAAACTTAATTTCTGCAGTCTCCATGCACCGAACTGAAAACTAATCTCGATATTCGTGATCCTGGAGTCCGAGTGAAAGCCATTGAAGCGTTTTTTTTTTTTTTTTCGCAAATACAGAACCACTTTAGTTTCTCTTTAATGGCTAATTCCGCAATCTGATAGGCTGCTGAGCAACAATGAGATGCTGAGGATTTAAGCTGTCAGCGACTAAATGTCGTTGCAAAACACGAAATCAGCTGGAGCCGGTACTAAATCCTTTAAAACAAAAGCCTGGCTATTTTTTTTTAGGAAGAATAGTTTTGGTAGTACTACATTGATTATAAGAATACCTTTTTTTCCCTCATGAAAGCGGAAAAAAAAATGTGTCAGATATCAAGAAAAAACGGTAGGCGCTTAGATGCAGTGATGAATTGCTGATATAAAAAAAAAAACATATGACGTACAAAAAGAAAAGACTTGAATTTTTTTTTCATATTTGAATTGATTTATTTAGTCTGGTGTAGCCAAAAAACAGGTGGCGAATAACTCCAAAATGTCAGGGCGCTGCCCTCCCCTCCCCCTCTCTCCCCCCCCCCCCCCCTTCCATCAAAAAAAGTTTAGGTTTTGTGTTTTATACGTATCTACACTACCGTTTCACACCAAGCGCAGCCGACGCATTCATTCAATAAATCCTACTAAGCAGCGACACCTGTGTGTCGTCGTGGCCGGAGCTCGTTGTCAATGTGAGCTCGCTATATCACGGGCGATCACGTCGAATGAATGCTCTGTGCTCCTGCGCTTTTTACTGTGCTATTGGTTTAGCCGGAAATAGAACACGCATAAAGACGACAAGTGCCGTGACGATACACTTTTTCTCACGCTTCTTGATTGGCTACAACGGATTGTAACAAAAACTGCCGTCGGACATTGCGTTTAGCAGAGTGTAGTTGCTCTAGTTTCTACTAAACGAGTCATATAGTCACCGATGATGACGGCGGTTACCTAAGCACCGTCGTGCAATGGGATGGCCATAAGCACAAATCCTTTAGGCCGATAAATTTGTGTGAATTTTTTTCTTTTAATTCAAGTTTTATTTTGGTGTTGTGAGAAAGATTCTGCTCTCTTTCGGGCTGTTTCACAGAGCGCTACGTAATGAAGCCGTTGTCCAGCTGCCACCATGAGAAACCGCGCCTCGCCGTTGGCTCGTCACAAGGGTCACCTTAGCAACAGCTCGACGCAAGCTGTAACGACGCCAAACGCAATCAAACGCAACTGTGTGAACGGGCCTTTATGCCCGAGTCTCATTGGAGCGACACACGGGAACTATCGACACCGACAAGCCTCGTGCATGCGCAGGGTGCACTCGAAAGTGCACGCAGTCTCTCCGTGCTCGTGAGGTAAGCGCGAGTGATTACGAGACAGTCGAATATACGTTTGCGTGCCGTGCATGCTGCAGGTGTTTGAGGCCTGTCGATGTCGGCTGTTTCTCTTTGTCGCTCTAGTGGGACTCGGTGTTGTAACACAAAGAAAGAAACAATAGACAGCGCTGACCATATTACAATGAGAAAGTAAACCCAGATTTTAACTTTGATTCTAACATTCTACCTTAACTTCCTAGTGCCAGGTGCCCTGCCTGCACTTCGTATCCCCTTTCATAGGTCAGAGCGCAGCCCTCGGAATGCGAGCCGATTCGATCTACCAAAAGGCGTCAAAACCGCAATGACAGTGTTTTCATACTTTTTCTGTGCGTTTTCTATTCGCAAGAGTCTAGACTAATCAAGAACACTGAATTCGGCGGGACTTTAGTTTTTAGTATGTGCGTCTGCGTCTGCAGGCGCTTCAGCCTACGATCTGTGCTATGACTTACAATGAAACGAGGGACAGAAATATTACAGCGATTATTACTACATTTCCAATGGTGATATTAACTCCAGCCTGGGGCAGGAGGAGGATAAAGTTTATAGTAGTAGCAAAAAGAAATAGGGACAACCATCAGACCTTTTTTTTTCTATTACTGTACACTTTTTCCTCATCCTCCTCTCTCAGTCTCGGGTGAATATCACTATGGTAAACATTCACAAGCTCGCCTGAACAACAACAAACAACAACAAACAACACAAACAAAAACCACAACTACAACAATAATAGTAATATTGATAATAATAAAAATAATTTATTGACACACGTTAAGAGTCGGACAGGTTTAACGTACGGCTGGGCAATTGATCGATTAACCTACCGATTAATCTCTTAATGCTTTAATCGTGATTAATTTGTTGAACCGGTTAATCGGTAAAATTTTGACGAACCAAAATTAAATAAAAATGAAATGCTTTCACTATGCAGACATGGACGAGCACACCTATATGAAGTGAAAAATTCAGGTGAAGTATTAACTTAAGAAAAACTGTAAGGGGGAGATTTGTAACTTCAGACATATGCAGAAGGTTACATATGTCCCAGCGACTTGAACGCCGTGCGAGTGTCCGTTTAGCGCAGCAGAGACTACTGTGAGCAATCAAAGGAGGTCGCCCTTCTCGGAGAATATCAACGAACATTTCTGCCTCATGGAGCTGAAGTAATAATGTGTGAGTGTGTGTGTTTTTTAACTGTTCTCGACTGTATATTGAAGCTGATTCCTAATTAAAATTATTGCGTCCTTTAACACATATTCAGCAAAAAAAATATATATGCAATTTTTATTTTGCATCAATATTATTATGCATGGAAATGAACGAGACCGATTAATCGATTAATTAATCAATTAAAGGGTGGCGATTAATCGGGTTAAAAGTTTTAATCGACGCCAAGCCCTAGTTTTACGGGACTGTCAAAGCCTGTAATGGCTTGTGGGACTTGGACCCTGCAATTGCATTAAGTAAGCGCATGATGATGGCGGATAGTCATAACATTGACAATATAAACCGAGTTTGAAAAATGAAGAAGCCGCACAAAATATCTAAATTACACAACCGCACACAACACACCAAGAGAAAACAACAACTAAACCAAAAACTACCCTCAAAACGAAAAACGTAAAAAAAAAACTACGAAGTTACAAACAGCACAATAGTAAACTTGGATTGCGAAAGTAAAAGCTGCTATGTCTTGCTGACAGAAAGTACTAGTAGGCATTGCAGAAAACTTTCTGTGACCGCTATAAGCACGACACACGTCGGATACACAAAGATATATCGAACAAACATTCATAGAAGTAGTGGTTCAGTAATATTTGATAAAGCAAAAATGATGTAGCGCAATGTTTCCAAGCTTTTTTTTAGCTGTCGTTTGGTGTCCAGCCCGAGAAACGACTCGGGTGGTCTAGTGAAAATCCCAGGAACATAGAAGGACCGCATTCTCTTTCCATATTTGGTACACACTCCAGGTACTGAAAAAAGCTCGCCGTTTCCTAGCGAAAGCTGAACAATACGATCGGTTTTAAAAGAGCTAACCCAATAGTGTTTCGTTATCACACATCTTTCAAAAAGGGGTAGAAAAATGTGGGCGATCTAACCACTCGATTAAATCCTCGTTTGGTGCATCCTCGCTGTTGTACGCAACTTCACGTAGAATTTCTTTCAGGTTATTGTCAATTTTAGTTTGCCAAATTTGCGAACAATTTGCGCGTACAGTGATTCCATAAGGCAGTACACAGTATGCCGAAGCATTGGCAACCCTTCTTCGTGAGAAAGCAGAAATGTTTTCGTGGTATAAAAAAGGCAGGATACACTAGGCAGTTTTTTTTTTAGCAATATAAGTAATATGGGACTTCCAAGATTCATCACTATGAAAATATATACTTAAGTTTTTGATTACATTAACATACTTAATGGGTGTGCAACAACAATGAACACAGTTCGACGAATGAAGCAAAAATGGATTATCCAGGCATTTTGTTTTCAAAGGATTACTGAAACATACAAGCTTTGTTTTCTTTGTGCTAATTTCGATGAGATTCGCATCAAACTAATTCATTAAATGGGTAGCTGTAGATTTTAAAGAAACAATTGCACTGTGCAAGTTTATGTAATGTGACACCAATAGGATATATCATCAGGTTTTTGATATAAGTCACATCCAAAACATGTTTTCGCCATATCATTTACATACATATTAAATGAAAGTGCCAACGACACAAAACCCTAAGGAACTCCAACCTTCGAATTCACTGCTGTGCTTCGGGTATTATAAATGGAAACTTGTTGCGCACGATTTGATAAAACAACTTTGAATTGACCAGAAAAAGGGGCCACGAAAACTGTAGTGGAATATTTTTGTCAACAATATTTTTATGCGGGATATAGTCAAACACTTTTGCCACATCTAAAAACAGTGCACATACAAATTTGATGTTCTCAAAAGACGAATTCAACGTGTCTACAAGACCTTCGAGTAAACAATCGGTGCCACTCCCCGTGATAAACCTATACTGAGACGAAGACAAAAGATCGAACCTCTCAAGAAAGGACGTCATTGTTCTTATAGGATGGGTTTTTCCAGAATTACTGCTAAACATGGGAGAATGAAAATCGGCCTATAACTTTCAACTATATTACGCTTTCCACCGTTGTAGAGTGGTCTGAAAATGGCGCTTTTCAGGCCATCAGGAATAACCCCAGTTCTTACAATTCCATTGAATATAGTGATCGATGCAATACTCATAGTAACGAAATTTCGACATAGTAGCGAAATGGATGTCATCCGCTCCTGGCGTCTTGTTCTACTTGAAACTGAATAGCAATATATGAAGATCTTCGAGAGTCATATCGAGTAAAAATGCTGAGTGCTCAAAGGGGTGTTCAAGATTAGTGGGAATGATATTCTCATCACGTGAAATGCCCAAGACTGAAGCGAAAAATCTATTGAAGATTTCGGCAATTGATTTCGAATCAAACCCAAAAATGTTTAAGATAACATCATCGAGGGAAAGCTCGGAAACACATCATTTCACATCATTTACTAGAGGCCATGTTTTTGAAATATGAATACGTGACTTATACAATGATTCTTAGATGTGTTGGAGCGCTTCTTACACCGAACAAGTGATTTGACGAAATTTCGTTTACGTTGATATTCTTCTTCTAACTCTTCATCTTTTCGGTGTCGACGACATCGTGCCCATAAGATATATTTTCTTTAATGGCCGAAAGAATATCTGCCGTAAGCCAAGGATGATTTGGTTAGCGCTTTTTTACTTCAATCATTTTTCTACGCGCTCTTCTAAAAGTTTGAAAATATCGACAAGTATAGAATATAGATATCCTGGTAGTTTGTATTCTCCACATATGAAATCCAGTCATAAGCAGCCATTAGTCTATCAAGGTGACGTGAGTCAATGATTGTAATTCTCTTTTGCTTCTCGGAGCGTTCTCCGGATAAATTCATAGGCATGTCAAATTGACACGCCACAAAATAATAATCCGCCAGCTTTTGCTCAATTACTGCCGATACTACGGGCGCCCCTGTTTGTCTAACATTTATGTGATCGATACACGAAATTAGCAAGTTATTTTAAAGGAGTTCTTCCCTTGTTGCTGAATTAATTAGACTTTCTAACCCGAGATCGGCAAGGCAAATATATTTAAATAATCACATGCAATGGATCTTGAAGGTTTTAGTAGGAAGATGTTGAAATCACCCACTAGGCAAAGCTCATTGATTTGTGACATGTTCCTTAGCTTCGAGTTTAACTCATCTAGAAATTAAAGCACAATTCCCGATGACAGTCTGTACAAGTTCATGAGCGAAATTCCAGAAGTATTATTAAAAGGTTTAAAAGAAAGACATCCGGCGTGTTTGAAAGAAACCATGATATTCGCAGTAGACCAGCCAAATGTTTCGTAAACAACGACGCCGCCTCTTCTAAACTGTCTACGCGCAAGGAACAACGCATCGAGACCAGATAAGAAAAATGTACCTTGCGAAATGTCTACGTCCCGTCCCGAACACTGATTTCAGTTAGAACGAGACCGTTGACTGTAGCATGAACCGCTCCTACGATATTTTTAAAATAATTACAATGCTTTCTGATACTCCTTATATAATAATATTAATAATAATAATAATAAAACTACCACTACTACTACTCATAACAATAATTTTTAATGACTCAGGAGAGCCACGGCACCGCAGAAAGGGCTGTACCACGGAGGCCCGCGATGCCGCAGGGTGATTATGGGATGATATAATACATACGAAACAGGATGACGACGACATACTCTTGTGAATGTCGCCGGTGATGAAGTGTATGCCAAAAATACACTAACTATATTTTTGGCACTACACCTTATTCAGTCCATGTCCAACCCCCAGTCTCAGATTAATTTCACTATGGTAAACGACCACGAGCTCGCCTGCATACTAACTGTATTTTCGGCGCTATACTTTATTTCAGCCTAAGTCATACCGCAGTCAACTAGAATACGTACTAACACAAACACAGGCTAAAACTAGGTCACGGCGCATGCAGGGAGCGTATTTGGCTTAGCTGTGACGTTGCCTTTTTGGCATCGCTTGACCGACTCATAAAATCTGTGAAACAAAGTATAAGCATCCCATGCTAATAGCGATGCCCTACCCGATAACCTTAATGCAGCTGACTTACCAACCAGTAGAGGTCTTGGAAGAAGCATAACACCACCAAGGAAGATAGATGTTCCAAAGCACTCGCTGAAGCTATCGGCGTCCACAAGATCCATGTAAAGCACCGGAATCAAAATCAAAGTAGCACCGTTGCACCAACCAACGACCATGGCGAGGAATGCATGAAGATAAAAGGAGTGGCAGAGAGGCATCAAACACAACGACACTGCACAGACAAAGAGGTTGACGGCCGTCATGAAGTTCTTTCCGATGAATCCTTTGTCCGTGATCCAACCCGATCCCAGCTTGGCCACCATGTCTCCCATCGAGTAGAACATAAGCAGAAGGACGGCGTTCCATTTGGAAATATTCCGGTCAATCGCAAAGTCCACGATGACAGCAAGGTACGTGGACATAATGAAAAGGCTTATGCCATTCGTAGAGGCGATTAGGTAGAATTTGGGAAATACCAAATACGAAGGAATGTTAACCTTGAAGCGACTTCTTGTGCTTTTCGGACGGACTCCATGCTTCTGCGTCTCGTAATATGCATCATCAATGTCATCCCCCTCAGTGAAAAGACTTTTGAAGTTCTTGCTGCGATGGTCCGCTTCAGTGAAAGGACTTTCGCCATTCTTTAATCCTGAGTACGAAGCTCGTGTGTATTTCCAGTCACCATCTTCTTGGTGTTCCTTTTTTGCGTGTTGATACTGTTTTACCGTTGATAGACATTCTCCACTAGAAGTCATTACGAGTTTCGCACCCTTGACACATTCTTGAATGCCTCTAAAATCCGAATATATTTTTTCCTCTAATGGCAGCTTTAATGCTGAGCTTTCTTCGAGGGCAACTTTTGGCTTATGCAACTTCTTTGTAATGGTGAGATTCACATGCGCACCTTTCCCACTAGCACAGCCTAAACGAGTACCCTGATTCTCTTTGTTCTGATCCAAAGAAATGTATGCGCTGTCCTTGTTTTGTAAGGATGGTTTTCCTCGGGTTATGTCTGGAGGTAGTCTCTGCAGAAGTGCCCCTGCAGTAGCGTTCAACATGAGAGCTCCAGCGATCAGGAGCATTCCCTTGGTGCTGTATTCGTCAACCAAATATTGTAATAATGGCGGAAATATAAGTCCTCCAATGGTCAGTCCCGCGTAGCTTATTCCACAAGCGACAGCTCTGTAACGGGTAAAGTGCTGTCGTATCATGGAAGTAGAAAGTGTGATAAAAGAGATGGCGATACCTGCAAGCAGCCAAAGAAATAAAAGTTGTAATTAAAGTGTTATGCAGACGATAATATTTGTAATATAATGTTTGAAGTTTTTAATGCTTTTTCACGTGCTTTTTCTAACATCTTCTCCTCATTAAAAGAAAAAAGAAAGCAATATCCGAGCTCTCAGGGAAATACACACATTTTTTATCAAAGTTTAAACATTGTAATTGAAAAGAAAAAACTAAATTAATGGACTAAGACCATATCAGTGGTGCTCAGAAATCTGTTACACGCTCGACGCTTAAATAGCTAGGTCAACTTAAAGGCCGACGCGCAGCCAGAAAGGAGGAAACTCTTCCAGTTTCTCCTTTCCATTCGAGAGGGATAATCTCCTACTTTCTGCGGGGAGTAGCCCGGAGCGACCCGCTCTTGTGGGGAGTGGAGGGGAGAAGAGTCCAAGAGGAAATGAAGAGAATGAAACTGGGAACTGGTTTTCTTCCCGGCGGAAGACGCATCTGTAGGTCGGCCTTTAAAAAAACCTCTCATGCTTTCTGCTTTAATTCAAAATAGCTGGACAGTGCGAAATCTGTAATAATTTAAAATGACTGGACATTTTAGAAATAGTTTTTTTTTAATTCCTGTTTTATCCCGAATTCCCAGCTGAACTTGTTCTATTTGATTTTCTTGTCATCGGTGTAATTAGGTAAGTCAAGAAGCTGTTCTTCCTATTTTACTTTTTACTTTGACCATCTTAATCTAGCCTTCCCATCTGTTCCTCGCACCACAGCGCGTTTTAAGTGCAAAGCAGTAAGGTAAATCTCAAGAAAGAAAATGTTAATCAATCAAGTGCTTAAAACTCATTAATCCATTTCAGTTGCCTAAAATGAGCCTGAAAAGTTTTACAATCAAAAATTAGGTTTTAAAACACCTTGAGCATTTGATAACCAAAGTAGCGTGCACTTACCATATATAACTCCCAAAAAGACGATAAGCAACCATATCCCGTTGGTAAAGAAGCAGATGGAAACGGCTAGGCCGCCGACCAGGCACGCAGAGACGGTGAACTTCCAGATCGCGTAACGTCTTCCCAGTCTTCCCACTATAGGACCTACGAATTCAGATTGTATACTCCACTCACACGGGATATTACTAAGTTACTTTAACAAACTATATTCGAGTAATTTCATTCCAGATACTTTTACGGTGCTTAGCGTAATAGTTTTCGTCGGCTTCTAAAACGAATATCTTGCTAATGACATGAGAGTTTTCATTGAAATGACAGTCGCATGCAATGGCTAGGGCTTCGAAACTTTAAGGAGCTGTGCGAATTTTGGAAGTATGAAGCCATAAGAAAATTAGAGCCGAAACATTTTGCTTTTTCTTTGGTAAAATTGCGCATTGGTAGAAACTACCGCTATTTATGATTTCCACACTCTTTGTGTTTTACTAGGATACATGACGCTCACTGAAGAATTGAATGACAACATCAAAAACGCGGCATGGGACAAACGGCATCTTAAGAATCATGGGTTTGAATGTCAAGTCAAGCAAGTAGGCGGTTTTCTAATTCTGCACTGTGAAATGGTAGAGAGAATGCTAGAAGCTAAAGTCGGTGACAGGTTAAAAATTCAGTAGCTGTTCCACCTCCAGCGCGTAGTTTCTGCCTTTGATAACACTTCCTGGCACGCGCAGTCAGAGCCCGATGCAAGGCAACGAGCTTGTGATGGGGGTGGTGTGCCTAAGGAATTCTTAACCCGTCACCGACTAGTACACCCGTAACACTATAATATTACGAGAAACAGAATAGAGCACAGCACCACGTAATCCAAGATGTCTTTATTGTGCCCGTTGACAGTCAGTTATTAACGTATACTTTTTAGCTTATGCATATTCAGGGTTCAGGAGCCAGTGGCACAACCCACGGAAACGGAAACTCAATTGCTTTACGGTATCGCATACCTGAGACGCAGAGGAAGATGCCCATCAGCGTGACAGGCCACGACGCTTCTTCCCTGGTGATGTTGAGCGAGTTTAGAAGTGCTATGTATATGATGGCAGCAGAGCGGAAAATGCCAAAGGCGAAGACATAGACCCAACAGCATCCTGCAGCCACGATCCAACTTGTCGAAGAGTCCATAAGCGATCCTTGCGGTCACAAACAGCTTGAAGAGAAATAAAATATACTGTGAGGTTCACATCTATGGAGTTGCTGTATACTGACATGAATGAACAAAGAGTCACTATGTCTAAAAAAGTGTCAAAAGTCTAGCCCATCACTCAATTAGGCAGTTTGTTGATTGGTCAGACCATTAAATATTATCGTAATTTTTTTTTTTTTTGCTCATTGAAGGAAGATTTCAGATCAGTCTTCATGGTTTTTGTGTCAAGCCGGAGTCACACTGCTTATAAATCCTACAAATGACAGTCATACAGATTCGAACACGAGTCACCGGTAGATCCGTGCTTAGAATGCCGCATGGCAATGAGTTCAAGGAGAAAGGTTGGTCAGCGGCATTCGGACCGTGGTATTGCGGTGACTCATGTTTTCAGAGTGTTTTTTGCGTGATGTGTGAGCAGAGTGACCCTGGCTAAAAGATTACGGCATAGTCTTGTAATAGTGAGATGACAAAATTGCGAAATTCAACATCAATTCGAGTAGAACTAAAAATTAGAGAGCGCCACACTAGCTGCAGAAACGTTAAATTAAAAAAAAGGGCCTCGTTCCCATGAAAACAAGATCGAATATTCTCTGCGTAGCGGTGGTATCAGGGAAATGATAAAAAAAAATGACCGCATCTCCACGTGGTGAATGATGTTGATTGGGGCTAAGCTCTGGCGGTGCTGATAATACTGATTTTATTGTTCATAGGTAGTGCTGATGGTGCTGATTTTTTTTATTGCTCATAGGTAGTGCTGAGTTCCGGGTTGCGTTTCGACTTCATTATTACTGCTTTATGGTCGGTGAAATGCAGAGCCAGTGGTTCTTCTAGCGGATCAGCTTGGATCCGCTAGAAGCCGTGGGAACGCATCTCCGCCGCTTAAGTCAACGGTTTCATGTCAGAAAGAGAATGTGTGGTATGGAACGTGGCTATATACGCATTTGAGCATTTGACCGCAGCGCCCTCTCGTCTATAAGTGTTGAGCCAATGCATGCAAAGTTTAACGCGATTATATACGCATTTGACCGCAGCGCCCTCTACTGTATAGACGTTGAGCGGCCACATACAACGTTTCATCCATGACATCCCCAGCTCTTGAGTTACTACCCCATCTCAGAGCCCCCTACTCGTACCGCAGTCGTGGCCGAGTGGTTAAGGCGATGGACTAGAAATCCATTGGGATCTCTCCGCACAGGTTCGAATCCTGGCGTGTCCGCAAAAAATTGTTTTTCTTTTTTTAAGAAGACAGATGGGATGGCAATCGATGTGAGCACGGACGGACGAACGGACGGACGGACAAAGCTGGACCCTAAGGAGCTTCGCCCCTAAAACAGGATCCTAATACAATTCTTACGTCAGCACCCTTAACCTCAGTTAAGTCTGACTGAAGTCAGACTTAACTGGTGCACTTACACGGCGGACATGTCCCCGGACATGTTCCTGCGAAATCGGTGACGTTACCTTTTTTCCGGTGCGAAATCCGCCATATTCCATGCGAAAATAAAGCATGCAAAACTCAAGAGCTGGTCCGCGGACCACAGGAACGTGTCCAGGGACGAGTCCGCGGACCTGTTGAATGTTTGTATCACGTGGGCAAACGTCATAAAAGAGGTCCGCGGACTTGTCGTACCCCGTTTATTGAGATTTTAAACCTGTTCAATTCCAGCTTTTTTTCTGGTCTCGCGAGGTCCATGACAGGTCCGCAGACTCGGCTAACTCGGAAGGAACCAATTGCGCCAAACGGCTCGGGCGACAACTCGCTGAACATGTTGTCTTTTTTTTTTTTTTATGCGTTAGCACTGAGCGCTTGTTTTTCACGAAAATCCTGTGGTGTCTTTCGTTTGTGAGTGCCGGGGAGAAAAGGAGAAGGAGGGGGAGAGGGTGATGCGTGCGATGCTCCCATTGATCCGGAGCGCTGACGTCCTCGCGCCAACCTCTCCCTCCCTCCCCGGCGCTGTCAGACCGATAGTCACCGCCGAGTTTTTGTCAAAACAAGCCCTTTCGTTTTCGTCAAAGTCACGCGCACTGCTGGCGCGGAGCCAGAGGCGAGGAGGCGCCGGGCAACACCTAGATAACAAAGCCGCAGTGCTGAATGAAGTGGCGTCATCAGAGAAGGCCCACGCTGGACACAGATTGGAAACGAATGCTGCGTCAGCGCTTCGCTTCAAGTCAAGTTTGAGCCGAACATTGACGCAATCGTCGTGTCAAAACTGTGCCCAACGTTGGCTTTCTCTGACGACGCCATCTGATTCACCACTACGGCTTTGTTATCTAGGAGGTGTTGCGCCGCGGTGCGGTGAAATCTCTGCCGTCGCCGGTTGTTCTTCGCTCTGAGTTTCCGTAATAGCGGTGCGTGGGCTGTGATGTGTGTGTGTAGTTAAAACGATGGATACGGTTCCTTCCACGAGTGATATGGACGCGGTTCCTTCCACGAGTGGCATGAATGTGGTTCTTTCCACGAGTGATATGGATGACCGTATCCAAGGGCGTCGACATATTCTGACAGGCAGAATACGGAACAGGAGTGAAAAAATTACAAGCAGGAAGATCCGTTGGTGGATTATTAGAGAATCCGTTAGTATAATCCTTGGGAAACGCAACATTCGTCTCCCTTTGGGAAACGCTAACACTGGCCCCGTAACGAGGACAAAAAGAGGTATCAGGAATAGTGGAAGCAAAAGGGAAAGCCAAAAGAAAAAATTTAAAGGGTCAGCGTTACGTTTCCCAAAGGGGGACGTGTGGAGCGTTTCCAAGGGTCAGGCTAACGCATTCGCTAAGAATCCATCAATATATATTTGCTTTTAATCGACCACTTTTAGCGTTTGTATTTATAGCTACCCTAGTTACACAAGCGCTGTAAACTGTCATTAAGCCAAGGACACATGACTCAATCGCAATCGGCCGGAGTTTCACGGTGGCGTCAACTGTCGTTAAGCCGCTAACGAACACTGCGTTGAACTGAGCTGGCCTACCTCAGTCAACTGGTGGGTTCGCCCCGGTAGAGCTAAAGCTTCCGCCGATGGCCAGCGCCAGCGAAACACTTACTATTGCGGAGGATTGGGGGAAGTATCTAGAAAGTATCGCAGCAGCAATTATTCTTGGAAGAGGTATGATTCTGGGCAAGAGCTGCCGCTAAAAGAATAACGGCACGTCGCGGAAGCCCACGCTCGACGAGCGCGGCCATTGTGATGTCGGTGCCGATAAGACTTTCGTTGTGCCTCTTGCCTAAATTTGTGTTAAACGTTCCGATCATCGTTTCTTTACTTTAAAAATAAAAAAAGGTAAATATATTTTGTGTTAAACGTTTACAATTAATAAAAAGTGAGCTTACAATTTATTTGAATAACTTTTAAAATAAAGATGTATAGACCGATCTCACCAAGCGTTTGGCGCATGCGCGAGACAGCCATAACTTTAGTTCAGAGGAGGCCATCGGCCGTGCACGAGCCTGTTCGTGCCCTGCATGCACAGAGCTCCAGCGAGCTTGTCGCACGCGCAGAACGACTACAGTTCCCTCGATGCATTGCGGCAGCGGTGGCGTAGTCAAACTGGCTGGTGAGATCGGTCTATTGTGACATCAGTTTTGGTTTGGTTTCGGTATCAACTGGGATCGAAAGTTGGGGGTTTTATGCCTATGTACCCTGTACCGCCTGGTTACACCGGACAAGAGATGCCAAAAATCGCTGGCTCAGTTATCGCTGAAACGTACAGTGTAACGGGGGTATTAATTGACTCCGTTTTATGTACCGGTTGACACTAGTTGACACCTTATTGAACCGAATTTGTTTATATGCTATTTCTTGCAATTACAGTCTTCGTTCCTGCCGCGTGTAAAGAAACTTGAAAAATCGACAGTGTGTTACGCCCTTTTCTTATTCAATATTCAGACATGCGTCTTAACATTTCAATATAGGAACCGACCTCGACGAATACAAACACCAAATAAAAGTTTATTAAATACTGAAGACAAAAGTAGTTATATAGAAATCCCAAGCGATATTGTAATACTTGTGTATGTAATGTCATAGCCAGATGTACCAATGAGTGCCAATACCACAACGCGAAATCTTGTGGTCATTTATAGCTATCAAAAGTTGTAGTGAAACGTGGAATGTACAATTTATTTCGGGAAAAAAAGGCAAATGCGCTTAGATTTCTTCCTATTCTGATTCATCAGAGAATTATTTATGCTGCGTTCAGGAAATTATCTTTATTTTAATTTAACCCAATTATAAAATTTGACAGGCAAATGCTAACTGCGAAAAGTGTTCAATGTGTTCAAGCAACGGTTCAAGAATAAAAAGCTGTGAAATCGGTTTGACCTTGTAGATAGATAATTTGTTTTTTCAAAGCATGCATGGTTATCGGTTGTGGAACATTATAATTTAGGCAGAATAGGATACATAGCTTTTATTTTCGGATGGTCTAGGTGACTTTCGATGGGCCAGCTGAACAAATATTACACCACGCACAAAAAAAACACCATTCACACTGTTGGACTTGCAATTGTTTAATGCTCCTCTTTTTCTTTTTGCCATTGCGACTAATTAATATTTTCTTTTTCTTTTTATCGCGTAAATCATAATTTCTTTTTCCTTTTCTTTATGCCGCTTTTCATTTTTTTCTTTTTTGGGATGAGGTGGTTGCGCATTCTTTCTTTTATCCTTCCCCGGACACCGTGGTTCCCCGCAGGAGAGGCATGGTGTCCGGGAAGAAATAAGAATAAAAGAAAGAAGAATGCGCAATCGTTTCATGCCAAAAGAGAATGCGCGACCACCTCATCCCAAATAAAAACAAAAATTTAAAAGCGGCCTAAAGAAAAACAAGAAATTATAAATTACGCGATATAAAGAAAAATAAAATATTAATTACTCGCAAAGAAAGAGAGAGAGAGAGAAAAAAAAGAGGAGCTTTAAGCAGTTGCAAGTCCAGCTGTGTGAATGGTGTTTTTTGTGCGTGGTGTAATCTTTGTTCAGCTAGCCCATCGAAAGCAATGAACCAACTAGCTCAGCTAAAGCCCGAGTCTAGGTGACATTCAATTAGTTACACACTTCTACGTGACACCGAATATAAAGTCTTTCATTTAATGTTCAGGTGTGGTTTTCTATTATTCTTTTAAGATTACTAATCACATTATGTAAATTCTTTGCCGCGAAGCTTTCGGTATATTTATTGAATGCAAAAGCGCGCAACTTCCATCCGGAGGCTGAATATTTCTCTCCCATTTTCTTTTTGTTTGGGCACTTCCCAGGAAAGTCTGATGGTTCCACACTCAAGCCTGCTGCTGCACACGATGTGTGTGAGGCGTGTGAATGCAGTATGCTGTCGTACGTATCAGCCACAATAAAGCCCAAATTTGTTTCGCAGGATAGCTGTAAAGTAAAACTATATACTCATGAGTTATTTTCGTGTTTCTTAGCTACCACGAGCCCTTCCCGTCAGTTATTTCACCAGATCAGCTGCTAAATGCGTTTCTGACTCGTCTTTAAGCCTTTATATTCCCTAATGCAACGTTTACGATTGTACATGCTCAGCAGTCCTTCGGTTGCCTTGTCAAGAAAGGAGATTCATTTTCTGGCCTCTTGATTCGCTTGGCTTTAGCGCGTGCCCTTTGTATGGCTTGTTAGAGGCGGTATTTTGTTTTGTTTTTTTCGTTTTGTCTTTTTAGGCTGATTCTCTTCCTTTTTGTTCTCGACTGTGCTTGTATATATTGCACCGTTGCGTTCAATAAAACTTAGTTGCGAGTCAGCGCTCTGCCTGTGTCTGCCTTCATGCGGTCCGTCGATTTTTGCGCTGTTTTCATCTTCTGAAGTAGGTCGTACCAACTTGCCCATGCATCAACTTTAGGGTACAAAACACGTCTATTTGAGTTATACCCATGGCAGAATTTGATGACACGAAAACAGGTAACGCTGATGTCAAGACTGAATCAATCGGAAAAAGTATATTTGTCAACAGCATTTTGGCAACTAACTGTCATTGACTCAAGTTGCAGGATACTGGAAGAATGTATCTATTCAATATAACTAGGTAGACTAACCTAAGTTATTTGAACTAGTTACTTCAACGTTTTAAAAATAATGGCTCGTACACATTTGCGGATCCGCAAGTGGCAGAATCTACACGCCGCTGGCGAATATTCAACCGCGAAAGTAGCCTGATCAATCCCCTTTTTTTCTTCTGCACCACCGCAGCCAATCAGAAAGCACGAAGGAAATGACGATTGCTGACGTCGCATCCCGCCCTAGTCGTCCGAGTACCCCTGAACGATCCGAGTTCCCCAGTTGGTAATGGCACCGCCTGGTCAGTGTCGCTGTATCCGCAGAGATGCTCACCGATGGGAAAAGAAATGGTCGAATCCTCTACGAAAAAAAAAACGCATCGAGACTACAAAAACAAAAGAAGAACAAAATATGTGTGCACTTACTCTTAGGGACCACTAGCGCTAGATTTCAGCACTAGCGGAGGCCTAATTGTCTGGAATCCAATTAAAAATTAGACTCCAGACAATGAACTCTTTTCTTGCATTTAATAAAGACTCCAGACAATTGACTCTTTCCTCGCATTTAATAAAGACGCGTGCAATGGCATATCAGGACATTACAAAACAAATTGTTTCACTATAGAGTTAAGTAGTTTTTTTTATAAAAATAGAAATACTAGGCCCAATTCAAAGTTCCCGCCGTGCACTGTGACGTAACAGTGTACCGCAAGGTGTCGGGGCGGTCAGAAGGGAGGCATCGCCGGAAGTCGCGTGAGTTGTATCCCTCCTCGTGCTTACCGCGAGCGCGTGTAATATTTTTTAAATATTTTTGTTATTCTCCGCACCTCCACGAGCGATCCAAGCAGACAAGGTTTCTTTTATTTGCTTTTCATCGCTTAATGTTGCTGTAAAGGTAGAAGAAGCGGAGTCAGTGAATTGACGTGATCAACTACAATGCCTAGAAGGTGCTGTGTGAGGGACTGTCCCGGTATTTCAGCAACTGAAGAAGAGATCACACTGCATGCATTTCTGAGAGACATACATCGGCCGCATGAGCACCCAGTAAACAAGTTCTACTCATGCTCTAGACAAAATACGTACTTTGTGATCGACGTTTACTTGTACTTAATTGGTACACTCACCAGTCCGTATTCTTTAGACGGCAGGCATCTACAGCCTGGAGAGTATCCGATGATTCAACGACCTCGGTGTCTAACCTTCAGCAATGCGATCGGGCGTGTCGTATGCTAGCAATCCTAATTTCTGCGAGCGTTCTAATTTTTTTTTTCTTGAAAACTTGACAGCTTGTTTTGCGCCCAGTATAGCCCTGTATTATCGGACTGACGGCATGCACTCGTACACTGGCTTGTACTCGCAACGCTTTCATCATTGACCTCCATCACGTCGATCCACTGACTCTTCGTCCTCAAATTTTACAGCACGCAAACTAACCAACGGTGCAGGGATAAAGAGCTAGTGGAACTGAAACTTCGTTTTCTACGATCGCTCGTACGAAGAGCAGAATAATAAAAAGAAAAAAAGTCTTAGGCACGGTCGCGGAGAGCACGAGGAGTGAAACTCACGCGACTTCCGGTTAACCCACTTTTAGTGACGTAGCTCGATGCCTCCTTTCTGACCGCCCCGACACCTTGCGGTACACTGTTACGTCACAGTGCACGGCGGGAACTTTGAATTGGGCCTCGTATTTCTATTTTTTATAAAAAAAAACTACGCAACTCTATAGTGAAACAATTTTTTTGTAATGTCCTGATATGCCATTGCAACGTTTAGCGTGAAAAAAAAAATTTTTTTGGCGTGTCAGAGCCCTTTAAGCCTGGTTCAGACACTTGCGTATGACTGCATTCGACTGCGTTGCGGCTGCGAGAAACCAGGACATCCCTGCTGCTTATATCGCGTGCCAAGATGATTCCTTGAATTGGATTCCACGCTTCATACAAGCACAGATGTGCCGGTGACTTGCTTTCGGTTCTCGACGCAACGCAGTCCAACGCAGTCCAACGCAACTGTCTGAACCAGGCTTTAATCTAGTTAAGACTTTGGTTGCTCCTGTTTCAGTGATCTTTTCTATTTTTTTTCCCCCAGTGTCTATATAGTGTTTTTTTTTTACGTACTGTATAAATATGCCCTCACTATCATAGTCTCATGTGGGACTGATAGTATTGTGGAATAAAATATTTTGAAATTAAATAAATAAAGTACAGTGCTCCCTTAAATGAACGCCGACACGATATGGTTCGTTTTTGACATTTTTTCGTGCTATTCCTCAGTCACGGTGTCCTCAGCCCATTGGTCGATTAGATCCTTTATATAGAGTTCCTGTATAGGCTCCCTACGGGAGCCAGAGTTGCGCGTTCACACCCGGAGTGCCGGCTTTCCTGCACGGCACGTTGATCCCGCTCCTCACGTGACTGAATTCGGCGAATAGCGGCGGCGCGCGCTCAAGGCGCGCAGCGCGTTGAAAAGCAGGGGAACGTACGCCGGGGCGCGTGCAACGTCTACTTTGCTGAACGACACTTGATCCGGCTCCTCACGTGATCGCGCAACTCTGGCTCCCGTAGGGAGCCTATAGACCTTTCCAATGTTTACAAAATCACAGTCCAGCGTGCGATCTTCACAGCCCAGCACGTGCGCGTTCGTCGCTTCGGAAAGCGAGCTAAGCACGCGCCATACGCACGAACAGTCAAAATGGCACCGGCCACACGCTCTTTTCTGGAAAGGTCTATAGACCTTTCCAAAAACGAGCTTGTGGCCGGTGCCATTTTGAGCGTTCGTGCGTATGGCGCGTGTTTTGCTCGCTTTCCGAAGCGACGAACACGCACGTGCTGGGCTGTGAAGACCGCACGCTGGACTGTGACCTTTCCAATGTTTACAAAATCACAGTCCAGCGTGCGGTCTTCACAGCCCAGCACGTGCGTGTTCGTCGCTTCGGAAAGCGAGCAAAGCACGCGCCATACGCACGAACGCTCAGAATGGCACCGGCCACAAGCTCGTTTATGGAAAGGTCTATAGACCTTTTCTTTAACTGTGCCGCCATCTTGAGATTTGCGGCGCCGATGATGCCGTCTAGCGGCTTAGAAAAAGAAATACCGGCTAGTTCTGGCAGCACAGCTATCTGGGTAGGCAACGGTGTGGGTATGGGGGGAACTTGGCTAGATTTGGCTATGGTGGGCTGCAATAACTTGGTTGGAGCTTGTCCGGTTGAATCCAGCTGGCTCACAGGCCATCACCTTGCCTCCTCGAGAGAACGAGGACGAAGACGGTGGGGGTTTTGATTGAGTTTCCACAGCGAGGTATATATGAGCAGTTTAATGTAGTCTATGCAGGTAAGCTCTCGGCATTTGATAGCTCCATCTTGAGTGGTGGCATGTGGACTTTTTCATACCTTTCACATACCATGGGGCTTGCAGTGATAACCTAATTGGACCACCTGCACCGGGAATTAAAATCGGTCCTCTTGTCGTAGACGAAGTGGTCGTGAACTTAAACGTGACGTTGAGTCTGATACGAATCTCTCGCGATTCAAGCTCGCAATCGTCTGACTTCATAAATAAGGATTCTTGGGGAAAATGCGAAGCTCGATAACATTGCAGCCACACTCGGGCTTCAGCTTCTTGTGCTCATGGCACACTTTCTGCTATTGCTCTCATGCTTTTTAATATTATTTATCCAATCGACGACCACGCAGTGGTACCCAGACAACCGTAGATTTTCGGAAATTGCAGCACGGTAAAAAGGAGCACTCAGAACTAACTCATGCACGACGTCCGTTTTTAAGCCTTTTCGCCCATACCCTTGGCGGTTGCATACCCTGTGTCAGCGGGCAATCCAAAAATGCCCCAGGTCGAGGGTATGTCAGTTACTGGCTGGTTTGAGGTTATGCGAAAAAGGTCTATACAGGAACTCTAATCCTTTTCATAACTCAGAGTGACCTTGTGGCAGTCCTGAAAGCTCCAATATTGCCGCTCCAATGGCACTGATAGGAGATTATGCTCGGATAAATCACGCACCTTCGATTTCTTGAATTCAAGGTGACGAAAAAGGACCAACAGCTTTTCCTCTTTCTCTCTATGCTTTCGAAGACGTTCGCTTTTCCTGGTGTAGAGAAGCTGTGTAGCGCCTGGTACCGCCGACATCAGAGCGTTGGGCTTGGTTCTGCTGGGTGGGTAGACTGACTTTCGGAAAGGGTCTATTGCGTAAAGAAGTCTTGACTCCCCGATCACAACGCAGCCTGTCGAGTTATCTAAAGGTTTTCGATTAACGCTTTGCTAAGTAGTAACAGTGATTGATGTGCCGACGCGCCCTCCCATTGGTCCCTTCCAGCGTTCTGTTTTCGGTTTATTTATTTTATTTATTTCGATACCCTCAGGGCCCTCAGGGCGTTACAGAGGGGGTGGATACAAGGTATTTAATAAACGCAGAAACAAAGAGTATAATATTCGAACAACAACAACAAAAACATAAAACAAAATCTAATTAAAGTAAGCAGGATTAGAAAGGTGTTCAGTTCTGGCGGTTTTGAAGAATGAGACGTTTCAATGGATGCGATCGAGTGGGGAAGGCGGTTTTACTCTGAGCTGGCCTTGGGCTGGAATGAATCAAAAAACCTATTTGTGCTGCAATAAGGAATGTCAACTTTAAACTGGTAATCAACGCGGGATGATGAAAGGTATGAAGGCTGTAAAAGACGTTTGTGCTGCAATGATGAGTTATAAAAGAAAAGTTTATAAAAAAAAAAAAAAAGAAAAGACACGAACTTTCTCGTCGAAATCGTAATTCATGGAGGCGAAGATTAGATTTCATTAGTGAAACGCTAGCGAGACGAAAATAGTTCGAGAGGATAACAAGCGCAGATTGATTCTGAGAAAGAGCGAGAGAGAGACAGAGTAAATGAATGTAGTGGAGTTTCGGGTGATTGAGTGGGCGATATAAAATCAACTTGAGAGACAAACGGGCCTGAGAAAAATTGCGATGTAAGTAGCCGAGGTTGCGGTTAGCGTAACTTATGACGTAGGTGACGTGGGTATGCCATGAGAAGTTCTTAGTTATGTGAACTCCGAAGTACTTGTGCGAAGTGACATGCTCTAATGGGACACCGTTAAAGGGGCAGTGCAACAATATTCAATTGGAATGTTTTTTACTTTACACGAGCTTACTCTCACTAGTGGGACTCAAGGATACTCGCACGCAACGCCACCGACCAAGAAACTCCTTTGTTGCGGTGTAATTTCAAGGACAAAACCGAGCGTTTTCATTCAATCTCTCCTTCGCAAAACCTGATGACGTAGCTGGGCGGTAGCAGTACCGCCCAGTGACGATATTTGAATGCGGCTCGTAGATTGGACCCGAGCATGGCGTGGACACTCGATTTGGGCTCGTGATAATCGATAGCTCGAGAAGCATTCGGGTAGTGGCCCGCGTCCAATCGCTGCAGCGACAACAATAGCCGAGCCATAACAATGTCTGGAACTCAGCGCGTGTCCTGTGCCTTGCCAACCCCAGCGCGTGGCTATGATCAACATTGGCGGCATATAATCGGCTCCAAATCACGTGGCCGCTTGTTCTGGCTGCGAGTTGAGGGGGTGAACTCTGCTCGTTTTTATTTATTTTTTTCTGCGACTTCGATTGCGTGTGGTGAAAAACGAACGGGTATTTCACAGGTCATTAACGTCAGGGATCCGTTCTAAGTGGTATTTGCGCAAAATACAAAAATCGTTGCATCGCCCCTTTAATGTTATAGACACGGGATTTGGGGGGATTAGAAAGGCCGGAAATGTTCATGCTCTTACATTTGCTAATGTAAAAATTCATTAAAGGGATACTGAACCAAGGAATGTTGTGTCCATAATAAGTGGCGCACGTTCTTTCCACGAGCCAGCAGCCGCCGGTGTGCGCGAGCACACGCAACAAAAATGACGTCAAAGACCTCCATTCGCGATTAAGATGACAGTGAGATGTATGGGCTTCGGGCCAAAGGAGAATAAAGACAAGGTTTTAATCTACACAGTGGTGTCTGGTGTAAAAGGTAAGCGATTACTTGGCCTAACAAGCACGTAGCTTTCACTTGTAGAGATGAAGAGCCTGTCTTCATTCTCCTTTGGCCCGAAGCCCTTGCATTTCATTGTCCTCTTTAGCGCGAATGGAGGTCTTTGACGTCATTTTCGTTGCGTGTGCTCGCGCACACCGGCGGCTGCTGGATCGTGGAAAGAACGTGCGCCACTTATTATGGACACTAAATTCTTTGGTTCAGTATCCCTTTAAGCATTTATTGCAGCATATAAATATGTTGTCGAGGTCAGATTGGAGAAGAGAATGATCCCATTGGTTAATTATTTTAAAGAAAATGACTTTATAGGAGACTGAATGCCAACGGAAAGGTAATTGATATACATAAAAAAAAGCAAAGGGCCTCAAACAGATCCCCGAGAGACACCAAACTTCACAGGACAAGGAGATGAGGCGCAAACATGAGCGGTTACAAACTAGGCGCGGCTCGTCAAAACAATATTCAATCCATATGACGACATTAGGGTCAATATTTAAGATGCTGATTTTTAAAGAAGAGTAATTGATGTGGTACCTTGTCAAACGATTTTCCGAAGTCGAGGGGGGTGCAGTCCAAAAACGATCCATGGTCAAGGCCTGAGGCTACGTGATGAGTAAAGGAACGCGGTTGCGTTCCACAGGAGTAATGTCTCCGGAAACCATGCTTAAATGGGATAAATATAAATTAGACTCGAGAAAGAACATAAGATTTCAATAGATGACATGTTCTAACATTTTGCATTTGATTCTCGCTAACGAAATGGGTCTATAATTAAGGGGAGATTGTGAATTGCCGGACTTTTGAAGAGAAACCACCTTCCCCACCTTCCAATCATATGACGCTGTGGAGCACTAAATAGACAGCGTGAACATGTGCGATAAAAAGACAGATGAATAGACTTCAGTGTTTTTCAGGAACTTCGCGTTATACTAATTTGCGGATGAAGTTTAAAATTCCTAAAGAATCAATAACAATAGGATAAACTGAAAAGATCTCATGCTTACGTGACTGTGGCACTGCGTGTACCCAAGGATCTAAAATGACTTTGAAAACAACATCGTTTAGGACAGAGCAATATTACCCCTGCGCATGACGTGATAACTTGAATCCACAAACAATATACTATTTTTATTTGTAGGTTTTATAACCCTCCAGAACTGTGACGAGTTACACGCATACACGCGAGAATCGATGAAAGCGTATTAAGAACAATGTGCTTGGCCTCTTTATAGCAATGCGATAAGTGGACGAAGTTTCTCGGTATTCGCACCAGGTCACGGAAATGTTTGTGCGTTTCGCTAGCCGGAACAGACGCTTTTTCTTGTTGAGCAGCCCTTTTCGGGTAGCAGTGAACCACGGGGAAGTTTCTCGTCGGAAATGGTACGAAGCGGTACAGTGCTCACCAAAACGAAATGGACCAGAGGAGCACGTGGCGTCGTCTGGGCCTCGCTAAAGTAACTCTGTATGCTACGCTTGCAGAGCAAAGTATCCCAATGGTGCTCCCAATGCGGCCATGTTGAATTCAAGGCCGCATTGCGGGAAGCGACCGTCGCTTCTGCAAGAGCCCCGGATGCGCAGATAACGTGGCTGTGAGGCGGCGTGCTGCGGCGTGCGGAGCAGAGAAGCAGCGCGATGCGGAGGGCGCGCTCTTGTAGGAAGGCGCATGCATGTTGGAATGCTTTCGCATTCCTACAGGTAAGCAGTCTTAAGTGTCCACCTTTATTTTTATTAATGCGAAAGGATTAACTGTTTTATGGAGCGAAGCCGGCGTTGTCCTAAAGTTTCATTGGCCAAAGGCAGAGCAACGGAGATGCTTCGTCGCTGAAGCCGGCGGGGAGCTCAAAGTCAAAGCGGACGCGCCTCGGGAATAAAACACAAAGAAAAGCACAGCAGCGCAGATGCATCGTCACGGAAGCCGAGGAGCCGGTGTGTGCGCCGCGCCTGCGCAGTGGGGGAACGTGATGTCAACGCCGGAGCGCCTTGTGGAAAAAGAAAACGTGGCGCGCGCTTGTATGAATGCTTTCGCATTCCTACACGTAAGCAGTCTTCAGTGTCTTTTAGACCCTTTTTCTGGGTGTCAGATTTGAGCCATGGTGACTGGCGTTTTGTTGCCTCACCGTGATGCCCAATCACAGCGTTTTGGACACAACACTCTCCGTGAGTTGTCCACGAGTAGAGTAAAGTTGAAAGCTGTAGAATTCCTGAATGATGGCGGACAGAATAGAGCCAGTGCGGTTCGAAAGCTAGAACATGAATAATTGTTTGCTTGTTTATCTTGGAGTGAAGAGAAAGAAATTCCACTTTGGTCGTCGCTATCATATGTAGTTGAAGATTTTTACTTTTCGCGGTGCGGGGACATGACGGGCAGCATTGAATAGCTTATTTTCTAGAACTTGATCGTGACCCTTGTGACGTGCTTCTCGCTTCTTTTTTCGCGGGACTAAAGGCTCGTTCACACACTTGCAACCGAGTACGACCGAGAGAGAAAAGACCGGTTTTAAAGCCTCTTGCGACGTCTTAGGACCGGATGCGATGCTGCGGAGCTGGCCCTAAGACGTCATAAGAGGCTTAAAACAGGTCTTGTCTCTCTCCGTCCTACTCGGTTATTATTAATTGGGTTGTGTGCATATTTATAATGCGTGTCGTTGGTCGGCCATTTCAAAGTTGCGACGAGTCACTCGCTGTGGATGAGCAATATAATCAGTGCAGTACAACCGCTAGCCTGGGGTCTTTAAGGTGCGCCACGCAGTTGTGATACACGATCGCACGCCGGTGCGATGCTCATCCAGATCAAAACGGGCAGGGGCGGGAATCGAACCCAGGATCCTGGGGCCTGCAGCGCGAGCTTTCACTCCACGTGCTCCTCCTACTCGGTTGCAAGTGTGTGAACGGCGCTTAACATTGATTTACTGCAAGAACGAAGAAGCGCGAGAAAGTATTTGAGGCAGGAATCCTCTGCGTCAGGGACAGAATCATCGCCACTATTCCTGAACCTCTCAACCTCGAATTTCAGCGATGGTTCAAAAGGTGTTGCAAGTGCGCGTCGTCTGCTACAACGTAACTTCGTTTTTGGTATTTAGGACAAACAGTTCGCTTTCAAAAATTGCAATTGTGGAAAGTGATTTTAATTTTAATTAGAAAAGATCTAACTTAAAAAAAAAGCGTTGTTTGAATAGCTGTCGTTTTACCTGAAACCGTTTTTTTTGCGTATAGAGTCGAGCTTCAAATAATATTAGGCGTGAGTGAATAAACTTTTATTAAAACGAGCTTCAGGCGCTGATGCTGGGGTGCCCGCCCGGTGGGGGGCCTCCTCTATTCCGGGTGATCGGGCCCACTCCACCAGGCTACGCAGGGCTGAGAGGTCGGAGCTGGCAAGCTGGTCCGCCCACTGCTCGTAGGTTGAGTGAAGATTCGGGGTAAGGGATGTGGTTTGCTGACACTCCCATACTATGTGGTACAGGGTGCAGGTTGGAAGAAGAAATTACAGGTAGCGGAGAAGAGGGCGAGGTACTTGGCATGTATATAGTGCCGTCGGTCACCTCGGCTCTGTATAGGTGGGGGTGCGGTGGCGGGAACTGTCGTCATTAGTGGCGGTATTGGGCGAGGATGTCCGTGTGTCTTTGTAAAGGACTGTGCTTTAGGTCTCTTGGGGTCTGCGTGTCTTCGTCCTCTTGAGAAACGGCCCGGTGTGTATGAACGCGGGCAGCGGCGTGTGCCACCTCGTTTCCCTCGAAGGACTCGTGTGCGTCCTGACGATATGGAGTTCCAGGAGCTGGCACACGTCTTGTAGAACGTTAAGGGCCGCAGGTGATATGCGGCCTAGCAGAAATGTTCGGCAGGTGGATTGAGAGTCTGTCAGTACTGTGAAGTATTCGTCACCAGTAGTGGCCGCCAAAGCGATGGCGAGTTCATCTGCTGTCTTAAAGGGATACTGAACCGAAATTTGGATTTCGCAAAATTAGGCCGCAGAAGTGTTGAACGGGACGCTACGAACTCCAAAACATCAGTCATACATCAATATCTCAAACGGATGGCCGTACTTTTGAAAAAGAAGGGCGCGATGAAGCGAGGTCTCTGACGTCACTGTCCTCCGGGAGAATTTGAGAATGAGGGGAAGCGGCCTCGCTTCTCTCCTCCTCGATTCGGTTCACCAGCTCGACGGGATGAAGGGAGGAGGAAAGGGAATGGGAATCGTGACGTGCCTTGTCTCGTCGGCCTCGTCGGCCGTGTTCAATCGCAAACTTCTTTCCCAAAAATACGGCGATCCGTTGAAGATATCGCTGTAGGAGTGATGTTTTTCGGTTTTGCAGCGTCCCGCCTATCTATCCAGCCCTGTTTTGTGAGCTCGAAATTTTAGTTCAGTATCCCTTTAATGGGCGTCGTGGGGATTGTAGTTGCCGTCAGTTCTTCGCCATCGGCGTTGGTGACGCTCCCAGCATGTGTCGGTTGTTGGGAAAAGCGTTTGTGTAACGAGTGAAGGGAGGGCTCGGGAAAAGTGCGTATTGGGTTTTGAGGGCTCGTATCCGTGCTTCTCAGCGTGTTTTGTTGTAGATGGCATGCATGTTTCTTGGGATACGTGCGACTTTGATGGAGTGTCGAATAGCGAGAGGGATCCGTTTCTTCTGCTTGCATTCTGCATGAGGCGAGTAACCGAACCCGCTGAACGTAGGTCTGCCTGCCGGCGTTAGCTGGAGTTCTGTGAACTGTGAGCCTCGATGGGCTCTTTGTAGCTGCTCCCATGTATTATAGACGCCGAGGTGTAGGAGGTTTTGTGTTGCCGTCTTTGACGGTAGCCCCAGGGCGGCCTTGTAGGCTTGGCGTATGGCGATTATGGGCTTCTCCTTTTAAAATTATTTTAAACGAATCTGAATATGAATGTAACCAAAACAGCCCTATAGACTCTTTTACTTTTCACAATCATGAACCGCCGCTTGGTTCCCAAGCGACTTCCGGTCGCTCCGTCTTTGCAAGCCTGCACAGCTTACTTAAGTCACTAGTCCTAGAAAGCAGAAATGCTGCAAGCACAACAAAGTTGGAGGTTTAACAAGGACCGTCGGCTGTACAATTTAACGACTTGGAGGAAACAAGTTGGTTTACAAGAATATTCAAAACATTTTAACAAATCTTGGGCTTTTTTGTTGGTTTGGCGTTCACCTGGAGACTTGACAGTTCAACGTTTTATCGACATTTCAAGCAAAAAGGTCGGCTTTGTTCACCCTTCACGTAAGCGCCGGTCGCGTAAGCTCATAATTTCCGGTAGCTGAAGCTAACGTGACCTGATGTCCTGACGTCGTCCTAGAAGTCGGCCTTAGGATTGTCTTAGAGGTCGCCCTAGACCTCGTCTTCGACGTTCTCCTCTGGGATGTCATCCTCGAGGTCGTGTGGTCACCTCAGACATCGCCTATTGCGTCGTCCTCTAGGACATCGAAATTAAAAACAGCGCGAAAAGACGAGGACCAGACAAAGAAGTGACACGGACGCAGTAGGACTGTCCTCGAGGTCGTCCTAGAGGTCGTCCTAGACGTAATTTTTGACGTCGTTATTGACGTCTTCCTCGACGTCGTATTGGACGTCGTATTATTACTTTCCTAATTGTTTTCACTCACGATGTTTTCAGTGAAGCTGCTGTATTTATCGCGTTTGGTCAAATGAACGAAGCTGCAACACATTATTTTTAAATCACAGAATACAGCGAGGTCCCCATGGCGCGTTGGCCCTTTAAATAGAACGAAAACGTGACAAATATTAGTCAAATTAAAGAGAAACGTAGTTTAATAGACGATACCGCAAAACAGTAACACAACAAATACCTAAGCGGTAGTCATTTCAGACTCTAACCAGTCCATTCGTATACATTACCGAAAAACCTAACACGTTACTAGTAAAGTCGTTACTTTTAAAGCGTTACTTCCACACTGGGTATAATGCGGCTTCTAAAGTCCGATAGAAAGACTAACCTGTTGTGTCGTAGGTTCCCAATGGTTTCCGTCCGTTGCAGTTCTTGAAGCTAAGACATACGGCGTAAAAGCAGGAGCAACTGGAAAAGCACCTCGTCTCCGATCCTTGAACTGCTCCTTTACACGCGCATCAAGGCCTGGGGAGTGAGGAGCGCTTGCTGTTATTTCCGTTGTTATCTGGGTAGCTGTATAAGATCATCCAGCGCATTATCAGCTGGCAAAAAAAAAAAAAAAAGAAAGAAAGTGTGTTGGTGTGCTTCAGGTAACAATTTCAACAGCAAAAGAGCACTGCCGTCTTTCAAACTGTTCCAGTCCCCGGGAGTACCGTAATTTTTGGGGACGACCTGCACTCAAAGATAACGGTTACGTCACCCAATATTTATCCCCCGCCCCCTATATCTTTTGGCCTAGAATGTCCTTACACAAAGGACGCAAATATGAAGACCCCTCGGAGCCCCTCTCAGAAACGTGAAGCACTCCGCCAGATTGACAGTCGTGGATAAACCCCCTGGCTCGGCAATATAACCTCATTAAAAATTGAATTCTATTTCTTAAAAACACAAACCGTGGCATCTAACCAGGAAAGTGACAAATTTGAACGTAACAAGTATACTCGAAGTAGCAGACTTTCGAAACGCATTGCTAGTTTTATCTGCGCAATGATTGGAGCAAGGGGTTTACCCCCGATTATAAATCAGGGTTTGCGTATTTTGTGTAGCCTATTCAGGTCAAAAGAGAGGGGGGGGGGGATACAAATGGAATGACGTACCGTCATCTTTGAGTGCCGGTCGTCCACGGCCGCAGAGCTAACGTCCGCACTATGTTACACCTATCCGTGCTCGCACTCACGACATATCTTTTTGACGTGTAAAGAAAGACTCAAGGCACGCAATGACACGCCCAGAATTGTTTTTGATAATTCTGTCGCGTGTTTTCTTATCACCACACAATCGTCACCTGAACCGTCATCTAGAGGACAAGGTCCCAAGGCTCCTGATAAAGGTGCTCTAGAGTGTATTTTTAGTTTCGTCGCTCGATGACGATAACGCTTCCCAACCCTCCTATTATATCCTAAATTAAAACCATGCGTGGGACATTTTTCTACTAGAAACGCGATAACACATCGTGACACGCCCCTTTGACTAAGACATTTACAACATGTTTTGCCTTGTTTGACGGGGAAAGAACGAATCACGCATGATTGTAGTTCAAGAGTTTTGTGGACTCTTACGGCGCATAAATTTAGTTAGCGTCATAAAAAAATTCACTTTAGTACCGCTTAGTCTCTCAAGAACCTGGCAGACAATGCAAAGGATTGACAAGTTGCTTCCTCCCCAAAGTTGTGAGGCATGTTTCCCCGAACTAACTGAGAACTGTAAGCTGGCACTACGTCATAATAGTAATTATTTACAACCAGAGGTCTGAATATATTAGATGTATTTCTTTTTTAGACACTTCACATTTATATCAATTTTTAAATGTGTTAAGAAGCCACGACTACCATCGAACGAACGTTAAAGATCATAGGCTTGTTTCTCTCGGCCAGGGGGCGCGGCGAGCGTGTCCGTACGACACTACCGACCGTGTCGTGCTTTCATCGAGCATAAAGCGGCGCTGCAGCGTTCGGTCATGCACCTGCCACAGCCGTTTACAAGCGTGTGTCAGCATTTGTCTACGGGCTGGATCAGCGTACTCACACTGAAGTCCGGTTTAAATGGTGCGACTTTAGTTGCCATTTCGCAATGCGACAAAACTCGTGCAGCAGATAAAAAAAAAAGTGTGATGGAAGTCGCGGTTTTAACGTAGCAACTGCGATATCGCAAGTAAAATCACACCATGTGTATCAGGCACGACTGTCGAACCAAAGTCGCAAAGCTGTTGCCAACGCGGCTGCTTAAAGATCCGGTACAAATTGACGGGCATTTGATGAAGAAAACGAGCGGATCCGGTCGCGGTTGCGATTCGAACGCCACTGTATAAATTCAACATAAAGAGGTATGGAAACGATATATTTCCACTTATTTCTTTGTTTTGATGTTGCCTATATTGTATAGACGTTTCCACTGTTTACAAAAATCACAGTCCACACGTGTTAAATCACAGTCCAGAACGCGCACGTTCGTCGCTTCGGAAAGCGAGCAAATCACGCGCCATACGCACGAACACTGAAAATGGAACCTGCCAAGTGTCCTTTTTTGGAAAGGTCTATAGGCAGCCCATATACAGGGTGTTTCAGAGAACGCAGGCCAAATCGTTCCTGCGAAAACTACTCATCGCAACAAAAAAAGGCTTGTGGCGTTTTGGTCCTGGGACAGGGGCCCATTTAGGAAAATTATTAAAGTTCGGGATAACTAAGTTGTTAATTATTTTTGCGTAATTAACTTTTTTAATATTGTGTTTAAGGGTATGGTTTAAATTAGAAAATTGCTCAGCATCATCGAAAAACACTAAATCAACAAATTTCAGAATGATAGAAGGCACGCGAAGCATTTTACGGCTTTCTGAAAAACCGCACAAATTCGACGGGTTTTTAAGTTTCGGTTTGCTATCGGAGCGCATCTCCGCCCCGACGGTACCGCGCCCCGTGGAGAGATAGTGCAACCAGCCCCTGCTGCGTCGCGCGATGACAGCGCAGCAGAGGTTGGTTGCACTATCTCTCCACGGGGCGCGGTGCTGCCGGGGTCGAGATGCGCTCCGATAGCAAACCGAAACTTAAAAACCCGTCGAATTTGTGCAGTTTTTCAGAAAGCCGTAAAGTACTTCGCGTGCCTTCTGTCGTTCTGAAATTTGTTGATTTAGTGCTTTTCGATGATACTGAGCAATTTTCTAATTTAAACCATGCCCTTAAACACAATATTAAAAAAAGTTAATTACGCAAAAATAGTCAACAACCTAATTATCCCCGACATTAATAATTTTCCTAAATGGGCCCCTGGCCCAGGATTAAAACGCCACAAGCCTTTTTTCGTTGCGATGAGTAGTTTTCGCAGGAGCTATTTGGCCTACGTTCTCTGAAACACCCTGTATATACGAAACGTATTTAATATATGTACAAAGGGAATTTGTCACATCCTCTTGAGTAGTATCATCTGCAGTGACGTCCTTTCTGTTTATTCTTTCTGAAACAAGTCAGAAATATTAGTCTAGACTCGTGTTTCGGGGATGCAGGGAAAAAGCAAAGAAAACTAAGTTTAAACCAAATGAACAGATTTCAAAATTGCATCTGATGGAGATCTGGCAAGCTCCGTTCGAATGCCGCCACGTCATGAGTATCTAAGAAGCAGCGCCAGTTCGAGGTAGTATGGCTCTCTCGTGGAGTTACTTATGGCGAATTCCATTGGTCGTTTTGGAGCGCGGTGCGATCGACTTTTTTGGAGCGCGCATATATCACTGGCCGATCGGGATTGAGACGGACGTGGTCCACTCGTCATTTCGGATCAGCTCCCACTTCAGATTTCGATCCGGATTCGAGAACAGTTGCTCCGCCAATTTCGGCGGACTCAAGACCAACTTTCGGGAAGACGGAAGTTTAGTTCCAGATTCTAGTGACACGTGGCGTATCGACCTTTACGCATTTTCAAAAAGTAGTTTCGCCCAGACTTGTACACGTTGGTGAAAAAAAGTAAGGAATTACATTTACAATTACACAAGGCTAAATTGTAATTAATTACAATTACAATTACTCTCCAAAAAAGTCAGTGATCGTTGCCCCAAAAAGTAATTCGCTACTTTCTTGGCGTTACTTTCAACATTATTGTTCTCAAGTAAGAAACAAAGGGAAGAGGGTTATCCAAGTTCTTATTGTCGCCACCTGGGTAGCTAAACTCGTGGAGCAAAACATTCTTCGCTTTTTGACGTAGCGGGGGGAGTGACCAAAAGAACGCCGCAAAGTTTCCTCCTCCCTGCGCGCGCTCAACTTCGCAACTTTTGACGAAAAATCCCCCGCGATCCCTAGGCGGTGCACGAGAGTACGAGACAGCGCGGGGAGGCGAGCGTTCACGCCGCTCGCTGTACGTTGTCTTTGAGCTCTCTAGCGCCGACAATCCCGTCATGCCTCGCCCAGGCGAGGAGCGAGAGCAGACGACGGGAGTTCGTCTGCTACGCGAGGCGGCATTCGCACAGCGGAGCTGAAAGAAAAAGTTGGTATTCTGCTCGAAATTGCGTCCCGCGGGCCACAAACTCAAACGCGAGCTTGAATTGTAAGCGTCTAATATTCCACGAAGGGAGGAATCGACGACCCGTGTTTTATTTGCAAAATTTGGGTCGCTTTGTTGCCGTACAGACGCTGAAAACTACCAGTCTGTAATAAAAGGCCCAGGACAAACACAGAGGCCACGAGATCTCGCATCATCTGTGTGCAGGTGAAAAGTGGAACATTTTTCGACAAAGCTCCCACAGCAGAAACCTGTGACGCATTCACTCAGCGTCCGGGAAGGCTAAACATGGAGACGTTGCCCGAGGCTCAAGCACAGTCATATTTGAACGGCAGCTATCTTGCCCCGTCGTATTTTGTTTGAGAAAGCTCTCGTTCTCAATGCCCTCACCAGGGAAATAAAAAAAAGTCTTACAAAACATATTTCTAGATGTTCCAAAGAACTAGATTTAAGCAGTATCCTTTCAGAGGTTCACTCATAATACTATGCTTAAAACGAAGCAAGCTTTTGCGCGTACAGTGCCATAAATTTTCTCAAGTGTATGCTGGCTTCGGAAACTTACGCGTCTGTAGATATCTCTGACAGCCGAGTTCCTTAATTGGAAATCATCGCAAATATAAGTGACACGTTGCAGCAACCAACGTTTATAGATAAACGATGGCAGCGACTGCGCTCCCGCATTCCCACCCATCAGGTCGAACAAAAAGGCGCTAGTTTCGGTTTGAGGTCGGTACTTTTCTACAACATCTATGGCGACAGCATCAGTCTGCACTAGGTGCATTCGGCAAGTTCGTCCGGGGCCTGTTCTCCGTGCAGCACTCCGCGGGTGCAATGCATTAGAACTCTCACAGTGCAAGTCTGGATCGCGGATCGGTAGCCCGTCACTGGCCTCACCGGCGGCCATTGCTTGACAACAGGCAATACGCCGCGTCCTGACTAGTTCTCCCTTCGTTTTCGTCCTTGTTGTTTTGGTGTATTACACCATGAGGCAATACACGAAAGTCTAAGGGAGAAACACGCAAAAATAGTAAGCCTGTACGCGGTGCTCGAGGGCGAGTATTTTATGACGCGCTGCGATGATTATATCGGGTGCTTGGAGATCAACTAGGCATTCGTCAAACGTTCGAACATTGATTTAAAAAAAAAAAAAAGACTAAATGGGCCGGAGCACCACCGACTTTACTGACGTCGCTTGCTTCGGTTGCTAAATAAACGGCACGTTCAGCGACTTAACGGCACGCTCCGAGTTTCAGTTTGTCACGGAAGCCCTCACAGCAGTTCAAAGAAAAAGCTTTCACCATGAAGTACTATGTACAAGCGGTTAAAACGATGCGAATGTCCCCAGTAAAGGCCTTCCAACTTATCGTTTGCTGAGCTCTGATGACTCCGAGATCACGGATGACACCACAATAACTCTCGGTAGCCCTTGTCTCATTAAACACATCACAGTTAACGCCCAACAAAGTCGCCCTCGACCCTCAACCACGCAACGTTTATTTAAACAAGATTGGTATTCTAACGCGTTTAATATTCTTGCCCACAAAATTAACTGTTATTTGCGGAAACACGATAGAAGTTTCATGATTGAGAACAACCTACTAACGTAATAAAATTGAGTTTTCCCGTTTCTCCTATAGCATGCATTAGATCGTGTCAAGCGATGGCTGCCGGTGGTGCCGCTCGACCCCAGCAATACAGGCCTATATCCGCGATCCAGCCTAATAAGAGATCAGTGGTGCCAGTGCTATTAGACATAAATCGTGTATTTGCATCGGTACACCCATACCTGCCGGATGTCGGTACGAGGCGCAAAACCGTACATCCGGCCAATATTGAAGCCGGTTTTCGGCCGAAGTTGCCTCGACACTCGCCAAGAAGCAACGTGTTGTTTCGGCGACCCGTTTGTGAAATTAAATTTTTCAGTCATTTTATTGGATCCCGGGCCACTGTGTACACCCCAAAAAAGGAATGTACTGTGGTAATTACACCTTGAAGAGAAGGAGGCACATAGCCAGGATTTTGTTTAAGGGGGGGGGGGGGGGGGGGCGCCCATGACAAAGTGCTCTATGAGGGGGAGGGGGGAGAGGAGGCCCCAGCAAAATGGAAGATTTCGGGGGGGGGGGGGGCGGGCCTTATGCCCCCCCCCCTGGCTACGTGTCTGACGAGAAGGGGTATTGTAGTTTTACATCTTTATAAAAAGGTGTAGTGCATTATCACACGTTTTAAGAAACGTGTTTAAAAAATCACACATTTTTAAAGGTGTGAGGTTTACATTTTTTATAAGGTCTATTGCTACACTTATTAGAGGGTTAGTTATTGGACACCCCACATACATGTATAAAGGTGTGAAAATGTTTAATTTGTATATACCTCTAACGGAAGAAAATCTCTTTCATGTGATTACGTCGCGTGCCGATGAAACAATCTGTCAATGACACGTCGTTCGATGAACTGATTTGACCGCCAATGAGTGACGACTGCCAGTAAAATTTCGGGGAAATAATTCTGCCGGCTGCCGGGAGACGCGAACCTACCCAAGAATAATCCCGGTTCTTGTTTGTTTTCCAACATTCTGAATTGTATACCAGCGTATTAGTACCTCTTCGGATATTGCAGAAAAAAAAAAACAAAAAACGATGGCGGCCGCAAAAACTCTGACAGCCCGGCTCACAGCCATGTGGGAGACTGACAGGATGCTCGTCAGTCGCCACCATGCCTTGAAAGCTACCGGTTTCGAAGAACCGGGGCGCGCAAAGAACTTGTGGTTCCACGGTCATGGTAGACGCGATTGTCCGCCGCCTCGAAGTCCGGGCGCCGAACGAAGCTCGTCGCAGAGTCAACGCACAACGGCTTTCGATAGCCGGTACTGTCGCCGAAAGTCGTCGTCGGGGAGTTGAAAGGCGTCCCCGGTGGTCTCAGTAGCGACGCCGACGGTGGCGGAAGACAAGCTCGGCCGCAGCGTACGGCACCGCCATGTTGACAAAGTTTAAGTTCGCCTCGATCCGAAGCGAAGATCTCGAGCTCAAACCACGGCTCTCGCAATGTTCGGAAACGTCACTTTGACGTCAGCGACAACTTCGACATACGAGGTTTCTTTTTTACACAAACTTCGGAGGGATTTTGAGCGTCAGCAGGTCGCCTAGGGACAATCTGTAAAGCATTAATTTTAGCTTGGCGTAGGGATGTAGGGACAAATGGGCGCTACGTCATCGGCGAAGCCGTTCAATTAGCGGGCTCCTCGCGCCCCTCACGCGCCGCACGCGCGCCTCGATGAACTTTGCTACATTCTGCCTCTCTCAAAGAAATGAGCGTTCGAATGATTGACACCTCGCTCGGCGCGACGTCAGCGTCGCGAGAGTCCAATTAGCGCGTTCCGCAAACTTCGGGCACAAAGTTGTGCTTGACGAGTTTAGCGACCCTGTTCCATTTATTGACCTTGAGTATTTTAAGCAACAGCTGGCTCTCGAAAATCTCGTCAGACATTTGCGTTATTTCTTACTGAAGATTTCGACTGCTATGGTGAACACCCTTTGAACTGACGGCACTGGATGGGAGTGCCATATTGTTCCTCACGAATGCTTTATGCTCTGCATTGAGTTTCTTCAGCAAATAAATGCAAGTACTATTTACCTCGAAGATAGAACAAAGCTTCGTCATTGCAGTCGTCGCCCGATATTTCAGAGTTTTAGTAGATTATTCCGATAACCCCGATAACGGTACCCGATAACGATATTATGCATGCGCAAAGGCAGCGGCGGAGTATCAGATATCGTTATCGGAGTCATCGGGGTGATCTACTACTCTCTATTGTCGACATCGCAAAGCTGTAGAAGTCGTCAAGCAACTAGCCAAAACTGAAATAAGAATTGATTTGTGTACATCTTATTATACCAGCATATATTGCCAAACAATAGCCAAACATAGTTGGTACCAGTAAGGAGATAATTAAATAATAAATAAGGTTTGGCTTGATATTCTTCTTCCTTTGGTTCTGAACAGGTCGAGCCTTTGTTGAGGTGTTGGTGAATAATAAAACGTTTTCAATATATAAATATAAGTAATAATAATAAAATAAAAAACACCAGGACACTAATAACAACAATTAATTAGAACATCGGTTAAAACAACGAAATGTAAACGCACCTTTGCCGTGTGTACCTTTCGTGGTGCCGTTCAAAAACGCACGGAGCACGGACCGATTGCAGCTTACTTCGGTCTTCTCCAGATAGACGTCCGCTGCTGCCACGGGCAGCGAAGGGCAGAGAACAAAGACGCACTATGGCCCCACTCATGAGTTTCACTCTCTCCTCAAGCACAGAATCTCAAGTCTATGTCAGCCACCATTATCTTGAGATATGATGCGTCCTGCTGAGGTAAAAACAGGAAAAAAGAATGACTATTACCGTTTTCGAAGTGCTAGCAAAAAGCTGACTCACAAAAAGAGTGACTGAGATGCAGATAACCCGGCTGAAATTCACAAATAGAGTGGGCCAACCCTAGCAGTTGGACCACAAAAAGGTAAACGTAGAAAAATGTTTGAACAGCAGTAGAGGCTCTATTACACGACGTTTCGGGAAGAGACTTCCCTTCTTGAAGACTTCTCGAAGACTTCCCACTTAAAGAAGGGAAGTCTCTTCCCGAAACGTCGTGTAATAAAGCCTCTATTGCTGTTCAAACATTTTTCTACGTTTACGACTTTCCTGGTAAAGACTTGTTTATTAGTACAGTTAACCACAAAAAAGTAAGTAGCTTTTAAAACAGGGTCAAATATGGTGAAAGAAGAAAAAAAAAAAAACATTCTGTTTTCTAAGAGAATATGATAAGTGTGCAGCAACGAACGACGATGCTTGTGCCAATAACACCTTCGCGTGTTATCACATCTCTTTTCGTGGATTTTAGGATAGACGGAGCGTTGTCTCGTGTTGTGACATCATGAAAGTGGTCGTAGTCATTATAACCGAGAAGGACATTGTTAATGCTTTTCTGTGCACCTACCGTTTCGAGCTTCTCGAAGAGGCACACAATCACTTGCTGTCCTCATCAATATGGCCGTCAACCAACCCGCCATCCTTTACACCTTAGCAGCTCTTAGGCGCCCGTTTCCGGCTTGAGCGGCGTTGCCGTCGCCGTCGGCGTAACCCCGCGGTGCATTATAGGAAATGTCCCATAATGCACCGCGCGAGCCCCCCCCCCCCCCCTCCCCCCGAGGTCACGTGACACCCCCCCCCCCGAGTTCACGTGACCCCTCCGGAGCAGATTGAAGATTGAGGGGAGGAGAAGAGGGGTATACCCTCCCCTGAGTACCCTTCCCTCCTCCGCCTCAAGAGCTGCGCTCCAATTCGGCGTTACAGGGAGTTGTAAACGGCTTTCACTTTTTTTCTTTGTTTTTTGTTTAGTTTACGTACTGTATAAATATGCTCTCACTATCATAGTCTCATGTGGGACTGATAGTATTGTGGAATAAAATATTTTGAAATTAAAATAAATAAAGTACAGTGCTCCCTTAAATGAACGCCGACACGATATGGTTCGTTTTTGACATTTTTTCGTGCTATTCCTCAGTCACGGAGTCCTCAGCCCATTGGTCGATTAGATCCTTTTTATAGAGTTCCTGTATAGGCTCCCTACGGGAGCCAGAGTTGCGCGTTCACACCCGGAGTGCCGGCTTTCCTGCACGGCATGTTGATCCCGCTCCTCACGTGACTGAATTCGGCGAATAGCGGTGCCGCGCGTTCGAGGCGCGCAGCGCGCTCAAAAGCAGGGGAACGTACGCCGGGGCGCGTGCAACGTCTACTTTGCTGCACGACACTTGATCCGGCTCCTCACGTGATCGCGCAACTCTGGCTCCCGTAGGGAGCCTATACAGGAACTCTGAAGGTCGGTTCAGACACTTGCGTTTGGGTGCATTTGACTGCGTTGCGTCGAGAACCGAAGGCGAGTCACCGGCACATCTTTGCTTCGTATGAAGCGTGGAATCCAGTTCAAGGGATCATCTTCGCACGCGACATAAGCAGCAGGGATGTCCTGGTCTCTCGCAGTCGTAACGCAGTCAAACGCATTCAAACGCAACTGTCTGAACCAGGCTAAAGGGCTGTTTATACTCCGACGTTGAGCGCACTGAACGCAGCGTAGCGCAGAACGCGCGCCTTTTATTGGCCGGCAACCAGGAACTCGATATCTGCAACCAATAAGTATCTGCGCGCGCTGCGCTACGCGGCGCCCGACGACGTTACTTCTTTAATCTTTTCCATAACTCAGAGTGACCTTGTGGCAGTCCTAAAAGCTCCAATATTGCCGCTCCAATGGCACTGATACGAGATTATGCTCGAATAAATCACGCACCCTCGATTTCTTGAATTCAAGGTGACAAAAAAGGACCAACAGCTTTTCCTCTTTTCTCTCTATGCTTTCGAAGACGTTCGCTTTTCCTGGTGTAGAGAAGCTGTGTAGCGCCTGGTACCACCGACATCAGAGCATTGGGCTTGCTTCTACTGGGTGGGTAGACTGACTTTCGGAAAGGGTCTATTGCGTAAAGAAGTCTTGACTCCCCGATCACAACGCAGCCTGTCGAGTTATCTAAAGGTTTTCGATTAACGCTTTGCTAAGTAGTAACAGTGATTGATGTGCCGACGCGCCCTCCCATTGGTCCCTTCCAGCGTTCTGTTTTTGGTTTATTTATTTTATTTATTTCGATACCCTCAGGGCCCTCAGGGCGTTACAGAGGGGCTGGATACAAGGTATTTAATAAACGCAGGAACAAAGAGTATAATATTCGAGCAACAACAACAAAAACATAAAAAAATCTAATTAACGTAAGCAGGATTAGAAAGGTGTTCAGTTCTGGCGATTTTGAAGAATGAGACGTTTCAATGGATGCGATCGAGTGGGGAAGGCGGTTTTACTCTGAGCTGGCCTTGGGCAGGAATGAATCAAAAAACCTATTTGTGCTGCAGTAAGGAATGTCAACTTTAAACTGGTAATCAATGCGGGATGAAAGGTATGAAGGCTGTAAAAGACGTTTGTGCTGCGATCATGAGTTATAGAAGAAAATTTTATGAAAAAAAAAAAGAAAAGACTCGAACTTTTTCGTCGAAATCGTAATTCATGGAGGCGAAGATTAGATTTCATTAGTGAAACGCTAGCGAGACGAAAATAGTTCAAGAGGATAACAAGCGCAGATTGATTCTGAGAAAGGGCGAGAGAGAGAGAGAGAGAGAGAGAGTAAATGAATGTAGTGGAGTTTCGGGTGATTGAGTGGGCGATATAAAATCAACTTGAGAGACAAACGGGCCTCAGAAAAATTGCGATATAAGTAGCCGAGGTAGCTGTTAGCCTAACTTATGACATAGGTGACGTGGGTATGCCATGCATGAGAAGTTCTTAGTTATGTGAACTCCGAAGTGCTTGTGCGAAGTGACATACTCCAGTGGGACAACGTTAATGTTATAGACACGGGATTTGGGCCGATTAGAAAGGCCGGAAATGTTCATGCTCTTACATTTGCTGATGTCAAAAGTCATTAAGCATTTATTGCACCATATAGATATGTTGTCGAGGTCAGATTGGAGAAGAGAGTGATCACATTGGTTAATTATTTCGCGGTAAATAACACAGTTGTCAGCAAATCACTTTATAGGAGACTGAATGCCAACGGGAAGGTAATTGATATACATTAAAAAAAAAGCAAAGGGCCTCAAACAGATCCCCGAGAGACGCCAAACTTCACAGGACAAGGAGATGAGGCGCAAACATGAGCGGTTACAAACTAGGCGCGAAACGTCAAAAAAATATTCAATTCATATGATGACATTAGGGTCAATATTTAAGGTGCTGATTTTAAATAGGAGTAATTGATGTGGTACCTTGTCAAACGCTTTTGCGAAGTCGAGGAGGGTGCAGTCGAAAAACGATCCATGGTCAAGGCCTGAGGCTACGCGATGAGTAAAGGAGCGCAGTTGCGTTTCACGGGAATAATGTCTCCGGAAACCGTGCTGAAATGGGCTAAAATATAAATTAGACTCGAGAAAGAACATAAGGTTTCAATAGATGACATGTTTTAACATTTTGCAGGTGATTCTCGTTAACGAAATGGGTCTATAATTAAGGGGAGATTGTGTATTGCCGGACTTTTGAAGAGAAACCACCTTCCCCACCTTCCAATCATATGGCACTGCGGAGCACTAAATAAACAGCGTGAATATGTGCTATAAAAAGACAGATGAATAGACTTCAGTGTTTTTCAGAAACTTCACATTATACTAATTTGCGGATGAAGTTTAAAATTCCTAAAGAATCAATAACAATAGGGTAAATTGTAAGGAACTCGTGGTTACGTGACTGTGGCACTGCGTGTACCCAAGGATCTAAGAATGACTTTGAAAACAACATCGTTTTGCACAGAGCAATATTATCACTGCGCATGACGTGATAACTTCAATCCACAAACGATATAATATTTTTATTTGTAGGATTTATAACCTACCAAAACTCGGACGGTTTACACGCATACACGCGAGAATCGATGGAAGCGTATTGTTAAGAACCATGTGCTTGGCCTCTTTGATAGCAATGCGAAAAGTGGACGAAGGTTCTCGGTATTCGCACCAGGTCACGGAAATGTTTGTGCGTTTCGCTAGCCGGAACAGACGCTTTTCTTGTTGAGCAGCCCTTTTAGGGTGCTAGTGAACCACGGGGAACGTTTCTTGTCGGAAATGGTACGGAGCGGTACAGTGCTCACCGAAACGAAATAGACAAGCGGAGCGTGTGGCCTCACCTGGGCCTCGCTAGAGTAACTGTGCATGCTCCGCTTGCGGAGCAGAGTATCGCAATGGTGCTCCCCATGCGGCCATGTTGAACTGAAGGCCGCACTGCGGGAAGCGACCGTCGCTTCTGCAAGAGCCCCGGATGCGCGGATGGTGTGAGACGGCGTGCTGCGGCGTGCGGAGCAGAGAAGCAGCGCGCGGTGGAGGGCACGCTGCTTGTAAGATTGCGCTGCATGTAGGAATGCTTTCGCATTCCTACACTTTAGCAGTCTTAAATTTTCTCCTGTACTTTTTTTTCTTTTCATGCGATTTGATTAACTGTTTTATGGAGCGAAGCCCGCGTTGTCTGTGGTAGCGAAAAATGGCACCTAAATTGGCAGAGAGAAACGGCACCTTAAGTCCCATTGGCCAGAAGCACAGCAACGCAGATGCTTCGTCACCAAAGCCGGCGGGAAGCTCAAGGACAAAGCGGACACGCCTCAGAAATAAAATTTAAAGAAAAGCACAGCAATTCAGATGCATCGTCACGGAAGCCGAGGAGCCGGCGTGGGCGCTGCGCCTGCGCATTGGGGAAGCGTGAAATCGCTGCCGGAGCGCCTTGTGAAAAAGGAAGACGTGGCGCGCTGCTTGTAGGAATGCTTTCGCATTACTGCACGTAAGCAGTCTTAAGTGTCTTTTAGACCCTTTTTCTCGTGGCCAAATTTGAGCCATGATGCCTGGCGTTTTTTTGCCTCACCGTGATGCGCAATCACTTGGTTTTGGACATAACACTCTCTGTGAGTTGCCCATGAGTAGAGTAACGTTGAAAGCTGTAGAATCCCTGCACGATGGCGGACAGAATAGAGCCGGCGCGGTTCCAAAGCTAGAACAGGAATAAAGGCTTCTTCACACACTTGCGATCTCTTAGAACCGGGTGCCTTGGAACCTCTTAATATATCTTACAACGAGAGGACACACTGGCGCCATCTGTGGGGTAGCAGTGTACACTTGGCGGTACGGCATATTTTCTATTTCTCTCGCGCATTATCCTTTCTTTCTTGGCTCGAAGAACTTTTGTCAACGTTATAAACGAGCCTTTCTCATAGGTATTACGCACATTTGACCTCGGAAATCCCGAAAAACCTTCACTTTTGTGAAATGCAGTTCCAGGGTCAGCGCATAGATGGCGCCAGAGTGCCAATGTGTTCTCTCATCCTAAGAAATTTTAAGAGGTTTCAACAGGTCTCGTCTCTCTCGGTCGTACTCGTCGGTTGCAAGAGTGTGAACGGGCTTTATTGTTTGTTTGCTTGTTTATCTTGGAGTGAAGAGAAAGAAATTCCACTTTGGTCGTCGCTATCATATGTAGTTCAATATTTTTACTTTTCGTTGTGTAAGCACATGACGGGCAGCATTGAATCGCTTATTTATAGGCGTTAGGTGTTTTCTAGAACTTGCTCGTGACCCTCGTGATGTGCTTCTCGCTTCTTCTTTTTTCGAAAGACTAAAGGCTCGCTCACACACTTGTAACCGAGTACGACCGAGAGAGACCAGACCGGTTTTTACCCAAACAAAAATGTCCTATGGTCGGCTATAGAAAATTCTTTGTATGGTCGGTTTTAGCTATTTGGCCCAATTAGCTAAAGCATTTTCTATGGCTGTATTTAGCATTTTTTATGGTCGTCTTTATAGGCCTCTTTAGCTTTGTCTATGGTCCTATCACTGTCCAGCCGTAGCGTTCTTTAGCTTTTCTAATGGCTGGCTCTCTATAGCCAGCATGCTACAGCTGCCAATGGCTTTTCCTTTGGTGTCATTAGCCATTTATATGGTCTGCTAAAGAAGGCTGTATGGGTTTTCCTATCGCTTTCTTTAGCCAGCACAATCTAAAAAATTAATTTTCAAGTTCTCCCGTCTTTTCAACGCTACATGGTAGGTACACATACATCACTGAACACACAAAATACACAAAACACAAGCAGAACAACCCCCCACACATCATCAAAAAAGCAGCCCTGACACCTCTAGGTACGCCAAGTTCGCACTACCTCTATATATGGCAGTCTTAGTTTTGAATCCGACTTGGCCGGTGACTGCCGTCATTTGTCGCATAAACACGGAGAGGCGGAGCAAATATTACTCGTACTTAATACATTATTTGAATTGTCTCTTGGAATAGTCCCCATCTCTTAATTCAACACCCTGAAAAAAGCAAATGTAGATCGTTAGTCTAATTAACAAAAATTGAATAATTATATTTTTAATAAGTTTGATGAATCACGTTGACAATGCAGTGATGACATGCAGTACACTGGTGCTGAAGATTGCAATCAAGCTATTGCTTGAATGCAGTGTTCAGCGCCAGTGTAATCTATTCTCACTTTTGGGGGTAATAATTAATTTTAATTGTTGCACACGTATTTTAATAAATTTTTCAAACAAACAATATTACTGGTTTTCACGAGTCGTGGCAAGAGCAGAGAACATATCTTGGGCAATAGTTTGTCACCGGTATTACAGAAATTTAGTATTGCTTTAATTGTCTAACCTGGAGCGTTTTTACTAAAAAAGTAAGTGCCGGTAGTGATTTTCTATAGGCGTGGAAATAAAATTTATTGGTTCATAGTCTTTAGACTTGAGGCCATAAATTTTTCTATAGACGGGTAAAGACAATATATTGGTTTCCGGTCTTTAGACTCGGTGCCATAAAAGATTCTATAGGTGGGTAAAGAACATTTATTGGTTTGCAGTCTTTAGACATAGGGACATATTATTTTCTATAGGCGGCTAAACATTTTTTATTAGTTCCTAGTCTTTAGACTCAGGATTATAAAATTTTCTATAGACAAATTATTGGTTCCCAGTCTTTAGACTTGGGGCCATAGAATTTTTTATAGGCAGGTAATGAAAATGTATTGGTTCCCAGTCTTGAGACACAGGGCCATAGATTTTTCTATAGCTGCCTGTAGCTGTCTTTATGGATTTCTATGGCCGACCATTGAGGGCCATGGGGGGTGATAGCCTGCGATATCATTTTCCATAGGCGACCATAGACCATTTTGTATGGGTAAGCCTCTTGCGACGTCTTAGGACCGGATGCGATGCTTGCGGAGCTGGTCCTAAGACATCGTAAGAGGCTTAAAAACAGGTCTTGTTTCTCTCCGTCCTACTAGGTTGCAAGTGTGTGGCCTGCGCTACACTGTGATTTACTGCAAGAACGAAGAAGCGCGAGAAAGTATTTGAGACAGGAATTCTCTGCGTCAGGGACAGAATCATTGCAATTATTCCTGAAACTCTGAACCTCGAATTTCAGCCACATTTCAAAAGGTTGCCCAAGTGCGCGTCGTCTGCTACAACGTAAGTCCTGTTTTATATATTTAGGACAATTAGTCCGCTTTAAAAAAATTACTATCATGATAAGTGATTTTAATTGGAACTAGAAAATGTCTAATCAAAAAAAAGCGCTGTTTAAATTGCTGTTCATTTCCCTAAAATTGTTTTCTTTTTTTTTTTTTTGCGTATAGAGTTGAGCATCGAATAGTATTAGGAGTGAGTGAACAAACTTCTATTAAAACGAGCTTCAGTCGCTGATGGTGGGGCGCCCGCCCCGTGGGGGTCCTCCTCTAGTCCGGGAAGCGTCCGCGCTGGCTGTTCGAGCCCACTCCACCAGGCTACGCAGGGCTGAGAGGTCGGAGCTGGCCAGCTGGTCCGCCCACTGCTCGTAGGTTGAGTGAGGATTCGAGGTAAGGGATGGAGTTTGCTGGCATTCCCATACTATGTGGTACAGGGTGCCAAGTTGGGAGAAGAAATTACAGGTAGCGGTGTAGAGGGCGGGGTACATGGCGAGTAGAGTGCCGTCGGTCACCTCGGCTCTGTATAGGTGGGGGTGCGGTGGCGGGAACTGTCGTCGTTACTGGCGGCATTGGGCGAGGATGTCCGTGTGTCTTTGTAGAGGACTGTGCTTTAGGGTGCTTGGGCTAGGCGTGTCTTCGTCCTTTTGAGAAACGGCCCGGTGTGTATGAACGCGGGCAGCGGCGTGTGCCGCCTCGTTTCCCTCGAAGGACTCGTGTACGTCCTGACGATATGGAGTCCCGGGAGGTGGCACACGTCTTGTAGAACGTTAAGGGCCGCGGGTGACATGCGGCCTAGCAGAAAGTTGCGGCAGGCGGATTGAGAGTCTGTCAGTAACTGTGATGTATTCGTCACCAGTACCGGCCGCCAAAGCGATGGCGAGTTAATCTTCTGTCTCGATAGACGTCCTGGGAATTGTAGCTGCCGTCCATTCTTCTTCATCGGCGTCGGTGACGCTCACGGCATGTGTCGGTTGTTGGGGGAAGCCTTTGTGTAACGAGTAAAGGAAGAATTCGGGAAAAGTTCATATTGGGTTTTGAGGACTCGTATCCGGGCTTCTCGCCGTATTCTGTTGTAGATGGGGTGCATGTTTCTTGGGATGGGGGCGACGTTGAGGGAGTGTCGGATAGCGAGAGGGATGCGTTTCTTCTGTTCGCATTCTGCATGAGGCGTGTAACCGAGCCCGCAGAACGTAGGTCTGCCTGCCGGCGTGAGCTTGAGTTCTGTGAACTGTCAGACTCGATGGGCTTCTTGTAGTTCCTCCGATGTATTATGGACGCCGAGCTGTAGGAGTTTTTGTGTTGTCGTCTTTAAGGGTAGCCCCAGGGCGGCCTTGTAGGCTTGGCGTATGGCGATGATTGGTTTCTCCTTTTAAAATTATGTTAAACGAATCTGATAATGAATACAACCAAAACAGCCCTATAGACGTTTTTACTTATCACAAACATGAACCGCCGCTTGGGTCCCAAGCGAGTTTCAGTCGCTTCGTTTATGCAAGCCTGCCGAGCTTGCTTATGTAACCAGTCCTAGAAAGCATAAATGCCACACGCACAACAAAGCTAGAGATTTAGCAAGGGGCTTCGGCTGTAGAATTTACGTCTTGGAGAAAACAAATTGCAAGAATATTCAAAACATTTGAACAGATCTGGGACATTTTCGTTGTTTCGGCGTTCACCTGGAGAATTGATGGTTAAACGTTTCATCGACATTTCAACCAAAAAGGGGGGCTTTGTTCACCCTTCACGTAAGCGCCGGTCGCGTAAGCTCATAGGTTCCAGTAGCTGACGCTAATTGACCTGCGTCCTCGTCGTCGTGCTCGACGACCTCCTAGAAAACTTTCAGGGCGCCGAAAATACACAAGGACAAGAAAGGAGACGAAACAAGGCGCACTCGCAACTAGCGTTTATGAAAAAAACCACTCTCTTATATGCTCATGGCAAACAACACAGTCATACTGCACAGTCATTCTACATCCGGTGTAGCCCCCTTCGTAAAAAAGTGTGCTCTTTTGCCGATAGTGACACAGACGTGTCACTAATGCAATCCTTGCCTTTTTCTTTTATTTCGAAGGCCTCGTGCAGCTCCCTCGAGATCCGATCGGCGTATCTGGCCAAAAACCTTGTGTCACTGAATGACGGTGTGCATGAGCAACGGCTGCAGTGCATGGCGAGGTGTCCCGACGGGGTAGCCCGTGTAGCCGCCGCATGTTCGCGGGCGCGATCATTAAAACATCTGCCCGTTTGGCCAATGTACGATGATCCGCATGACATGGGGATTTCGTATATGACGCCCGTGGCACATTCCGTGTACCTGTTGCGGTGCTTCGTATTGCAAGGATCCGCGGACTCACGGGGATTGTTGATTCTGCGACACAGTCTCGATAGTTTGTTTGGTGCGGAGAACACAATAGGCACGTCGTACCTATCAGCAACCTTTTTAAGATTGTGGGTTAGTGAGTGTACATAGGGGATTAACACCGGCCTCACTGCTGCTCTTTCACGGGGCTGCCTCCGTGTGCCTTTAAACTTTTTTATTAGGGTGTCCGCTACATCCACCAGAACTCTCTGCGGGTAGCCTGCTTTCTGCAACCTCGCTGCCTGTCTCGTGAAGCTCGCTTGAGCGGTGTGTGCACATGATCTTCTTAGTGACGCCTCGAGACAACTAGATGCAATTCCTCTTTTTACAAGTTTCGAATGGGCCGAGCTGAACGGAAGGATGCCCTTCTTAGAGCGTGGCTCATATGTCCAGCATATGTGATTTCTTTCAAGACTTAGCCTAAGGTCCAAGAACTGTAAATGCCCGTTCACTGGCTCTTCATGCGTGAACGACAACCCATCCCCGCATGACCTAAATATGTCAAGCACTTCTTCAACCCCGCAGCTCGGTGCGTCAGCGGGTCTGCCGAGTACAAGAAAGTCGTCCACATATCTGAAGATGCGACATCGGTTCGCGTTGCCCAACCGGTGTCGCATCTTCAGATATGTGGACGACTTTCTTGTACTCGGCAGACCCGCTGACGCACCGAGCTGCGGGGTTGAAGAAGTGCTTGACATATTTAGGTCATGCGGGGATGGGTTGTCGTTCACGCATGAAGAGCCAGTGAACGGGCATTTACAGTTCTTGGACCTTAGGCTAAGTCTTGAAAGAAATCACATATGCTGGACATATGAGCCACGCTCTAAGAAGGGCATCCTTCCGTTCAGCTCGGCCCATTCGAAACTTGTAAAAAGAGGAATTGCATCTAGTTGTCTCGAGGCGTCACTAAGAAGATCATGTGCACACACCGCTCAAGCGAGCTTCACGAGACAGGCAGCGAGGTTGCAGGAAGCGGGCTACCCGCAGAGAGTTCTGGTGGATGTAGCGGACACCCTAATAAAAAAGTTTAAAGGCACACGGAGGCAGCCCCGTGAAAGGGCAGCAGTGAGGCCGGTGTTAATCCCCTATGTACACTCACTAACCCACAATCTTAAAAAGGTTGCTGATAGGTACGACGTGCCTATTGTGTTCTCCGCACCAAACAAACTATCGAGACTGTGTCGCAGAATCAACAATCCCCGTGAGTCCGCGGATCCTTGCAATACGAAGCACCGCAACAGGTACACGGAATGTGCCACGGGCGTCATATACGAAATCCCCATGTCATGCGGATCATCGTACATTGGCCAAACGGGCAGATGTTTTATTTATCGCGCCCGCGAACATGCGGCGGCTACACGGGCTACCCCGTCGGGACACCTCGCCATGCACTGCAGCCGTTGCTCATGCACACCGTCATTCAGTGACACAAGGTTTTTGGCCAGATACGCCGATCGGATCTCGAGGGAGCTGCACGAGGCCTTCGAAATAAAAGAAAAAGGCAAGGATTGCATTAGTGACACGTCTGTGCCACTATCGGCAAAAGAGCACACTTTTTTACGAAGGGGGCTACACCGGATGTAGTATGACTGTGTAGTATGACTGTGTTGTTTGCCATGAGCATATAAGAGAGTGGTGTTTTTCATAAACGCTAGTTGCGAGTGCGCCTTGTTTCGTCTCCTTTCTTGTCCTTGTGTATTTTCGGCGCCCTGAAAGTTATCATGAACCAACTAGCCCAGATTGCCATTCTAAAGACCTCCTAGAAGTCTGTCTTCGACGTTGTTCTCTGGGATGTCATCCTCGAGGTCGTCTTAAAGCTCGTCCTAGACATCGTCTATTGCGTCGTCCTCGAGACGTTATTGCAACGTCGTTATTGACGTCTTCCTCGACGCCGTGTTGGACGTCGTATATATTACTTTCCTAATTGTTTCCACTCACGGTGTTTCTGTGAAGCTGCCGCATTTCGCGTTTGGTTGAATTAACAAAGCTGCAACAGATCTTTTAATCACAGAATACAGCCATCTCTCCACGGCGCGTTGGCCCATTAAATAGAACGAAAACGTGACTAATTTTAATCAGAACTAAAGAGACGTAATTTAATACACGATACCGCAAAATAGTAAAAAAAGAGCTTAACTAAGCGTTAGTCATTTCAAACTCTAACGAGTACGTTCGCATCCGTTACCAAAAAACCTAACACGTTGCTAGTAATAATGCGGCTTCTGAAGTAAGGTAGAAAGACTAACCTGTTGCGTCGTTGGTTCCCTATGGTTTCCGACCGTTGCAGTTTTTGAAGCTAAGATATTGGGCGTAAAAGACGCAGCACCTGGAAGAGCACTTATCTCCGATCCTTGAACTGCTCCTTGACACGCGCATTAAGGCCCGGGGAAGTGAGTAGCGCTTGCTGTTATTTCTGTTCTTATCTGGGAAGCCGTATAAGAGAATTCAGTGCATTATCACCTGGCACAGAAACGAAAGTGTGTTAGTGTACTTGCGGTAGCAATTTCAATAATAAAGATGCACTGCCGTCTTTCCAACTGTTCCAGTCCCCAAGAGTACGATCGTTTTTAAGAGGACCTGAACTTAAAGATAACGGTTACGTCACCCAGTATGTATCTTTCCGACAATTCTGGATACACCCTTGGCTCGGCAATATAACCTAATTATAAATTAAATTTTATTTCTTAAAGAACACAAACCGTGTCATCTAAATAGGAAAGTGATAAATTTGAACGGAACAAGTATAGTCGAAGTAGCAGACTTTCGAAGCGCATCGCTAGTTTTGTCAGCGTAATTATTTTAGCCAGGGGTTTATACGGGATTGTAAATCAGGGTTTGCGTACTTTGTGTAGGTTATTCTAGGTGAAAAAAAAGGGGGGGGGGGGGGGAGGGGGATACAAATTGGGTGACGTAACTGTTTTTTTTTTAGGGTAAAAGCGCTAAAAACAACGGACAAGTAAAAGAAACGAAAAACACAGGGCGCTGGTGTCTTTAAGCGCCGGTCGTCCACGGCCGTAAAGCTAATGTCCGCGCAGCGCCAGGCCCATCCGCGCTCGCATTCATGCCACGTCTCTCTCACGTGTAAAAACAGACTCAAGGCACGCAAGGAGACGCCACAGAATTGTTTTTGATAATTCTGCCACGTGCTTCCTTATCGCCACACAATCACCTCCTGAACCGTCATCTAGGGGACAAAGTCCCAAGGTACCTGACAAAGGGGCTCTAAAGTGTATTTTTAGTTTCGTCACTCGATGACGATAACTCTTCCCCACCGTCCTATAAAATCTGAAATTCAATCCATGCGTGGGGCCATAGCCTCCTTTATACTCAAAAAACCTGGCAGTTCGACGACGGAGCTATCGAGTGCCCGGTCGCAGATTTGGAACGCGAGGATCTGGTAGCACAGAGCATCAAAGAACAATTTCTCGGGGAACCTGGACGTCAGCGCACAGCTTCTGCAGCGGCGAGCACTCGAAACACACTTGTTCGCTCTGGAGAGTGTTTTGGCGTCTCGCCGCAGCGTGTGTTTTGGCGTCTCGAGGGAGTGGGGCGCCGGTCACATGTGGCTCTCCTCTTATCCGTTGTCCACTGCTCCCCCTTTTCCATTTCGGCGTCCGCTTGTCGTGGTGATCTGCTAGGCTTTGTCAGTATATAGGAGGCTATGGTGGTACTTTTTTCTACTAAAAACGCGAGAACACATCGTGACACGCCCCTTTGACTAAGACATTTACGATATGTTGCCCTGTTTTAGGAAGAAAAAAAAATGAAAGACGTTTACAATCCCCTGTCACGCCGAATTCGAGCGCAGCTCTTGAGAAGGAGGAGGGGAAGGTACGGAAAGGAGTATATGACCCTCCTCCTCTCCTCCCATTAAGGAGAAACTTTTCCGCTAAATTTAGCGGAAAATTTACCCGCCAAATTTAGCGAAAAATTTACCCGCCAAATTTAGCGGAAAAATTTCCCCGCTAAAATTATCGGAAAAACTTCCCCGCTAAATTTCGGGAAGTTTTTCCGATAATTATAGCGGGGGAATTTTTCCGCTAGATTTGGCGGGTAAATTTTTTCGCTAAATTTGGCGGGTAAATGTTCCGCTAAATTTAGCGGGAAAATTTTCCGGTAAATGTGGCGGGGAAATTTTTTTGCTAAATTTAGCGGGGATGTTTTTTCGCTAAAAATAGCGGGGAAATTTTTCCGCTAAATCTAGTGGGAAAAGTTTTCCGCTAAATTTAGCGGGTAAATTTACAAATAACGGAACGCGCGGTTACACCGACCGCGACGGCGACGGCAATGGCGACGGCGACGGCGACGACGCTCAAGCCGGAAACGGGCGCCTATGCGCTCTAAAAAAAAGGACGACGCATGATCGTAATTTATGATTTTGGGGGACTCTTATGGCGCGTAAATTTAGTTAGCGTCATAAACAAATTCACATTATACTTCGTTGCAGCTTCCGTCTGAGCGCAGCCAAAGCTACGTGTGGCCGGATCCAACCACACGCCGGCAATAGGTCACTTTTTTTTTTTTTTTTTTTGTAGAGACGGCGTTGGAGATGTGGTATATAAGGCGTGTACGAAATAAACTTTGGTGTTTTCCCGCTTTTCTGCGGCTCGGCCCCTAACTCGGAATCGGGCGCGTGGTACCGCCTCGGAGATAGCGCTTGCGACTGACGAGCATCTGCAACAGATTCCGAAACTGGAGATACCGCCTGCGGCATTGCACCGCATTTCGCTGTGTCAGTGCACCTTGCTTATAACCAGTTGAGTGTATCGCTCATTTGAGCTGCCGTGACTCCTTTCTTTATAGGCGCCATGTCAGTAAGCGCTACCTCCGAGGCGGTACCATGCGCCCGATTCCGAGTTAGGGGCCGCGACGCAGAAGAGTGGGAAAACGCACATGTTTGCAGGCACAGTAGGACGCGCATGCGCTTTTGTGTGATCTCGAAACCAGGCAACCCGCCGGCAGGTGGCAGAGCAATGCGTTTCAGTCGCAGCTCACGCGTCCTGGGGACTTTTGTCCCCGACTGTACATTCTCCAAAAGGTAGCTCTGTTGAAACGGGACGATCTTGACCCCCTCAATCTGAAGCGAGGCCCCTTTGCGGCCATTCAGCATTGTGTACTCATTCATAGATGTTGCTTTTTTCAACAAAATGTCTGTTGCGACAGCTGGAGCTAGTGAAAAAGCGGACACCATAACTCTTCCCAAGCACTCTGTTCTTCCTCAAGAGCGGCTAGTTGATCCAGGAACAGTGCAATGGTGCTTGGTGGTCTGTGATCACAGACCACCGGTCATAGCCCCACCAACGGCACTGACGTCACTCAGGTGACAAGCATTTCACTCGCATGACGTGGCTCCAAGCCATACTTACTGTGGCTGGCGACAACCCATAAAGGGCATGCACTGGCCCTCTGACCCACGCGGAGTGCAGCGCAGGAAGTGGAACGGCATCGGTGACCCAGTCGCTACAGTTACACAGAACTCGTAATGTTTCACTGCTGTCTCGGCAAAGGTGCAGGCCTGCTCTTTGATGCACGTAGGTAGAAGCCATCAGCCGCAAGCATCGGACACCTGGGGTGGAAAATTTACACCAAACAAAACAATAACCATGAGAAGAGTGGGCGAGCCGGTGAATTGCAAAAGCATAAAAAGCAGGCACATATAGAAGTATTTCTGTTGCCTCGTTGTCACAAAATCCGGCTAAGTGACATTATTCATGTCACAAAATCCGGCTGTGTTACGTTATCCATTCTCCCGGGCTGGACGCGTCCTTCCAAGAAATTCGCGGGGTGTGGGAGCTGGGACCCAGCTTCCGCGAAAACGAAGCGATGTTGTCTTTGGGGGAGGATGAAGCGACGAGCGGGCCAGCGTCCTGGGGTTTGGTTTCTTTTTGTTTTGTTTTTTCCACGCCTGCGTGCTGGAATGCGAGGGCTCGTTGAAGGGGACTCTTTGGGGAAAAAGCGGGCAGGGTGAGCGGGAACGTGGAAGCAACAGACAGGGAATCGAAGCGTCGAGTCCGTGGAGCTCAACGGTAGCGGGCCAGGTCCGGACTGGGGAAGACTTCGACGACGAAGTGTGTGTGTGTGATTGTGTGGCCACTTCAAGCCGCTCAACCCACCGTGGTACCACCGGGACCATTCCTTCCCCCTTCGGACAGCGCCTCGCAAGACCGTCACTCCCGGACACTGTGAGACGAGATTTCCCCTCCACTCGCATTTTCCTTTATAGTAATTAAGGTAGCGGTATTTCCGTAGTTGGTTTTTATTCTCACGGGTGTCCGATTTATTCTTTGATAACATTTAAGCTCCGAAGTTGTTATTTGTTTTTCTTTATGCTCGGGGAAGCTCCCGCGTAAGAGGTGGTTAATGCATTGTACTAAGCTGTAGACTTTGGGTTTTGCCTAATTCGTTGTGTGTTGAGTGATTTTATCTTCGCCGCCCGTGCACCGGCCGGGTGAAGTGCGTTCGAGTGCGGTTGTTTTGCAGCTCGGCACTTGTTAACCTTTTTTGTGTTTGTTTGTTTGGTTTGTAGTATTAAAATTCGTTTCGTTGCAAAAACTGTGGTCTCCCCTTCATTGGCAAGACTCCACCGAGGCGTGGACCTATCGCCTGGTCGGCAGTCCTTGTGTTTAAGCAGAGAATATCAACAAACCTGTGACACTCGTCTCATGCTCAAGCATTATTTAGGATAATATACATCAATAATGCCTGTCTCGCAGTGGCGTTCTGATCAAAATGTAGCAGAAAATACAACCAGTTGCAGACCAAAAGAGAACTAGAACAGTGAGGCATACTTATTTGTTGTCATTTTATCCTGCACAGTATGTATCTTTCCGACAATTCTGGATACACCCTTGGCTCGGCAATATAACCTAATTATAAATTAAATTTTATTTCTTAAAGAACACAAACCGTGTCATCTAAATAGGAAAGTGATAAATTTGAACGGAACAAGTATAGTCGAAGTAGCAGACTTTCGAAGCGCATCGCTAGTTTTGTCAGCGTAATTATTTTAGCCAGGGGTTTATACGTTCGGCCTTTCCACTCTCGTGAAGAAGGATGACCAGCGGAGCTGTACTCGATACACTGCCGCAACGCGCACGCGCCCATTTCCCGCTTCTTCGCGTTCGACACGCCGCCGACCGTGGATACGTCTCCGGCGAACCAAAGTCGGTCACACACGGCGCACGTGACGCCAAACTGGTAATCCACGAACTCCCACCGGAACCTCGCCGTCGCGCCCGGGAACTGTTCCGCCGGCGTGGAGTGCAGTCGTCGCCTGGCCTCGCGCTTGCGCTTGACCTCCGCGGCACGATCGTCGTCCGTGGCGTTGGCCCGCCGGCGCCCTTCACATCGCTGGTTCTGTTCTCGGCGGAGGCTTTCCAGGCGAGCGATGTGCTCTTCTTTGGCAAGGGAGTCTGAAGCGCTCGACGCAGTGGAAGTCGAGGCGATAGCGGTTTGCGGCGGTTATGGACCCATTCGCGCTGCTGCGTACGTCGCCGCTCCTTCCGCAGCCAGTCTTCTGTCCCCGAAAGGGCGCGCGGCCGACCCATCCTAAGTCCAAACCGAAACTGATAAGAGCGTAGGAAACAGCGCGCAAAACAGACAAGGACGAAGAAACACACGTGACGAGCGATCCGCTCGTTACGTGTAGGGGTGTCGCGAACTTTTGTCGAACCAGAATTTTAGGTCTAACTTTCGGGGTTCGACTGGGTCGAACCGGTTCGACGAACCTTCGAACTTTTCACCAGATTCGACCGGTTCGACTTTGTGGACAGTGTAGCCAGACCTTGACACAAGCATGTCTAGGTTTGGAGAATTTTTTTTTTATGAGAAGGGTTATTTTATTTTATAAACAGTTGCAATTAAAAGAAACTAATTTTAATCACTGAAGAAGTTAATAACTTAATTTTTTGCACTGTATTAACTGAAATAACCAATCAGCGCTGCCCTTAATTCATCCCTTAGCCATCACCATCCAATCCGAAGCCAACTGGCCAGCCTGTCGCGCATGCGCACACGAGTCGAACCTCAATACAAGGTTCGTCGAATTTTCCACTAAAAGTTCGAAAAAGTCGAACCTGGTCGAACTCGAACCTCAGCCGGTTCGCGACACCCCTAGTTACGTGTGCTTATTTTTTGTCGTCGTCTGTTTGTCGCGCTGTTTCCTACACTGAATTCCCACCAACGCGCCCAACTATCCATTCTTCTATGATAGCTGGAAAGGTTGACGCCATCTACGAGCGACGGCGGCAACCAGACTGGTTATGTACTTGCCGCCGTCGCTTATAGATGGCGGTAGCTGTCCAGGTAGGTTTGTGTCGACAGGCGTTTGATACCGGACACGATCCTGGGGAACCTAGCCCTTAACATCTCCGCTGTAAAAAACAATGGTGAGTATTTTCATTTTTGAAGTGGTCGCAAAAAGCCGATTCACAAAAAGGCTGACTGAGATGCAGATTACCTAGATGAAATTCACAAATAAAGTGGGCCAACCATATAGTCGGTGAGAGTAAAGAACGAAATGGAAGCTCTTCCCACCTTTTTATACGCTCTCGTATGGACGCCGCGGACGCTTTGTTCCCCGTGGCATTCTGCGATTCCGCTGACGGCAAGAGGTGCTTACTGCGTTATCCTGTGTTCTTCTATTTTTATTAGCGTCCAGGCAGTTCATTTAACTCCAGCATTGCTTCCGTGACAGCGCGGAAGAGAGCGAAGCGGTGCTGCTCGCTCACACGCGTGTCGTGGAGCCGGAGAGACTCGGGTTGGGCAGTGTCGAGCACGACTTGTAGTGCTGTGGGTTGCACCAACAATCCGGTGCGCAGCCCGGAGCTGCGGTTCCACAAGTTCCCAAGAGACCGGAAGAGCACAAGGTGGGTCGGTCCGTGCCGTTCGCCGATAGACTTCGGAAGACCGTCGATGCACCAAGCTCCAACGCGAAGCTCTGCTCCCAGCACTTTACGTCAGATACCTACACACGGGATCTGCGGCTGCTAACTGTTGCGGGTTTTTCCACGAAACACGCGTCTTTGAAGAACGATGCGGTGCCGTGGCTGTTCGCGTACCGTCCGCCGGCTGCTCCAGCACGATCGGTCGGACGCAGCAGGTCGCGGCTGATCTAACTAGCGTGCACATAAATGCACCTTAGCTTTAACAACTTAGACCTCTTGTGGATACATCTGTTCATCTATATCCCATTATTTCTTTTTTTTTTTCTCGGTCGGTGAGCAAGAAACAAATACAATCATGCTGCGCCGGCACTCACCGCGTCATGTTTATAGCAGTCGGATTCGCTTTTCGGCCGGCAAACTTATAAATACCCACTACACCTTACTACATTTGGTGCATATTAACAAAGTGAAGTGGTAAAAAACGAAAATGTGCAACTTACCTTCTGTTTTGAAACTCCACGTGCGACTGAGCCGACATTGTCGGTGCGTCGGCTCAGGGGCGCGGGACGAGAACTATGGTCATGCCGACGACGAGCCACTAATATTAGTGTTGCCAAGCTGCTTCAGCCGGTAGTTTGGTTTCGCCGTGCCGCCGAAACGATACTGGATTCGCGATATCTACAAAACTACACACACTACCGAAAAACAAATTATATCTCGTGATTCAGGGTCGCCGACTTCGACTCAACAGATCACAACCCAAAAATTGTAAAAATGGAGTGGAGTTGCCCTTTAATATCGGTTTTAGAGTGGATCGCGGTTCCCCATTAGTGTAAGATTTTGGCTGTGCTTGTATTAGTCTCCGTAAATCGATACCAAAGTAACGCGGCCGTTCAATTTGGCGTCGGTGGAACTGGAACAGGCACTCGTTGCATTTTTACTAGAACGGAAAAAGGTACGGCTTTCCAATTTTCGTCCAGTGGGGTCATTTTTATTTTATTTTTATGAGGGAAAGTCTAAGAGTACAAAAACAATATCTTTACAATGATCAGTATCTCGTTAACGTTCTGTTTACTAATCTTAGGGTTTATTTTGTGTGGCCCTCGCTTGGTAACAGTCGGTTGCAGGAGAGCTAGCAGGCATTTTTTCTTCAGTGCCCAAGACTGCGGTACAAAAAGCAAAACTTTTAGTCGCAGAAAAAGTCACAGGAGGGACATTTCAAATTCATCTACCTTCTTTGCTTCCCCGAATCCTCATACACCCAGAATTTTAAGGCCGACTACAGCCATCACTGAACTTCCACAAAGAGATCTACAGTAACAACAGAAGTACAGGTTACCAGACACCCGAAAATTGGTCACTTAAAAGATACACAAAAATAACTTTTGTTCCTTCTCCCCTCGTCCCCCCCCGTCCCCCCCTTACTTTCAAATGAAGCAACGAATCCAACCTTCACAAAGAAGGACTTGTAGTTTCCAAGACTGACCTTCCAAAACCCCTACCCTTTCCTTCACTTGCTCTTCTTGCGGAGAGCGACGTCGAGAAGAAGCTGTTGTTAAGTTCGAACAAGGGACGTTTATTAGATTGAAACGTGTGAGATTGTTGTAAAACGCTCGTGCAATGTGAGGTAACACCACATTTGGCTCGTCTGAATCGCCACCACAACCATGAATATTGTTAAAAGATGAGATTTTTAAAGGTGAATATAACAACAAATGAAACTCCGCTTACGCTTGTTTTCTTCTCCTGGTGCCTTTCCATCGTGGCATTCCAATTCGTATGTTGCCATTTGATGGGATAGATAAAAAAATAAAGAATTTGCTCGATCTATCAAAATATGGTAATCAGCAAAATACAAATGTAACGTATATATAACGATATGTTCCATTTTTTTAACTGTAAAGGGAACGAGCTACTTTTTCACTTATGAAACTTGTAACGGGAACGCGTTCCGAAAATCTGAAGGAACGAGGAACGAGCATTCGTCCTTTGTTTGAGGAACATGTACAACACAGGCTTGTAGGAATGCGCTGCGTGTGGAAAATCTTTCGCATTCCTACACGTAAGCAGTCTTAAGTGTCTCCCTTTAATTTGCTATACGGCGTGTTTTACGGAACATTGCCGAAACGGTTCCCGCAAAAACTACGCGTCGCAGAAAACAACAACAAAAAAACACGTTCTGGTTTTGAATGTTTTTTACAAGCCGGTTATATGCCGGTCTCATTTGCTACAGATTTCTGCCCCGTGAAGCAGTCCGAAGCCGGCGGTGGTCCCAAAGACAAAGGCACTCTACAACAGGTATCCGTCAACGGAGCTGTTACTGCAGACGTCCTTCGATCGAATATCCAAGCGATGGCGCCGAGAGCCGTCACCGCACCCGTGAGAAGAAACAATCCCAGGTAGTCTCCCAAGTCATCCCTGAAGTAGCCTGTAATAAAATGGGTAAAAAAAAAAAAAAAAAAAAAGTCTGTTTATGCAGAGTGTACCCTTGTGTCGGTTCACGCAGGGGCGGCGCCTCGGTGAAAGCCGAGGAGGCGCCCCTCTGTTATAAGAAACACAGGGTGGGGCCTGTTGTCTTTGCGCTGTTTGCTTTGTGGGTTGTTCTTCTACGTTCTTAAGGGGTAATTCCGCAATCTGATTGGCTGGCGAGCGATGATGACATGCTCGGGATTTAGACATTGTCAACTTAAAGGAACACTGACACCCCCCAAATTTTTTTTTTTTTCGTTTTTTTGTCAGGCGATTTATTATGGTGTTGGAATACTACCCAATTAATATTTTGCTACAGAGTCACGTATTTTTTTAATAACGCCAAAAAACGCAACTGTGCGAAACCGAAACCGAAACGGAGTAGAGAGGATAGCGTGAGTGGCGGAACACCCGACCGCGCGGTTATGTTTTTTTTTTTTTTTTTTTTCCTTTTTCCGCACGTAGCAGACGAAATGCGTCCGTTCGCCGTGGTATTTCTTTGCAGTTATGTTTGTTCCTCTCGCTGTTTTGCACTTCAAGATGAGTTGTTTTGTACATTTAAGTGTTGGCAATTAGTAGTGAGTGCCCCAGTGCCGTGGTGAATTCCCGTGATCAGCTCCGAAAAGAATACTCCCAAGATGTTGCGTGAAGAGTTGCCTCACATGTCCTGCATCTGAAACTGGCCAGAGTGCACAAGTTTCCGAAAGATCAACGCGTCGGAATCAATGGCTGGCTGCAATTCCTGTAGAACCATTACGCGAAGCTCGGAAAGCGGACGCTACCCGATTCATATGCTCCTTGCATTTTGTGGAAAGTGATATACACTGAGTTCGCATGTGTCAAAAATGGAATCCATACCATTTAGTTCAGCGACGTATCGTCCACAACAATTTTTTTTCTGTGATAATTGTAAAAAAAAAAAGAAATGTTTTTGCGTAATAAGTCGCCACGAACTGACTTATAAAAAAAGACTCGGTTTAATATTTACATGACCGCGGTAAAATCCATCCTGAGAATCGCCCTGCTTCCTCGTCGTTCCAAAACCAAAAGTGCCTCTTCTTGCGCCACCAACACTTCTCCTTCGTCCTCAGTCCCAGACACGATCTCGTTCACCGAAAAACTGTCCCAGGCGCGAGACAGGATCGCCCTCCACTAGTCATTTTCCAACAAATGTAAACATCGCAGAATGCTTGACAAAAAAGAAATAAAATAAAAGGTACACCCACACTAGGAATCGAACCCGTGCCCTCTGCGTGTGACTCATGTGTAGTTATGCAGCGGGTAGACTGTATGTCGGAAGTTTTCTGCCGATTTCCCTTTAATGCATGCACTCCCGGCTTGAAGTCGAGCAGCATCACGCATAGGGCACATTCGCACCTCGCAAAGAAACCGTACACGTGCGTATTCAACTCGAAGTACGCATTTCGTGCTTGACGTTTGAGCGAGCGATGTCTTCAGCCAGGAGAAGGGACGACGGCTCGGCGACGTCTTCGTGTAATCGGCTTGCTGGTCGGGCGTGTCGTACGGGATGAGTATCAGTTCTTTTGATTGGTCCGAAATTTTTCTTTCGAAGAAAGACAGAATTCGCCAGTACCGTGAACGACAGTTCTGAAGTAGAGGTTCAACGCCCGTCGTCCGCTGCCATCCGCAAGGGGTAGTCCCACGATACGCGAAACGACGCCATGTTGAGAATTATGCAGTGAACGCACAGAAAGCTTCCGGTTGTCTGTGCTACCTTTCTTTTCAATCAACGTATTTGCAGCTTTTTTGAAGCCACAAAAAATGGGTTTCATATTTTTTTTCTATTTTTAATATTGACTGTGTGCCTTCAATGACCCACGACTTTGATTAAATTTGGTGGTCGCATCGATACCTTAGAAAAACGGCCCGTGACCACGGAAAAGAGAGTGAGCGAGACTCGAACCGGCCAGTTCTTGATCGGCGGTTTTCGGGCGGAAAGAAACCGAATTTCGAGCCACAAATTCTGTTCTGGGTAGTTGGGCTCTCATATGTCACGTACAACTAAAAACCTCGGCGAGCATAAATACGCTGTCAGTGTCCCTTTAAGAAACCCTGTGTTTCTTAGGTTGTCAAAGACTAATTGTTGTTGTATAAGCAAAACACAGAAATCAGCCGGAAGCAATACGAAGTTGTTTCAAACCGAAGTGAGATGCCTAGCTTTCTTTTTTTCGTTTCAGAAAAAATAGTTTCTTTTTTAAGTAATGCATTTAAGTAATACAAGTAACTACAGCGTTATTGTAAAATACCAAGAAAGAATGATAGGCGCTTAGGTATACGGTGATCAAGTGCAGGACTACGAAAATATCGGTGTACAATATTTGTTCTTTTGAACATCCTAATTGACTCATTTAGACTGCAGTAGCCAAAAACCGCTGGAAAATTACTCCGAAATGTCAAATCGCTGCACCCCCCCCCCCCCCCCAAAGAAAAAAAAATAAAAGAAAAACAGAGTAGTTATACTTTTGAAACTTCTCTACAGTCCGTTTCACACTACGTCTGACCGCAGCCGACGCTGAGGTCTGATTGAGCCAATCAAGCAGAACAAAGAGTGCATAACCACCATCGTCGTTCTGCGTTTCCTACAGACCAACTCAACTCTCTCACGTCAAGCCACTGCGGGGGCGCTGCAGTCGGCACTGCGCATGCGCAGACGCCTTACTCTTCCCGAATCTGGTTTTTGCGTGTGCGCAGTGCCCACACCTGCATGGTGTGGGTAAAGCAGGCTTGTTTGGAAACACTGTGTTAGTGTATTTATCACGTGCTAAACCAATCACGCCTAGTGAATGCGCCGTGGTCCTGCGCTTTTTACTGGCCCTGACAGGCTTAGCCGGTAATCGCATACGCATAAGGAAGACAAGTGCCATGACGACGCACTTTTAGCGCTTTTTGACTGGCTCTAATGGATTGGGGCGACGGCTGCCTTCACTCATAGCATTAAGCAGAGTACAGACCTTTGCATCGCTTATCCCCCGGGCGAAAAATATTGAGTCACTGAGCTGCGGACGCATGCGCAGGGTCTGATCTATACCGCACAGCTGAGCAGCAACGCATGCTCAGAAGGCGTTCCACAGTCCAGCAGACAAAGATGGCAGCGCGCAGAAGGCGATTTTCGCAAAGGTCTATGCGGAGCGCAAGTTCGTCTGCTTCTTTTGCAGGGATTGTGCTGACGTCAGAACGCCGAGTGCTCTGATTGGCTCAGATTGAAGGATGGTGGGTAGAGCTCATGGCGTCTTGCTTTGAGGTTTACCCACTACCATTTAATCAGATCCAATCAGAATTCGGCGTTCTGACGCCACTTCAACCCATGCAAAAAAAAGAAGCAGACGAACTTGCGCTCCGCAGAGTTACTCCCTAGTTTCTGCTGAAGGAGCCATACAGTAACCCTTGATAACGGCAGTATCTTATGTACCGTCGGGCAAGGCGATGGCAATAAACATGAATCCTTTAGGCAAAAAAAATTGTTGTTGTTTTTATTCAACTTCGATTTTGGCGTTGTGCGAATAACAATCTGCATTCTTCAGGATGTTTCATTAAGCGCTCAATGTTATCAAGCCATTGTCCAGCTGCACACAGAATAGCGCACCCCACGAGACAAGACGAAGTTCGGGTGTTCCGTACTAATTTTGATGAGCAAGCTCTTATGCCCGAGTACCCCTAGAGTGACAAACAGAAACATCAGACACCGACAATCGTCGCGGACGTACAGGCTGCACTCGGAGGTGCCTTTGGCTACCTTTAGTAGGCTTGCAACCTCTCGGTGCTCGGAAAGTAAGCACGAGTGATTACAGGCCTGCCGAAGATACGTTCGCGTGCCGTGCATGCCGCGAGCGTTTGAGGCTTGTCGGTGTTGGCTGTTTCTGTTTTGTCGCCTTCTACTCCACTCACCCTTCAGCTGAGACTGCAGCCAAAGCTATGCGGACAGCAAGTCGTCTGCTTCTTGCGCAGGAGTTGCGATGATGTCAGAACGACGTCGAGCTCTGATTGGCTTTGATTGAAAAGATAGTGGGTAGACCTCAATGCTAGATGCCTGGAGGTCTACCCACTATATTTTTTTCAATCAGCCAATAAGAGATTGGCGTTCTGAGATCATCGCAACCCCTGCGCAAAAAGCAAGCGACTTAAAAGGATACTACAACGAAATTTCGGCGCTTATTTTATGGCCTATATGTGTTCAAAGGAGCAGTATCACATCGAAGACACCAATATCTTGTAAAAAATTCATGAAAAGGAATTTTAAAACGAACTAAACGATTAGCAAAGAGCACCTGGTGGAGGTCGCTAACGCCTCGTTTGTAATGCCCGTCTAGGAACCTTGACAGCTAGTGACGGTAAGTGTCTCGCCTCCGGCCACGACGAGAGAAGAGGGGAAGGAGGAACTCCCATCTTCCCGAGAATCCCTTTTGTGTGTTCCAGAAGTAGCTATTGTCCCCCTACAGGAGTATAAGAGATTAACCCGTCACTCAAAATTCGTACAAAAGCAGCCGCTTCGGTGGCTGGAACGACTAGGCCATCCCCTCGACGTCAGCCTCGCCCTAGCTTTGCTCGTCCCGAGACGACCTACATCACGATTGCGTCGGATGTCACGTGCTCTAATCTAGGCCCTCTCCGAGCGCTTGCTACAGTTGGCCGTTTATAGCAAAAAATACGGCCACCAGGCTCAAAATACAAACGTGCGATTGTCATTTACGGATATTGTGGATCATATTCAACCTATTTTTGAACACGACGGATATATTTCAAATTTCGTTGAAGTATCCCTTTAATCTCCGCATAGGCGCGAGCTATCCCGCGCTCTTAAGACGTGCATTTCTAGCGCGAGTGCTCAATCAGCGAATAAAGGCTTCAAAGCAGCAACCTCGGGCTCTTGCGCTTGTGCCATTGACTGCAGTCTCAGCTTAAAGGGATATTGAACCGAAATTTGGATTTCGGAAAACAACGCAGGAGGGGTAGGCGGGACGCTAGAATCCGTACAACACCACCCATAAGGCAATATCTCGAATGGACGGTCATATTTTTGGAAAAAGAGGTCGCGATTGAACGAGGCCCACGAGGCACGTGACGTCAACATATCTCGTTTCCCTCTCTCTTTGCTTCGCCACCTCAAGGCGGCGAGGCAGAGAAGATGCGAGCCCGTTCCCTCTCCTTCTCGACTTTTTTTGGAGAAACAAGACGTTAACATATCTCAAAGGCGCCTCCTTCTTTTAGAAAAATACGGTCATCCGTTCGAGATATCGCTGTAGGAGTGATGTTTTTGTGTTTGTAGTGTCCCATTGCAGGCTTCTGCTGCCGTGTTTTGTGGAGTCCAGATTTCGGTTCAGCATCCCTTTAAAGGTGAACGGAGTGTAGTGTGACTCGATCATTACGGTCTTCGCTCCACCGTGGCTTTAGTTAGATAAAAAAAAGACTGCGTTGACCACATTGCAATGAGAGAGTCCTCCCGGATTTTAACCCTGGATTATTTTATTCTACTTTTATCTTTTAGTGCCAGGTGACCTGTCTGTACTTTGTTTACCATTTAAGCCAGAGCGCAGTGGGCGCTTTACGAACCAATCGAATCTACCAAACGTCCATCAAAATCCCAATATCCTGGTTTTCGTAATTATATGATGCATATTCAATTTGCTAGACCAGTCAAAAACCCTGAATTCGCCGTGGCTCGCCCTTTAGTTATGTGTCCGCGTTTTCATGTGTTTGAGCCTACGACTGCGCTATGACTTACAATACAACGTGGGTTAGCAATGTTACTGCTGTTATTACTATTCACCGATGTTTGTTTGCAAACAAGCTCGCTGCCGCCCACTATCGGCGGACCCCTGCGCGCTTCCGGTTTTCCTCTTCTTTTCCTCTTGTCACACATTCTTTTGTTATTTGTACTACGTTCTACAAAGCTCGCAGGTTCTTACAAACCTATTACAGGTACCTCTCCGAAGGAAAATCTTCTTTTCCGATCGCTGTGTGTTACTGAAGAAGAAATAAATACACTACCGGAAGTCTACTGGGGCACCAAATACTGTGGCGCCCTCGTGGTACCAACTCCCACCGAATGCGGTGAATACTTCCCATGGCGATATTAACCCGAGCCTGGTGCAGGAGGGAGAAAAAGTTATAGACAGAAAAAAAAAAAATTAATTGAGACAAACATCTAGCATTTTATTTCTAGCGCAGTACACATTTTCTTTCTCCTGTCTCAGTCTCGGATTAATGGCACTTTGGTAAACACTCACCAGCTCACCTGCACACTAACGATTTCCGGCACTACACATCAATTCAGCGTAATATTGACCCCCCCCCCCCCCCCCCCCCATTTTCGGGTTAATATCACTATGAAAAAGGTCCATCAGCACGTCTGCGCGCTAACTTTATTTTAGGCGCAATTCTTCGTTTAAGCCCAAGTAAGACCGCAGCCCCCAAGAGCTAGAATAAGTACTAACAAACACACAGGTTCAAACTAGATCACGGTGCATGCATTGAGCGTATTTGGCTTTGCCGAGATGCTTCCTTTTTGGCACCGCTTAATTGGCCAGGTAGATTCGTAGGATCGGTGAAACAAAGTATAAGCATCGCATGCAAATAGCGATGCCATACCCGATAACCTTAGTGCAGCTGACTTACCAACCAGTAGAGGTCTTGGAAGAAGCATAATCCCACCAAGGAAGATCGATGTTCCAAAGCACTCGCTGAAGCGATCGGCGTGCACAAGATCCATGTAAAGCACCGGAATCAAAATCAAAGTAGCACCGTTGCACCAACCTACGACTATGCCGAGGAATGCATGAAGATAAAACGCGTGGCAAAAAGGCATCAAACACAACGACACTGCACAGAAAAAGAAATTGGAGGCCATCATGGAGTTCTTTCCGATGAATCCTTTGTCCGTGATCCAACCCGATCCCATCCTGGCCGCCAAGTCTCCTATCGAGTAGAACGTAAGCAGAAGGACGGCGTTCCACTTGGAAATATTCCGGTCCGTCGCAAAGTCCACGATGACAGCGAGGTACGTGGACATAATGAAAGTGCTTGTGCCATTGGAAAAGGAGATTAGGTAGAACTTGGGTAATTTCAGGTACGAAGGGAAGTTGACCTTGAAGAGAATGTTTGTGTTTTTCGGACGGACTTCATGCTTCTGCGTCTCGTAATATGCATCATCGATATCAGCCCCTTCGGACAACACACTTTTGAACTTCTTGCTGCGATGGTCCTTTTCGGTGAAAAGGCGTGCACCATTCTTTAGGCCTGAGTACGAACCTTGTGTGTATTTCAGGTAACCATCTCCTTGGTGTTGCTTTTTTGCGTGTTGATACTCTTTCACCGTTGACAGACATTCTTCCGTAGATGTCATTACGAGTTTCGCACCTTTGACACATCCTGGAGTGCCACTAACATCCGAATATATTTTTTCCTTCAAAGGCAGCTTTAATGCTGAGCTCTCTTCGAGGTCGATTATTCGTTCTTGCGACACCTTTGTAATTATGAGATGGAGCTGCGGATCTTTCTCATTAGCACACTCTAAGAGACTAATCTCATTCTTCTTGTTTTGACCCAAAGAAATGTATGCGCTGTCTTTGTTTTGGAAGGATGGTTGTCCGCGTGCTATGTCTGGAGGTAGTCTCTGCAGAAGCGCCCCTGCAGTAGCGTTCAACATAAGAGCTCCAGCGATCAGGAGCATTCCCCTGGTGCTGTATTCGTCAACCAAGTATTGGAATAATGGCGGAAATATAAGTCCTCCAATGGTCAGCCCCGCGTAGCTTATTCCACAAGCGACAGCTCTGTAACGGGTAAAGTGCTGTCGTACAATGGCGGAAGAAAGTGTGATAAAGGAGGTGGCGGTACCTGCAAACAAAAAAAGAAATAAAAGTGGTGGTTAAAGTGTTGTGCATAAGGTTATATTTGTAATTGTATGTCTGAAGTTCCTCACGTCCTTCTTTTCCCCACACCTTCTTTGCATTCCAAAAGAAGAAAAGGAAAAACTGAATAATTATTTTCGAGGTTTCGAGCGCAATAAACCTAATCTTTTTTTTATTGTTCCCTAAGCATAAGACTTTAGAAGATAAAAAAAGTAAACAAATAAATTAGTATAACAAGATCATTCTTTGCTGGGCAGAAATCTCTTATACGCTTGACCTTTAAATAGCTAGGTTAGCTTAAAAAAACCACACGCGGCTTTCTGCTTTAATTCGAAATGTAAACTTCATATTTGGACAGTGCGAAATCTGCAACAATTTAAACCGGAGGTCTCCAAACCCCGGTTCGCCGGCCAGGTCCGATCCGCCCACGGCTAGCCGCGTCCTTCCAATGGACCCGCGACCAGCTTCAAGCAGGCCTCTGGTATACCGTTCCCGGCTCAAAAAGATGTGCGCTTAAAAAAACGGCCCCTCGACTCGCTTTAAATGCGCACAAGAAGATACCAAAAATGAACGAGAGAAACTGCATCGTAACTGCAGGTGCTCTCGCCATAACTGAACATTGTCATCACCAGCATCACCAATCTCATTCCTCTGTTTCGTGTCTGAGTAACAAAGTTAAAATTATTTTGCGTTCTCGTCTACATTGTTTCAGCCTTAGTTGCAGCATTCTCATTTGTCTTTTCTTGCACTGCGCGAATGTGCCGAAGTTTCTACGCACTTTGATTTATGCCTGGTGAGCTTTCGCGGTAACAATTGTTGTGTTAAGTCATAAGTAGATCAATAGTAAATTTCCAATTGAAACATATGGATTCATCTAAATTAGCTTTTTTTTACTAATACTCACTCTAACATTTATTCGGTGTTTAAATTCTTACCTAGGTTTATTAATTTAGTTTGTCCTCGTTTATAATTACACTTTTTCTTCCCGGCCCTCGAGAATGCGACGGATGCCTAATCGTTCCCCCTAGACAAAACATTCGGAGACCCCTGAATTCAAAGTGACTGAGCATTTTAGTAATATAAATCTTTTATGAACAACTTTTGTATCCCACATTTTCTGAGCTGTACCTGTCCCATTTGATTTTGTCGTCATCAGTGCAGTTAGGTAAGTCAAGAAGCTGTTCTTCCAAGCAAAATCTTTATTTGACCATGTATATCTACCCTTCCCTTCTTTCCCTCGCAACACATTCCGTTTTGAGTGCAAAGTAGTGACGTAAATCTTAATAAAGAAAGTGTTAAGAAAACAATTAAGTCTTAAAAACTCAAACAACCCTTTGAGTTGTTTAAAGTTAGCCTCATAAAAAGTTTTACAAGCGAAATTTAAGTCTTAAAAAACCTTGAGCATTTGGTAACCAAAGTAGCGTGCACTCACCATATATAACTCCCAAAAAGACGATAAGGAACCACATCCCGTTGGCAAAGAAGCAGACGGAAACGGCTAGGCCGCCGACCAGGCACGCAGAGACTGTCAACTTCCAGATTTCGTAACGTCTTCCCAGTGTTCCCGCTACAGGACCTACGAAATCAGATTGCACACTCCAGTCACACGACATAATGCCGAGTACGGCACTTTAAGAAACTGTATTCGAGTAATTTCATATTAGATACTTTGAGTGTGTTGAGCATGACTGTCTTACTCGCCTTCTAAGAAAAAACATATGGCTAATGGCATGAGCGTTTTCATTGTAATGACAGTCACATGCAATAGATAGGTCTTCCAAAACTTGAGGAATTGTGAAAATTCATAATAATATAAGAAGACAAAATTTTGATTTTCGTTGATTTAGCTGAATATGTACAATTTTAAGTATGAATCAACCTCGGTGCGGAGTTGAGAACAGCTGAAAGACACTCACGTTCACAAGTGCACGAGGAAAAGTGGTTAGTTGATATTCTCTGGCAAGAGCGATCTCCTTTAATTGTTCACAACACTCTCTGCTGCTTTAAACGGACACTCGCGCAACGTTGAAGCGGCCGGGACACGTGTGCCCTTCCGCACTTATCTGGAGTTACATATCTTGGCCCTGCAGTTTATGTCTAGGTTAAACTTTCACCTAAAGTTTGCCCTTCATGCGGGTGTTCTCGTCCACGTCCGGGTGGTAAAAGCGTTTAATATTTATTTTCTTTTGGTTCATCGAACTTATTCAGCGGTTAAAAATTAATCGCTATTAAAGCGCTAATAGATTGATCGGTAGGATACTCGATCAATTGCCTGGCCCCAGTCAAAATACGCACGGTAGAAACTGCCGCGTTTTCTAATTTCCCCACACTTTTTGTGTTTCACTGCAAATGCGCGACGCTCACTGGAGAATTGAAAGACAACATCAGAGACGCGGCACAAACGGCATTTTAAGAATAATGGGTTAGAATGTCAAGTCAAGCCAGTAGGCTGCGGGTTCTCTAATTCTGCACGGTGAGGTGGTAGAGAGTGTGTAAAAAGCTATGGTAGGTGACACGTTATGAATTCAGTAGCTGTTACGCCTCCGGCGCGAACTTTCTCCCTTTGATAACACTTCCTATCACGCGCAACCAAGGCCCGGTTCAAGGCAACGAGCGCGTAATGAAGGCGGAGTGCCTACTGAATTCTTAACCCGTCAACGACTAGTACCCCCATAACAGTATAATATTACGAGAAGCAGTACAGCACCACATAATTTAAGATGACTTTATCGTGTCCGTTGCCCCTCAATTATTAACGGCTATTTTTTTCTTCTAGTTTGTGCTTATTCAGGGATCAGGAGTCAGTGGCTCGCCGCTCAGAAACGGAGACTAAATTGCTTCAGGGTATCGCAGACCTGCGACGCAGAGGAAGATGCCCATCAGCGTGACAGGCCACGACGCCTCTTCCCTGGTGATGTTGAGCGAGTTCAGAAGCGCCGTGTATATGATGGCAGCTGAGCGGAAAACGCCAAAGGCGAAGACGTTGCCCCAGCAGCATCCCGCAGCCACGATCCAACTTGTCGAGGAGTCCATAAGCAATTCTTCCGGTCACCTCGAAGAGAAATAAAATATACGGTCTATATAGCTCGCGTAAACTGACACGAATCAGCCAAACGCCAATTTATCTAAAAATAACAAAGCTCCAGTCCATCACTTATTTAGGTGGTTTATTAATTGGTCAGTCCATAAATTATTGCCGTAATTTTATTTTTTTGCCGATGGAAGGAAAATTTCAGATCGGTCTACTTGGTTTTTGAGTAAGGGTTGGGGCAGGGACCGGCACTTATGAGAATAAAAATGCGTGAAAGTCAACATCGATTCTAGTTGAACTGAAGATTAGACAGCGCCACCCTAGCTGCAGAAATGTAAAGATGAGAAGAGAAGGGCTCTATGGGCGTGAGCGTGCGCCGGCACGTGCGAGTGCAGCGGCCGTGTCGGTGGGCGGACGCAGCAGAGAGTCCCAGATGAGGCGGCTGGGAACAATCACGTGATTGATGACGTGCGTGATGACGTTGGTGATGACGATGATGGCCACCATATATAAACTGAAGCGGATCTATGCGCGAGTGCTGCGCACGCAAGTTGTCTCCCGTCTAAGCGGTGTTGTCTTGCTACTGCATTCTCGCATAAGCCGAGGGGATAGTGGGCATGATCGCGGCACCGCCGACTGCCGCCTATTTTATACCGCGTAGCGGTGAAGTGTCGATTGCGGGAGGGATCCTGCGAAAGCATATTTTTTCAAACGTTGCACGGACAGAGGTGGTGGTTGGTCGTAAAAGTTCCGGCAAAAAGAACGAGCAAACGCGAGTGTCGCTGTCGTCGCAGCGTCCCAACTGTTGGCTGCGGAAGCTTCCGCGGACTGTCCAGCTGGAAGAGCGACCTAACGGAACGTGCGTCGGCCGCACCCACCACCACTACTGTGTCGCTGTCACGATGGTGGACGGCGATAGCGTGACACTTGATATGCTATCGCCGTCCGCAATGTGTCCCTGCGGATTATGCAACGAGCGCGGTCTATGGTCAGAGAAATACGGTACTTCGAAGCGACGTGGACGATACCCTCGTAGTCGCGAAACTCTGAAATGCTGCAGCGCGAATTTCCGTCTTATGGCTGGGCTAACAAATGCAGATAAAAAATCGCAGTGGCTTAGCTCGGCTATGCCAGGATATACGTAGCGTGAGCTTAAGTTCAGCTGGTTATTCTTAGCTTTCCTGCTTGTCTAGGATTAGCTTGATTATCATGCTTACTGCTGCTTCAATGACACACCCACGATCCGATGAATTAAGCTTCTCCGCTCTTCTGCGCCGCTGAGCAGCAATTTCGCTCTCCTTCTCCATGGCTAAACCACACTGGCAAACGCCCCGCCATATATATACCCCCCTGATACCTCTGCGCATGCGCACAAAATGAGAGGTGCTATCGAGCGGCTCCGCTGCAGCGTCAGATTTGGCTACTGCGCAACGGACGCGCACAGCTGGGCACGCGGCGGCGCCAGTGCGTCTGTCGCGGCTATGACATCACTCCTCTGGAAAGCGCAGACCGGCGAGGCGCGCGCGGCGGCGGCTCCGGCGCGCCAGCTGTGCGCCGTGTTATGTCACTGCTCCTCGCGCATGCGCAGCACGGCTCTCCAGGAGCCACGCGAAACTGCTCAACCTCGGCCAGTGTAACTCACGCCACAAAACAGATTATTGTTGCTGTTGATTACGGGCTTTATGGCGCAAAGCTACTATGGCCATACTGCGCCAAGCTTGTTTAGTTGAAACATACTCAGGACTTTTTTACACAAATTATCTAAAAAAAGGTTCATGTGACAAGGTTAAAAATCATAGAATTAAAATTACAACTGCAGTAGGAAGCCGGTTTTTCTTAAGTAACTTATGACACGAGAAAACGGTACTATAGGAGTCTCCCCAATTAGCAGCGCTGGGTGAAAAGGAATCTGGTGTGAAAAAAACTCGGGGAAATGTGAACGTCGTTCTTGCTCAAGCCCTGGGCACAGCCACAAAATGTGTAAAATTGTTAAACGCTCCCCACAGTCATCACATAGGGGTGGGGCTTTCCCCCCTGAGCAGATGTTTGTGGGTGAGGTAGGAGTGTCCAATTCTAAGACGACACAAAAGAACTTCATGGCGGCGGGTTTTGTGGGATGCACTCTCCCACATACCAAGAGCGAGCTTAATCCTGTGAAGTTTGTTTTCGCATTCCAGACTCCACTCCAATTGCCATAGTTGGAAAACTAATGATTTTGCTAAGGGCTTTATGTCTTGAAATGGAATCTGTGAAGTAGTTGGCAGTAGGTGCTTAGAGCTAGTGGCCAATTCGTCTGCTCTTTCGTTGCCTAAGATCCCCATATGGCTAGGCACCCAGCAGAATTTTATGTCTCGGCCAAGCCGCAGACCACATTGTACCATAGATCGGACAAGTTGTGCCAGTCTATTTTTACTTCCCTTCGTTGAGAAAAGTGTATTGAGCACACTTTGAGAATCCACGAATAAAATAGATTTCATCGTCTTGCTGGTGAGAATATACTCCAAGGCCATCAACACCGCATAGAGCTCTGCCGTGTAAATACTTGCACATTCCTTGAGACGCTGAACCTTACTGAATCCTTCAGAGTAAACTGCTGATCCTACAAAATGCAATGATTTGGCACCATCGGTATAAAATTGGGAGTAGTTACCATACTTCTTCTTCACCTTAAGGAATTCTTGCTGAATCACCACTGGGGGTATGTTATGTTTGTTAAATCTAGTAAAATACCAATCACAAAAGACGGGCACATACTCCACGGTGCTTCATTTTCACCCTTCTTCAAAAGGTCAGTCTCGTCAAGGGTGAGGTCAAGAAATGTACAAATGCCCTCAAGGAGAAGGCTTAAAGGCGGTACAACCCTGGGCTTATGTTCGAACAGACGAGCAAACCGAGAATGTTGCAAAGCACCTTAAGTTGGGTGATTTGGATAGGAAAGAATTCTGGAAGCATAAGTCGCAGCAAGATAACGTCGTCTGTGCCTAAGTGACATCTGATTAGATTCAGCGTACAAGCTGGGAATGGGCGATGTGCGGAAGGCACCTGTAGCGAGCCTCAAACCGAGATGATGCACAGGATCAGCATTTTGAGTGCAGAAGGCCTCGCTGAGTCGTAAACTATAGCACCATAGTCCAGACGTGACCGGATAAGGGAGTTGTATAGGCGTAGCAGACATATTCTATCCGATCCCCATGACTTGTGCGCTAAGACTTTAAGAATATTGGCTGATTTAAGGCACTTCTTTTTTAGGCCCTTCAGGTGGGAAACGAAGTTTAACTTTTTATCAAACATTATGCCCAAAAATGTATGCTGTGTTTTTACACTAATAGTAACCCTGTTTAACGTCAGTTCTGGATCTAGAGACAGCCCCCGACGCAGAGAAAATGGCACACAGATAGTCTTCTCAGGCGAAAACTTAAACCCATTTTCGTCAGCCCATTTACTAATTTTGAAGATGGTAAGCTGCAGTTGCCGCTCACAGCTAGACAAATTACAAGAAGAAACCGAAATGTGAATATCATCCACATAGAGGGAGTATGAAACGGAAGGTGGAATTACCTTTGACAACGAGTTAATCTTCACGGCAAACAAGGTGACACTCAATACGCCTCCTTGCGGCACACCGTTTTCCTGGACGTACTGGTCGGATAGTGTGGTGCCAAGTCGAACTTGAAAGGAGCGACCTGTGAGAAAACTGCTTATACACCGCAACATGCGACCACGCACACCAGAGGCATACAAATCGTGAAGGATACCATACCGCCATGTTGTATCATATGCTTTCTCCAGGTCGAAGAAAACAGAGACACAATGTTGCCTATTTACGAAAGCTTCACGTATAGTTGTTTCCAGACGGACTATGTGGTCCAAAGTAGACCGCTCTTCTCGAAAGCCACATTGGTTATTAGCGAAAAAGTGGTTATGCTCCAAAATATATATTAACCGCCTATTAATGAAGCGTTCGAAGGTTTTGCCAAGGCAACTCGTTAACGCGATTGGACGATAACTACGTGGGTCCGAAGGGTCCTTCCCAGCTTTCAGCAAAGGAATTACATGCGCCTGTTTCCAGATTTGAGGAAGGTAAGCTGCTTCCCACAGATAGTTAAAAAAACCTAGTAGAGTGTTCAGTGATTCTGGAGACAATTGACGGAGCATTTCATAGTGGATCCCATCAGGGCCAGAGCCGACCTCTTCTTGGAGCCCAGAGCCACCTCCAGTTCTTGCATTGTGATAGGAGTGTTGTATGGCTCAGAACTACAACCGGACATGGGTATACGCTGACACTCAGCACTTGCTTTAAAACGTTTAAATTTCGTCCGATAATTTCGGGAGCTAGAAAAATTCTCGAAGTGCTCTCCAAGCACATTAGCAACATCTTTCAGCGAATTAGCAGGGGAGCTAAATAGAGGAATAACAAAGCAACGGTAGTCCCCTTTGATTTTTTTGTACCTATCCCAAACTTCCTCCTCCGAGACAAAACTATTTAGGGAGAAAATGTACTTGGTCCAGGACTTCCACTTAGCTTTTCTCCTAGTCCATCGGGCCTTTGCTTTTAGTCTTTTAAATTCTATCCTATTTGTAGAAGTAGGGTACCTTCGAAAGGTATCCCATGCCCTATGCTGCTTTTTCCTTGTGGTGGCACAGCCTTCATTCCACCAAGGCCTACACCTCTTGGGTAAATTTTCAGAGGTGCGAGGAATGGCGTCTTGGGCGGCACTTATGATTTGCTCCGTAACATACACTGTCGCTTCTTCGGGTGACAAACTCGCTAGAACTGACGGGTCAAGCACTGCATCAAGTTTAAAAAGTGCCCAGTCGGCTTTGTCCAGTTTCCACCTAGGGGTTCGTTTTAAAATAGTCGGCAGAGGAACGAGGCTTTCAATTACAACCGGGAAATGATCACTCCCGAAAGGGTTGTTTAAAACCTTCCAAGAAAAACAGGGAAGTAGTGATGGTGATGAAATGGAGATGTCGATGGATGTGAAGCAATTATGAGTGGAACTATAAAATGTTGGTTCTTTCTTATTTAAAAGACATACGTCTGAGGACAGTAAAAAATCTTTCTACAACTGCGCCACCAGAGTCAAGGCGTTTACTGCCCCACATGGGACTGTGAGCATTAAAATCACCGCATATTAAAAAAGGCGTTGGGAGTTGCTGAACCAATCCTTGAAGTTCATGAAGATGCAGTTGACGATGAGGTGGTAAATACAAGGACACAACCGTAATGAGACGATCAGCAAGAACACGTACCGCGACTGCTTCTAGTGATGTACGCAGAGGAACTTCCACACACGCTTTTCCACTCCGTACAACAATGGCAACGCCACCAGAAGAGTGGTCTGAATCCCGATCCTTTCTAAAAACGCGGTGACGATTAAAAACATTTGTATGGGTGTTGTTAAGATATGTCTCCTGCAAGCACACAGCAATGGGCTGTAGCTCATCCACAAAGAAATGAATATCATCAATATTTTGCAGGAGACTTCTACAGTTCCACTGTATAAAACTATACGTGTTCATGTTAAAATGGTTTAAAGTAACAACAAAACAAAAAAGAAAACCTGCCCTAGGTGTCCTGGGGCGGTTTGGGTGGGGTTACTCGCGGATTAAGCTTTTTCTGGGATGACTTTTTAAGCCTGGCGTCATCAGGTGGGACCGAACGAGGGGGGGGGAGGTTCACCAAGTTCCATCCGCTCCTCCTCAGGCTGAACGGCTGAGGGAGCAGCTGGTACGGGCACCTCCTTAGATGTCGAGGCCTCTCCTAAAGCCTTAAAATGAAACACACCCTCCTTCTTCCTGGGAGGGGTCCGAGTAACCAAGACAGGCACATCGTTCGATGGCCCGTCCTTTGGAATAGAGGAGGCACCAGTGCCTTCTCCCTGAGGCGGGTGTTGCCGCCTCTCCTCTTGTCTCCCCTCCATTAGCACAGAGTTATCCCTCGCCCCTGCACCATCTGGAGGCCCCTGTCGTTTCTTTGGTTCCAACGACAAACGGGGTCGTGGAGCGAATCTTTGTGAGGCAGGGGGAGGTGGTGGAATCACCAGGTCATTAGGACAGACCTGGGTTCCTACCGAAGACTTTGATGGCACACCCCCTGCACGTGCCACCAAAGAGTAAGGCCCCTTCTGCAGGAAGGAGAATCGCTTCCTGGCTTCGGGGAACGAAATGTTCTCTTTCACTTTGAGTGTTATAATTTCCTTTTCTTCTTTCCATTTTTTGCAAGATTGGGAATAAGCAGGGTGAGGTTCATTGCAGTTGATGCAGCACGGTGGATTCGAGCAATTCTCTGCAGGGTGATCATTTTTGCCACACTTGGCACATGTTGTCCTTCCACGGCAGCTCTGGGCACTATGGCCATACCTCTGGCAGTGAAAGCAACGCTGAGGGTTTGGCACATACGGCCGTACTCTACAGTTCAGATACCCTGCCTTGACCGATTCTGGGAGCGCTCTCAGCTCAAAAGGGAGAATGACATGCTTTGTCTTAATCTTTTGACCATCCCGGCGAAAAGAAATTCGTTTGGCAGCTATGACTCCTTGGTCACGAAGACCATCGACAATTTCATCTTCGGGGGATTCTAGAAGGTCATCTTCTGATATTACGCCTTTAATTGTGTTCAAGGTGCGGTGGGGTGATACAGTAACCCTGCAGTCAGAAACTAAGTTGAGTGCCAGCAGGTCTGAGCTTTGTTTAGAGGTTAAAACTTCAATGAGGAGATCTCCAGATGGCATTTTTTTTGCTTTAAAAATCTTTCCGATTACAGATTCAAGAGTTTTCGAAACCAGGGTCGCTAAACCCGTCAAGCACAACTTTTGCCCGAAGTTTGCGGAACGCGCTAATTGGACTCTCGCGACGCTGACGTCGCGCCGAGCGAGGTGTCAATCATTCGAACGCTCATTTCTTTGAGAGAGGCAGAATGCAGCTAAGTTCATCGAGGCGCGCGTGCGGCGCGTGAGGGGCGCGAGGAGCCCGCTGATTGAACGGCTTCGCCGATGACGTAGCGCCCATTTGTCCCTACATCCCTACGCCAAGCTAAAATTAATGCTTTACAGATTGTCCCTAGGCGACCTGCTGACGCTCAAAATCCCTCCGAAGTTTGTGTAAAAAAGAAACCTCGTTTGTCGAAGTTGTCGCTGACGTCAAAGTGACGTTTCCGAACTTTGCGAGAGCCGTGGTTTGAGCTCGAGATCTTCGCTTCGGATCGAGGCGAAGTTAAACTTTGTCAACATGGCGGTGCCGTACGCTGCGGCCGAGCTTATCTTCCGCCACCGTCGGCGTCGCTACTGAGACCACCGGGGACGCCTTTCAACTCCCCGACGACGACTTTCGGCGACAGTACCGGCTATCGAAAGCCGTTGTGCGTTGACTCTGCGACGAGCTTCGTTCGGCGCCCGGACTTCGAGGCGGCGGACAATCGCGTCTACAATGACCGTGGAACCACAAGTTCTTTGCGCGCTCCGGTTCTTCGAAACCGCTAGCTTTCATGGCATGGTGGCGACTGACGAGCACCTGTCAGTTTCCCACATGACTGTGAGCCGGGCTGTCAGAGTTTTTGCGGCTGCCATCGTTTTTTTTTGTTTTTTTTTCTGCAATATTCGAAGAGGTACTAATAAGCTGGTATACAATTCAGAATGTTGGAAAACAAACAAGAACCGGGATACTTCCTGGGTAGGTTCGAGTCTCCCGGCAGCCGGCAGAATTATTTCCCCGAAGTTTTACTGGCAGTCGTCACTCATTGGCGGTCAAATCAGTTCATCGAACGACGTGTCATCGACAGATCGTTTCATCGGCACGCAATGTAATCACATGAAAGAGATTTTCTTCCGTTAGAGGTATATACAAATTAAACATTTTCACACCTTTATACATGTAAGTGGGGTGTCCAATAACTAACCCCCTAATAAGTGTAGCAATAGACCTTATAAAAAAATGTAAACCTCACACCTTTAAAAATGTGTGATTTTTTAAACACGTTTCTTAAAACGTGTGATAATACACTACACCTTTTTATAAAGATGTAAAACTACAATACCCCTTTCTCGTCAGACACGTACCCAGGGGGGAGGGGGTCATAAGGCCCGCCCCCCCCCCCCCCGAAATCTTCCATTTTGCTGGGGCCTCCTCTCCCCCCTTCCCCTCATAGAGCAATTTGTCATGGGCGCCCCCCCCCCCCCCCCCCCCCCCACTAAAACAAAATCCTGGCTACGTGCCTCCTTCTCGTCAAGGTGTAATTACCAGAGTACATTCCTTTTTTGGGGTGTACACAGTGGCACGGGACCCAATAAAATGACTGAAAACTTAAATTACACAAACGAGTCGCCGAAACAACACGTTGCTTCTTGGCGAGTGTCGAGGCAACTTCGGCCGAAAACCGGCTTCAATATTGGCCGGATGTACGGTTTTGCGCCTCGTCCCGACATCCGGCTGGCATGGGTGTACCGATGCAAATACACGATTTATGTCTAATAGCACTGGCACCACTGATCTCTTATTAGGCTGGATCGCGGATAGAGGCCTGTATTGCTGGGGTCGAGCGGCACCACCGGCAGTCATCGCTTGATACGATCTAATGCATGCTATAGGAGAAACGGGAAAACTCAATTTTATTACGTTAGTAGGTTGTTCTCGATCATGAAACTTCTATCGTGTTTCCGCAAATAACAGTTAATATTGTGGGCAAGAATATTAAACGCGTTAGAATATCAATCTTTTTTAAATAAACGTTGTGTGGTTGAGGGTCGAGGCCGACTTTGTTGGGCGTTAACTGTGATGTGTTTAATGAGACAAGGGCTACCGAGAGTTATTGTGGTGTCATCCGTGATCTCGGAGTCATCAGAGCTCAGCAAGCGATAAGTTGGAAGGCCTTTACTGGAGACATTCGCATCGTTTTAACCGCTTGTACATAGTACTTCATGGTGAAAGCTTTTTCTTTGAACTGCTGTGAGGGCTTCCGTGACAAACTGAAAATCGGAGCGTGCCGTTCAGTCACTGAACGTGCCGTTCATTTAGCAACCGAAGCAAGCGACGTCAGTAAAGTCGGTGGTGCTCCGGCCCATTCATTCATTTTTTTTTAAATCAATGTTCGAACGTTTGACGAATGTCTAGTTGATCTCCAAGCACCCGATATAATCATCGCAGCACGTCATAAAATACTCGCCCTCGAGCACCGCATACAAGCTTCCTATTTTTGCGTGTTTATCCCTTAGACTTTCGTGTATTGCCTCATGGTGTAATACACCAAAACAACAAGGTCGAAAACGAAGGGAGAACTAGTCAGGACGCGGCGTATTGCCTGTTGTCAAGCAATGGCCGCCGGTGAGGCCAGTGAGGGGCTCCCGATCCGCGATCCAGACTTGCACTGTGAGAGTTCTAATGCATTGCACCCGCGGAGTGCTGCTCGGAGAACAGGCCCCGGACGAACTTGCCGAATGCACCTAGGGCAGACTGATGCTATCGCCATAGATGTTGTAGAAAAGTACCGACCTCAAACCGAAATTAGCGCCTTTTTGTTCGACGTGATGAGTGGGAATGCGGGAGCGCAGTCGCTGCCATCGTTTATCTAGAAACGTTGGTTGCTGCAACGTGTCACTCATATTTGCGATGATTTCCAATTAAGGAACTCGGCTGTCAGAGATATCTACAGACGGCGTAAGTTTCCGAAGCCAGCGGACTACAAAACAGCATACACTTGAGAAAATTTATGGCACTGTACGCGCAAAAGCTTGCTTCGTTTTAAGCATAGTATTATGAGTGAACCACTGAAAGGATACTGCTTAAATCTAGTTCTTTGGAACATCTAGCAATACGTTTCGTAAGACTTTTTTTATTTCCCTGGTGAGGGCCTTGAGAACGAGAGCTTTCTCAAACAAAATACGACGGGGCAAGATAGCTGCCGTTCAAATATGACTGTGCTTGAGCCTCGGGCAACGTCTCCATGTTTAGCCTTCCCGGACACTGAGTGAATGCGTCAGAGGTTTCTGCTGTGGGAGCTTTGTCGAAAAATGTTCCACTTTTCACCTGCACACAGATGATGCGAGATCTCGCGGCCTCTGTGTTTGTCCTGGGCCTTTCATTACACACTGGTAGGTTTCAGCGTCTCTACGGCAACAAAGCGACCCAAATTTTGCAAATAAAACATGGGTCGTCGATTCCTCCCTTCGTGGAATATCAGACGCTTAAATTTTAAGCTCGCGTTTGAGTTTGTGGCCCGCGGGACGCGATTTCGAGCAGAATACCAACTTTTTCTTTCAGCTCCGCTGTGCGAATGCCTCCTCGTAGCAGACGAACTCCCGTCGTCTGCTCTCGCTCCTCGCCTGGGCGAGGCATGACGGGATTGTCGGCGCTAGAGAGCTCAAAGACAACGTACAGCGAGCGGCGTGAACGCTCGCCTCCCCGCGCTGTCTCGTGCTCTCCTGCACCGCCTAGGGATCGCGGGGGATTTTTCGTCAAAAGTTGCGAAGTTGAGCGCTCGCAGGGAGGAGGAAACTCTGCGGCGTTCTTTTGGTCACTCCCCCCGCTACGTCAAAAAGCGAAGAATGTTTTGCTCCACGAGTTTAGCTACCCAGGAAAGGCGATAGCTTGGATAAAGGTTTTTCCATTTCAGAATGCATGGTAAGAAATCGAGGAAACTTCTCCACGGGTGCAAGTGTTTCTACAACGTGTACTTCGGTCCGGACCCTTTTTAGGGTCCGATCAGGTTTTTGGTTTAGTTTGGAGCCCATAAGAAATGGGGAAGGCGTTCGGCGTCTGTAGCGCACCACCCGCCACGGAGCCCAACATGGGGATAGGTAATGCGCCATAGCAATAAAGGTTTTGCTGACGACATTACGCTATCAGTGCTGCCAAGACACTATAACCTAGTGTGGGTCCAGACAAGGGGTCTATCGCCACCCAAGGTTAGCCCTTGCCGCCAAAGATGGTGAATATGAATGAAAGAAGAGTAGAGAAAAGAGAAAGATAGGAGGGGATAGTAGAAGATATGGCGACTAGACTGAATCATCCTGGCCGGGCCATACCAGGACTCCCGTCTATGAGAAGCAGGGGCCGAAGTGGTGTATTGCCTCACTCGGGGGGCCCCGAAGGGTTCAAACCTACCCCGGGCTCGGCTCAACCACCAGGATGCCCTTTTCCCCAGACACGGCAAAGCCACGCACAGCCAGACGTGGGCGGGCGAGCCCGCTAGGCTCGGGGCCCGTGGAGACGCCACTCTCCAAACACCTGCTTTCACAGGTGCCCCCTGCGGGGACAGATTATAATAAAATGTCTGTGATGCGCATAACATGTGAAACGTATAACATGTGAAAAAATAACAAAAAAAAAAACGAGTTAGATGTGAATTATAGAGTATTTCTGTCCCGCGAATCTGATATCACGTTCGTGTTCCTTGAAGATATAACTAAACGCAAGAAAACACGAAAAACCTCCGACCAGTCGTTACATCATAAAAGGATCTTTCGGCCGCCAAGAGCGTGTCGCTCGATTGGGCAGTGCGTGCAATTGCAAGCTTGCCAGGTATATTCCCCCGCACGAACACCAGTCATGACTTTTTTTTTTTTACCTTTTTGAAGATTTTAAGAGTGCCTGTGCACAGCTTTGATAGGCGCTGAAGATGCCCGAGAGTAGAGATTCCGAGAACTCCTTTTATGACGTCACGCTCCGGGAAGGAGGGTATTCAGAGGTACCTTGAAAATGATTTTCTGCAGCCTCCGTGCAGCAAACTAGAAAAACATTTCGAGGACACCTTAGCTGTGAATGCGAAAGCATTGGGGAGTTTTCGTAGATCGTTTTCGCCGTCCCGCAACGCCCTCCGCGACCCGTTAGGATATCCGTAACTATACAGTCAAGGCAATTGGCGCGCAGGCGCAGTAGCAACTTCGTTGCGTAGGGCTTAGCGGAGGGGAAAACGCGGTCTACGAAAACTCCCCATTAATGTCGTTCTTCCGCTCCCTCGGTTCGTTTGAGAAGCACAAGCGTGGACGGCCACGCTTCGCTACTGCCGAGATTGCGGCCGCCGACGATATAGATGGTTCAGGCGCCGCCATGTTGCTCGTAGCCGAGAGGAAAAGAACCGGCCGCAGCACCGGATAGGGAGTGCGGCGGTGCGCTGTGCAGCCCACCCTGGTGCCGTATAGGTGAGGCAGCGGCGGGAGTGCGAAGCTCGGCGCGGCGCGTGGTGAAATTACGTGTCCTCTCATCATCATCATCGCCCTAGCTGCAGGTACAGGTTGACGACGCTAGACCTCAAAGCGTAACGTTAGGCCTAACGTCAGGCAAGCGCGTACCCGCGTCGCCCCTTCCCGCTGCGCCGCCAGCAGTTCGGCAGGCTCCTTAGCAACGATGACGCCGTTGCTATGGAGCCACATGACGCGTCGCAGCCAATGGTAATTTAGGTGCCGTTTCGCTCAGCCGGGATTTAGCGGCCGTGTTTCGCTGCTACAGACAGCGGCTACCGACAACGCCAGCTTCGCTCCATGGGACAGTTAATGCTTTCGCAATAATGATCTCAAAATGTCGTGATGCTGGATGCCAAATGACGACGGTTTATCCGTTTTTACTCCAAAACAGAGCCGCTTCAGTTTCCCTTTGAGTTCAGACGGAGCCGAAGCTACGGGCTGATGAAGCCATTCAGACAGCATATAAAGTGCATGATCATTATCGTGTTCTTCGTCTTTCTGTACGTGTTCCATCATCGCTTAACAAACCGTAAACCGACAAGGCCCAGTGAGTTGCGCTTTTGACGCTTATCTTGATTTGTTTCATTAGCTCGTAGCGTCGGCTACGTCTGGACATGAAACTAAGTATAGGGACTTTGCCTAGTAATACTTTAAACCGGTAACCGTCGTTTTCAAAAGAGAGGTAATCAAACCAAAAGCACACTGTTCGCAATAAAAAAAAAAAGATTGCCTATTGTTATACCGAGCTCATGGCTTGAGAACGTTTTTGTTATAACTCTCTTGGAATACGGGAGCTCAGTGTAGTGCACTTTCACCAATGATGAAAATAATGAACTAGAAAGTATTAAAACATTAGATGCTTGGTTTGAGTTTAATACATTTAACTCGAAATAAACATCCACTGTGTTAGTAAAAAAAAAAAGAAGCTTAGCTTGAAGTGTCACCAGCGACAGCTAAATTTAATGAATTAAACACTATTTGCAATTATCATCAAAGGCTGGCTTCCCATCCATGGTTCTAAATACTTAAAAACTCTTTTGTCGGGGTCCTCACGGTCAAACCAAGGCCGGACATTAAAGTCGTATGAGTTCAAAAACGACTGTTACAGATTTTTTTTTGTTTTTTTTGTTTTACGGGCTTTTTAAGTTTGGAATGATTTTACTAACGATACTGTCACTCTGGCGTCTTTTCAACATTTTGTGAAGGCTATGGAGTTCCACTTTAGATACTTTTAACTGCTAATATGTCACTGCATTTTCATGTTTAAATTTTTTTGTAACTATACACCTATATTAGCAGCGGAGATGGTATTTGCTCGAGTGAATAAATCAAATAAAGTGTCCGCAAGAAAAGCACAGGAGCCAGACGGATATGGCGAGGGGCAGCAAATTTAAACCTCGCGTTAATTTGTTTTTTCGTCAAGCAAATTTGGTATAGCCTGGTGGCAAGAGAGTTTTTATTAAGTGCGAACGAGGCATACCTTACAGTGTTGTTTGTCCCTGTTACCTAGAATACGCAAGGAAATAGCGTTACTCATTAGCTCGCCAGAAATTAGCAGGGTTACTGGGTTAATTACCGCCTAACAAATGCGGTCAAATATCGTTAACACTATTTCCAAAACCTAACCAACGTTGTTTTTTTGTGTTACTTTAGATACCAATATATGGCAGGCAGTAATTCGCGGTATACAAACTCTGACAGCAATTCAACACTGTGGGGTCGTTTGACCTTACATGACTCCCGATTCGATCAAGCCACGCCCAAATCGCTGCCAAAGAAGTCACACGACAGATCAAGGGCAACCAAACAGTTTTAGTAACTCACATTCCCGCCAGCCAGGTCCCGTGCCTTGGTGAGTCTATCTCTCCTCCGGCATAACCATCGCTGTCTTCTCACTTAAAACCTCCGACTAAAGGCCCGTTCACACACTTGCGACCTCTTAGAACCAGGTGCCTTGGATCTTTTACAACGAGAGGACACACTGGCGCCATCTATTGGGTAGCAGTGGAAACTTGGCGGTCCGGCATATTTTCTATTTCTCTCGTGCATTATATTTTATTTCTTGGCTCGAAAAACTTTTGCGAACGTTATAAACGGGCCTTTCTTATAAGTATTACGCACATTTGACCTCGGAAATCCCACAAAACCTTCGCTCTTGTGAAATGCGGTTCCAGGGTCACCGCGTAGATGGCGCTAGAGTGCCGGTGTGTTTAGAGTTCCTGTATAAGCTCCCTACGGGAGCCAGAGTTGCGCATTTGTTTTCCCCGCGCCGCCACGCCGCTATTCGCCGAGATGCATCACGTGAGGAGCAAAGCATCCGGTACCGTGCAAGAAAGCCACCTTTACGGTCGCTCCGCCGACGTTGCTCGCGCCCCGGCGTATGTTCCCCTGCTTTCGTCTCCTTCTCCTCCTCTCCTGTTTTCCATGCGCGGCGGCGCGCGCGGCGCCGCTATTCGCCAAATTTAGTCACGTGAGGAGCAAAGCATCCAGGGCGTGCAGGAAAGCCGGCGCTACGGCCACCCGCCGAGGCTGAATGCGCAACTCTGCTACCGTAGGTAGCTATATACAGGAACTCTAGGTGTGTTCAGAGTATTGGGAGAGTTTGGCCAATAGGCGGAGCAAAGGCCGCCGTCAGCGCCGAATATTCCCCCCACGCTTAGAGCGTAAACTAAATTTGTGACACAGCGTCGACCAATCAGGAGACCTCTACTCCACCTCACAAATGTCTGCAGTGAAGACAAAGGCACAGGCGCGTGAGCCTAGCTCAGCGAAACGCTTTTGTTTGTACGAGACCTCGTGCATAGTAGGCACTTTCCAAAGCCACGCGCTCGTGCCCATGCCCTTGTCTGCACTGCTAGAACAGCGTCCTGACACTGGCTGAAAGAAAACAGTGCAAAGGGTGGGGTGCTCGAGCGTCTTGAGACGCGGAGTTCCGCTCGGCACGGCTCAAATTATACTTCGTTTCACTTTATCTGCGAGCGAAGCCAAAGCTAGAAGCGCGAGACCAGCGCTTTTTGCATTTCTCCCCAGCTCGCGCGCTCGAGCAAAGCCTGAACGCACGGAGCTTCCGTGCTCGCGCTTCCAGTTTTCCCTTCGCTCGCACATAAGGTGAAACGAAGTGTTGGCGACGTGAACGATCGAAAGTGTCGCTGTGGTCAGCCCACAACAATTGGCCAAATGCTGACTACGACGTCAGCAAAGGATATCAAATCGACGCAAATAAGAGGAATGCAAGAACTTCAATTTTGACGGTGTGGGCGGTGTTACTTTGAGAACGCTATGATTTCAGGCTTTCACCATGTTCATTACAAACACCATTAAACTTGCTCTTTACAAGGTGATGACGTCACGAAAGGTAACCAAACGAGGGCGCCACCGAAGCATCTCGCCGCTAATAGTCGTGTCACATATTTAGATCACACGACCACCGCTAGGGGCTGTTTCGCGGCCTGTGCTTGGCCCCGAGATGCTCGCCTATTCAAACCAATGTATGGTCCAAACTCTCTCAATAAACGGCTCCGGGTGTGTTTAAAGGGACGATGCAGCAATTTTTGTACTTTGCGCAAATCCCGCTCAGGACGAATCCCTGATGCCAATGAACTATGCAACACGCGATGGTTTTTCACCACACGCAGTATCAGTCGCAGAAAAAATTAGAGAAAAACGAGCAGCGTTCACCTCCTCAACTCGCAGCCAGAACGAGCGGCCACCTGATCTGGAGCCGATTATATGCCGCCAATGTTAATCGTAGCCACGCGCTGGGGTTGGCAAGCCACAGGACACGCGCTGAGTTCAGACATTGTATGCCTCGGCTATTGTCGTCGTTGCAGCGATTGGACATGGGCCACTACCCGAATGCTTCTCGAGCTATCAATTATCACGAGCCCAAATCGAGTGCTCACGCAATGCTCGGGTCCAATCTGTGAGCCGCATTCAGATATCGTCCCTGGAGGATGCTGCTACCACCAGGGTACGTCATCAAGATTTGCGAAGGAGAGATTGAAAGAAAACGCTCGCTTTCTCCTTGAAATTACACCGCAACAAAGAGGTTTCTTGGTCAGTGGCGTTGCGTGCGAGTGTACTTGGGTCCCACTAGTGCCAGTAAGCTCATACAAAGTGAAAAACGCTCAAAACGAATATCGTTGCACCGCCCCTTTAAGGTCTCTCTATACTGAAAGGTAGCGACATCTCTTGAAGAATGCCGCCCGCTCCTCTCATTGGACGAATGCAATCCACCAGGCGGAGCTCGCTGCGCGCGGCTTTTGTTTTGGTTGTTTTTGCTTTTTGAGGGCCCGCGGCGCCTTTTTTGCTCCGGTCACTCGGCGCGCCAGGCGCCGTCGGCTACTAACTGCCTGGGTAAGCTGCTGCATTCAGACTGGCATTTGAATAATTGGAATCGCAACCGCCATGCGGTTCCGCTCGTTGTCGCCATAAAATGCGGGTAGATTTGTAATAAGTATTTAAGCAAGAGCATTCGCAAATTCGGTCGAACCGCCAGTGTGAATGCAGCAGCATATGGCGCGTCTGGGGAGATTGGTTTGGGGATCTGGGCTTCGCACGGGAGCATCACAGCTCCGCTTTTCGCTCGGCGTCAGTTCGTAACCTCTGACGGGCTACTGCGATTTCGGATGCAACTGGTGCAACAACCGTCGCAGCGATGGCAAGTTCTTCAGCATTCCATGTCTGCACTTCGCACGCAAGCTTCACATAGTTTCGGTTTTCGCTCGGCGTTAGTTCGTCAGCTATGACGGGGTGCTGCGCTTTCGGGTGCAGCAGCCGTAACAGCGACGGCAAGAAATTCTTCAAGTTCTTCAGCATTACATTCGACAAGCACGACACTGCTCGGCGGAAGGTTTTAGTGGCTGTGTGTGTGGGTGGGTGTGCGTGCGTGTGCGCGCGGGCGCGCCCCTAATTATTTTTACTTATCTCGCCGTGTGCAAGCTAGTCATTTATTGTGATAGCCACGATTCAAGTTTTAGCATTTGTGCCTTGATAATTTTATGCATCTCGCTGTTGAATTTCGTGTAATCTAGTCATGCACTTTGTGCTATATATAGCTGGGATTGAGCTTCTAGTATCCGTGCCCTTATATTTTTACATATCTTACCGTTGACTTTTGTGCAAGCTTGTCATTCACTTTCTGATAGCTGGGATTCAAGTTCTAGCATCTGCATGCCTTAATTCTTTTATGTACCTCGCCGTTGACTTTAGTGCAAGATAGTCATTCACTTCGTGATACGAGATTCAGCCTTTAGTCTTGGAATCGTTTCTATATGTCCGTTGACTTTCGTTCAAGCTAGTCGTTTACCTCTTGATAGTTGAGATTAAACTTTTAGAGTCTGTGCCTTAATAGGTTTATGTATCTCACTGTTGACTTTTGTGTTGAAGCTAGTCATTCACTTTATCATAGCTGGGATTCAACTGCTATGGTATCTGTGCCTTAATATTTGTATGTATCTCCGTTGACTTTTGTCCAAGCTAGTCATTCACTGTGTGATGGTTGAGATTCAGCTTCTTGTATACGTGCCTTGATGTTTTCAGTTACCTCGCCAGTGAGTGCAGTAGAAGCAGAAGCTCCGTCTTCAGCACACACCTGTCGCCGTCTGCCATCATTTCGCTGTGCAAGCTCTTTGTTATCAAAAGCAAAAGCTAGTGCTGGCCTGGAGGTGGAGCTTCTAAAGGTCTACGTAGACAGGTTAGTGGCTGTTTCATACAGTTGCGCCTCGCTGCGCTACATTGCGATCAGTTGAGACGGCACAAATCAGATTGTAACAAGTTTAGTATAATCCTCTTCGAATTGTGACTCAGACCGTCACAAGCGGTCTGAGCACAGCGAAGCAACACTGTGAAAAGTAGCCTTAATAGCCTGTCTTTGTAGTTCTTGTGATTCGGTGTGTTGTAAAACAATAATATGCATTACCTGTGACTAAACTTTAGTTTTAATCTTTTTTTGTTTAGTTTTTTTTTTTTTTACAGTCACTGGCAGCAGAACTTGAAGGCCTATGTGGCGGTTATTTGCAGTAATAAGGAAATGCTTTCAAGAGCCAAGATTGTTCCATGTCATCGCTCGATGAATAAAACGAGATTATTTTAGTTGGGGAAACGAGTCCATAAAGGGTGCACTGCTGTGAAGAGATAATGTCGTGCCTTTAATAAGTCAAGTAAGCTTACAAAGTCTCTGTAATGAGCCGAGTAAGCTGGCAATGTCTGGTAAAAACAAAGTACACACAAGGCATCACAAGAAATTTTCAAAGCCATAAAGCTTTGAAAAGTTTTGGGTGTTAGCGGATAGTTTGGGTTTTCGCTCGTTCTGCTAAGATTCTTTTACGCAGAATATTCCGATTTCGTTATGCCACGTAGAGGGTGAAAGCTCCCAGCCGCGGCTTTGGAGCAATAGGGATCAAATGTTAGTAGATCCTTTTTACGCAACTATTAAGACACGTTGCGCACGCCAAGGATAGGTATCGTTAGAAAGGAAAACATTTTTTTTTATTATTATATAGATCACAGAAATCTCCGCTTAACATGAACTAAGCGCAACATTTACAAGTGGAGGCTCCTTACGGTCGATCGCGCGTCAGCTGAGTGAACGCTCGTGCAGCGGGAGCCCGAGTCAAGGCTGCCCGCTCACGTCTGTAGCCTCTGTGGTTGGTCTATGTTAAGGTGAGACGAAGTACAGTCGCTTTGAGGAGAGTGCGTTAGTTGTGAAAGAAAAAAACAGCAATCGCTTCGTGCTTACGTGTCACGTCTTGCCTCCCTTACGAAGCGACGAAAGAACGAGCGTGTGATTTCCCTTCTTTGCGTCTGGGGCACGCGTGCGGTAATACAAAAACACTGCCCTTAATCGTGCCAAAGTTACTGTGCAACATAAAAGAGTTTGCTGCTGCACTAGTAGGCGGCTTTGCTCGCGCAAGAGCGAAACAGAGCCTCACTCCGGTAGCATAGAGCGTAGACCGTGCTCGCATCGCGTGCCCATTTTCGCCCTAGTTCGCGTTTTCCAAGCCGTCAAGTCGTTCTCCTGATATCTCGGAAGTCTCTGTAGTCGATTACGCGTTACACTGTAGAAGTCGCGACAAAATGCAATCGCAAAACACGAAAACTAACGGAAACAACCTTCCGCCGCATTCTATCCAAGCGAGAGCGTCTGTTAGCTGGGAGCAATCCATGAGGCGCCACCGTCGACGCGCGAGGGCGAGAGAGAGAAAAGAGGGAGAGGAGGGAGGAGAAGTCGCTACCTTTCTTATACAGGGGCCTTAGGTGTGTTCTCTCGTCCTAAGGTATTTTAAGAGGTTTCAAGTCTCGTCTCTCTCGGTCATACTCGGTTGCAAGAGTGTGAACGGGCCTTTAAGAACTAAGTCGTAAGAACTGACTACTCGACCCCAGGCCTGGCTGCGGCATCCTCATGAACCGAGACTTCCCGAAATCCGTTTGCTCCCCCCCTAAGTAGCCCCCAAACCCCTTGTCTCCCGCGCCCTCTTGCTCCTCCCGGTGTTGTCATGTTCATATGTAAAGGGTACTCCACGTAATTTGAGCCAATGTTTAAAAATATTTTGGTGCATTGTAGGAAGACGATACCAAACGACTAAGGTTGTTCATTGTTTGGAGCAAGTCAGGCTATTTTTTTGCATTTTGCCCAATTAACTAATTAATTAAGATTAACTCGTTAACCTTTAAGATATTCAGTTTAGAGCAAACGTTCCAATGACAAAGTTGTAGAGCTTCCTCAGAAACATCAAATTCAGTGGTTTTATCAAGAAACCTTAACACCTTTTTTTTTTTTTAGTTTTATGGGCTTTGAAATAACTTTTCGAGTTATAAAAAAAAAAAAAAACTGACTTTGCGCATGTGCACCTTGTATTGCAGCGCTCTCAGCCGTGGCTCGAATAAACTAGAGCACTGTTGACTGGGCGCTGTTGACAGTTCGCGTTTTTTGTGCTCTTTTTGTTTTTTCATAATTCGGGCACGTTTTTTTACGCCCAGAAAAACAAATCGTGTTAGAGATTTCTCGAAAAACACCACTGAATTGGATATTTCTGAGGACGCTCTACAACTTTGTCATTGGAATGTTTGCTCTAAATTGAATATTTGAAAAGTTAATTAAATAATCTTAATTAATGAATTGGGTAAAGTACGAAAATAACCTGACTTGCTGCAAATAATGAACAAACTTATTCGTTTGGTATCGTCTTCCTAAAATGCACCAAAATATTTTTTTAAACCTTGGCTCTAGTTCTGTGGAATACCCGTAGATATAAGGCCGCCGTTGAGCCTCGAGGAGCACGGCGCCGGTCTGACGAGGAATGCCGGCCCGTTACTGTAAGGCTAACGTTTTTTTTAGTAAAACTAAACGGAAACGCAATGAAATAGGAAATAACGTAAAATAAGGAAGAAATGAAACTAATTGTTAGTAATTTTGAATTCTAACGAGTACTTGGATACATTACTGAAAACTGTAACGCGTTATCAGTAACGCCGTTGCTTGTAAGTCAGGTAGAAAGACTAACCTGTTGCGTCGTGTTGAAGGTTCGCTATAATTTTCGTCCGTTGCAGTTTTTCAAGCTTAAATATTCGGCGTAAAAGCAGGAGCAGCTGCACCTCTGTCCAACGCTTGAACTGCTTCTTTACACGGACATCAAGGCCTGGAAGAGTTAGGGGCGCTTGCTGTTATCTTTGTTCTTATCTTGAGAGCCTCTACATAGTATATGATACTTCAGCGAATAATCACCTGGCACAAAAAAAAAAGAGTGTTAGTGTGCTTGCGATGGCCATTTCATTATTAAAGACGCATTGCCGTCTTTCAAAATGTTCCGGTCCACGGGAGTACGACAGCTTTTGAAACGATCTGCACTTAAGGATAACAGTTACGCCATTCGACTTGCATCCCCCCCCCCCCCCCCTCTCCCTGTTTTGATCCAGAATGTCCTACACAAAGTACACAAACCCATGGTATACACCCGGGGTCAACAAACCCGGCCCGCGGGCCAGTTCCTGCCCGCGGATGGCGGCGGTCTTACCAGTGACGCCCGGCACGCGGCCCGCTGTTACAAACGCAACAGTACAAAAAAAAAAAAAATAACAAGGCGCCGCGACGCACAGTAAAAGCGCAAAGGTAAGAAAAAAAGAAAAATCTTCGTCAAGACATGGGATTTTTCACCGTGTTGCATTATATATTGTACGATTGTCATCATCAGCATTCTTGTGTAACTATGATCAAATTCCTTTTCATTAGCATGTATATCGTGCTAGTGTCATTTCTCATAACCCTTTCATATTGTCACCATAATATCTACCATTTTCAGAAGTATTCTGCTCTGTGTGAATATGCCGAAGTTCCTATGCGTTGTAATTTATGTCTGGTGAGTTCTCTGGGTTTCCTTTATTTTGTAGTCTAATAAACAGCAACAAATATAGATTTCATTAAAAGGACCGTGAAATTACTTTTTACTTTTGCCAAATAACTTCTGCATTAAACCTTTAATGCTCACTGAACGCCGAACAGGCATCCGTTTTCGTTTCGGTTTATTAACTACTACACAAAAAATTATTGAAATGTTGATTTTTTCTTCCTCTCCAACTCGCCGCAAAACATGCCGCGGCGCAATTTTGACGGTCGTGACGTGCGTTGTCACCGCAACCGGAAGTTCTCTCGGCGTTAGCGGCGAGCTGGCGGTGTGCCGGTAGGTTTTACCGGAGTGTTTTACTGCGCTGATGGCGCCGATGCCACTGACAGGTTTTCAGAATCGGCGCCTCTCATCACCGCGATAGCCATGGACGCATCGCAGCTGAGCGAAATTCAATTAAATATGTTGCCCTACAGCGACAGCATGGGACGGGTCCCATACGCCGGTACGAAGCGCAGCAGGTCGTCAGCACGACAGCCGTTTCCACGGTATCTCTAAAAAAAGAGGACGTGCTGTCACTCACTGGCGTAGCAGAAAATGTACAGAGTTTTCAGAGTTTTTCTATGGGCTCAAGCTTTATAACCTTTTATTTTGTTGGGAGAGGCTCGCAAGGTGGAGTGGATGAGAAAAGAAAACGATGCAGTTCGCCATCTTGGACGATCACGACTTTAAAACATGACTTTACTGATGGTACGAATCTCGCCACACGGTTTTTCTACGATTGCAAAATACAGTGTAATCTTATCAGAGATATAGCACTGTATAAAGGTGATTGCATGATCACATAGACGTTCCGATCGTTCAAGGAATGCTAAAACTAATCACTTTTCTCGGGTGATGAAAACGCGTCAAAATTCGCATCCTTCATACACGCCTTTTAAGTACAGTACGCACCAGTAACACCTTGAACTTGATCACAGGGATGGAATGCGCAAAATAAGAAATCCGGGCGATGTTTGGGGAGACAAATGCCAAGAAAGCACCACTGTAGTCGAAGTAAACAAAGACGACGGCACGAGCGTTTCTGCTGTCATGAGAGTGCTGCCACAACATCACCGCACGAGTAGATGGATAACTTCTCTTCTAGGAGGGTTATCATGGCGACACGCGACGAGAATTCAGCCAAGGATAGCGCTCTACGCGGAACGATGAGCTTCCACCAAGCTGACCACGTCGATCATCAACACTGATCTCAATGACAATTGCTGGATCGCGCTTCCCGATCCGGCAAGTGAAGCTACCGGACGCAACCTCGCTGGGATACGATTTGCGGTTTTGCCAGCGTTTTGCTGCGGTTCTCCGGCGTGTTGTAAACACGTTTTCTACTCGTTCGTCGTCATTCGCCGAAGAAGTTTTTTAAGACTCTGTGTATTGTTGAGACTTGCCCTTGTGAACACGTGTAAAATTTTACGAAAGCGCAGTCTCGCAGGAAAAAGGCACAACTCGTCGAAGCTATGGTCTGGCGGCGTGTTCAAAGCTTCCTTGGCACGCCGAAGTGCCGTGTCTCTGTGCCTTCGCGCGCTTGGATACCGACCAAGAATCGACGCCGTGTGGAGCTGTTTTGCAAGTGCAATGTGCGTGAAGCCGTATCAAAAGGTACAACTCGTCGAAAACAAGTGTCGCCGGTTTCGCGGCGTGGTCAAAGCTTCCTTGGCACGCCGATTGATGCATCTTTGTGCCTTCGCACGCTTGGATACCGGTCAAGAATTGACGCCACGGAGTTCTGGATCGTCCAGCTGTTCCGGTGAGTTGCTATCAATAAAAGGGGGGAGATATGTACGTGTTCTTATGTACTATTAACCATGGCTACGTTCCAAATCTACTCTAATGGATTACGTGGGAGCACGAATAGGGCAACGCTATGGACCAAGGAGGGTTTTCGAAAGCAAAAGTACAAGACGGCGAGAATGAAAATCTCTGAAGCGCGGCCGATATGGTCGTGTGCAATCTGTTGACCAATTACAATTAGGCGAGCCACGCTCAAACGTCAAGTGCAATTACGTAGGTTGATAATGAGCCAGCACTCATCAGTGATGAAGAGCTGTTGTGCACGGTATTGTGTAAATCGTGTAAGGACGAAAAAAAGACGTACCTTCCCCCCATCTTCCGACGCTAGTGGACGCTGGATTAAGCTCGTTCCTAAACCGCGAGGTCTGCAAGTATACAGACGTCAGAGTAAAGTAAGACGCTGATCCAGAGGCACTTACGGCTTCACGCACATTGCACTCGCTAAACACATTCACACGGCGTCGATTCTTGGTCGGTATCCAAGCGTGCGAAGGCACAGAGACACGGCACTTCGGTGTGCCAAGGAAGCTTTGAACACGCCTCCAGACCCTTGCTTTCGACGAGTTGTGCCTTTTTCCTGCGACACTGCGCTTTCGTAAAATTTTCCACGTGTTCACAACGGCAAGTCTCAACAATACACAGAGTCTTAAAAAAACTTCTTCGGCGAATGACGACGAACGAGTAGAAAACGAGTCTACAGCACGCAGGAAAACCGCAGCGAAAGGCTGGCGAAACCGCAAATCGTATCCCAAGCGAGTGAAGTCCGGTGGCTTCACTCGCGCTGCAGCGAACAAGCGGGGAAGTGCGATCCAGCAATTGTCATTGAGATCAGGGATCATCAACCCCAACGCCATGTTTTCAGCAGACAGGGAGCTATGCGCAGGCGCAGTCTGATCTTTCTCTTGCTTCGTGTACCATACGATAGATGGCGCATAGCTCCAAGCATCATAAAATTCGGCAATTTCCGTCACATCGCTAATTATTCAACAAAATGTGGATCAGAATATTCTTTACCAAGACGTTTAAGAAACATTCGTCGGCAATTTATTGTTTATGGTCGCTGTGTTGGTGAGGTGGGCTATTATCCAATTGGCGACGTGGATTTGGCTGACGTGCTTTCGCACCGCGGATACATCGCAGTGAAACAGCAGAGAGCTTTCTAAGGAAGGAAGGTGTAAAATAGGGTGCCCTAGGGTGCCTCAATGTCCTTCTGCTTAGGGTGATGCCACCCTTTGTAGTACCCGATGCCGACAGCACGCGCTCACGGGTAAAATATAAATAAATCGACGAAAACAAAATGTCGCCATAGCACAGTCAGCGCCACAAACGCGTGCCGGGACACGCTCTCTCACGCGCTTCTGAACAACAAAAAAAAAATAAAAGTGGGGGACAAAATGGCCAGATGTCTCCACCCTAAACAAAGCGCACATGAAGGCACCCTAGGGTGCCCTCGTGCGCGCTTTGCTTAGGGTGGAGACATCCGGCCATTTTGTCCCACACTTTTATTTTTCTTTTTGTTCAGAAGTCTCACATCGAGTCTCACAGTTCGTGTGAACTGTGAGACTCGATGGGCCTCTTGTAGTTCCTCCCACGTATTATGGACGACCAACTGTAGGAGTGTCTGTGTGGCCGTCTTTGAGGGTAGCCACAGAGCGGCCTTGTAGGCTTGGCGTATTGCGATGTTGAGTTTCTCATTGTAAAATTCTTTTAAACCAGTCTGAATATGAATGCAACCCAACCAGCCCTATATACAGGGTGTCACAAAAGAAAATTTACACGGTCTTTTTAACCGCAAAAATAAACTAGGCATCGCCGAACGCTCATTCTCCGCCCAAAGGTAGCGCTAGAGGTCACAACCAGATGCCAAAGTTTCAGCCCGATCCGATAACTTAATCAAAAGTTATAAGTGATTTTCTGAAAATTTCAAGGGGAAAATGGCGGCCGACGGAGCTTTTGAACACATGGGGCTCTATGGCACCAGAAACCGAAAACGGGCAAAAATGGGCTCCATTTCACTAATCACTAATAACTTTTGATTAAGTTATCGGATCGGGCTGAAACTTTGGCATCTGGTTGTGACCTCTAGCTCTACCTTTGGGCGGAAAATGAGCGTTCGGCGATGCCTAGTTTATTTTTGCGGCAAAAAAGACCGTGTAAATTTTCTTTTGTGACACCCTGTACTCTTTTACTCTTCACAAACATGAACTATCGCTTGCGTCCCAGGCGACTTCCGGTCGCTCAGTCATTGCAAGCCTGTCGAGCTTGCTTATGTCACCTGTGCTAGAAAGCGTAACTGCTACACGCAAAACAGAGTTGGAGATTTAACAAGGGCCTTCGGCTGTACAATTTAACGTCTGGGAAGAAACAAGTTGGTTTACAAGAATATTCGAGACATTTGAACAGATCTCTGGCTTTTTGTTGTTTTTGTGCTCACCTGGAGAAGTGATGGTTAAACGTCTTATCGACATTTCAAGCAAAGGTAAGCTCGTAAGCGCCGGTAGCTGAACCTAAAGTGACCTGACATCCTTGACGACGTCCTCGACGCCGTTCTCGACGTCGTCCTTGAGATCGCCCTAGAGGTCGCCCGAGACATCGTCTTTGACGTTATCCTCTGGGATGTCATCCTCGAGGTCGTCCTAGACATCGTCTATTGCGTCGTCCTCTAGGACGTCGTCCTTGAGGTCGTTCTAGACGTCGTTATTGACATCGTTATTAACGTCGGCATTGACGTCTTCCTCGACGTCGTGTTAGACGTCGTATTTTCCTTTCCTAATTGTTTTCACTCACGATGTTCCTGTGAAGCTGCCGGATTTAGTCGCGTTTAGGGTGCCTTCATGTGCGCTCTGCTTAGGGTGGAGTCATTCGGCCATTTTGTCCCACACTTTTATTTTCCTTTTTTGTTCAGAAGCGCGCGAAAGAGCGTGTCCCTGCACGCGTTTGTGGCGCTGACTGGGCTATGGCGACATTTTGTTTTCGTTAATTTCTTTGTATTTTCCCCGTGAGCGCGTGCTGTCGGCATCGGGTACTACAAACGGTGGCATCACCCTAAACAGAAGGACATTGAGGCACCCTAGTCGCGTTTAGTCGAATGAACGACGCAGCATCACATTTTCGTTTTTAAATCACAGAATAAAGCGATGTCCCCACGGCGCGTTGGCCATTTAAATTAAACGAAAACGTGACTAATTTTAATCAAAAATAAAGAGAAACGTAATTTAATAGATAGTAACATAAAATAGTAAAAAAAAAAAAAATTAACCGATCGTTAGTCATTTCGGACTCTCACGAGCACGTTCGTATAAGTTACCGAAAACACTTAACACGGTACCAGTAATGTCGTTACTTTTAACGCGTTACTTCCAACATTGGGCATAACGCGGCATCTGAAGTCAGGTAGAACAAATAACCTGTTGCGTCGTACGTTCGCTATGGTTTCCGTTCGTTCCAGCTTTTGTAGCTAAAATATTCGGCGTAGAAGCAAGAGCAACTGGAAAAGCACTTATCTCCGATCCTTGAACTGCTCCTTGGCGCACGAATCAAGGCCCGGGGGAGTGAGGAGCGCTTGCTGTTATTTCTGTTCTTATCTGGGAAGACGTATAAAATAATTCAGCGCATTATCACCTGGCACAGAAAAGAAAGTGTCTTAGTGTGCTTGCGGCAGCAATTTCAATAATAAAGATGCACTGCCGTCTTTCCAACTGTTCCGGTCCCGGAGGTACGATAGATTTTGGGACGGCCTGCACTTAAAGATTAGGGTTAGGTCATCCAATTTGTATCCCACCCGACCCCCTCTTTTGACCTAGAATGTTACACAAAGAACGTAAATCTATGGTATAGAGACTTCTTGGAGGTCTCTCAGAAATGTGTACCACTCCTCCAGATTGTCAATCCTGGATAAACCCCTGGCTCCGGTCATTATGCTGATAAAACTAGCGATCCGTTTCGAAAGCATGCTACTTAGAGCACATGCGGGTTCCGTTCAAATTCGTCTTAGATGCCACAGTTTGTGTTCTTGAAAAAAATAAAATTCAATTTAGATTTAGGTTATACAAGAGTTCCTGTATAGGCTCCCTACGGGAGCCAGAGCTGCGCGTCTGTTTTCCACGTGCCGCCGCGCCGCCATTTGCCGAGATCCGATCACGTGAGGAGCCGGATCAAGTGTCGTGCAGGAGAGAAGACGTCGCACGCGTCCCGGCGTACGTTCCCCTGCTTTTGAGCGCGCCGCGCGCCTCGAACGCGCGGCGCCGCTATTCGCCGAATTCAGTCACGGGACGAGCGGGATCAACATGCCGTGCAGGAAAGACGGCGCTACGGAGATGAACGCGCAACTCTGGCTCCCGTAGGTAGCCTATAGACGCTTTGCAGCAGCTGTGCATGGGCGCCGCCATAACCGACCTTCAGTTTTCGTTTCCTCTTGTTCCATTTACTTCCCATCATGATTACCATAGCAGGCCAGGTTATTGCCACCTTAGATTCCATATTGTGTCCTTCTCCTCAGCATTGGCCTTTGTTGAAGCTCGTCAACACCCATTTCAGTGGCTTGGTATTTTGGTAAGACAAGAGAAGGTCAGCAATGGCGGCTGTAATCTGTCTCGTGTGTAAAGCGTCTATACAAGAACTCTAGGTTATACGATGCACAGCAATATAGCTAATGTCCGCACGATGTTAGTCCCATCCGCCCTCGCATTTATGTCATATGTCTCCGGTGTGTAAAGAAAGATTCAAAGCACGCAAGAAGAGGCCACAGAATCTTTTTTTGGTAGTCGCGTACTTTTTTTATCACCACACAATCGTCACCTGAACCGTCATCTAGAGATCAAGGTTCCAAGCTACCAGATATAAAGTGCATTTTTAATTTTGTCGCTTGATGATGATAACGTGTCCCAACCGACCTGTAAAATCCAAATGAAAATTATTAGTGGAATGCTTTACAACTAAAAACGCATCACACATCGTGACGCGCCTTTTTGATACATTGACGGTATGTTGCCGTATTTTAAAGGGGCCCTGCAACAACTTTTTGACTGGTTTTTAATTTGCACCGAACCTAAGCGCACTGAACGTAGTAACTTAATGAAATTTTTCTTTTCGCAAAATTCGCTTTATTTTAAAAGTTATAGGCAAATTAGAATTACAAAAACAAGCAAAAAATAACCTCCTTCATGACGTCGTAGGTCTTGGCTTCAGTGGCCGTGAACTAGAGGAGAGATAGTGAGCTCATCGAGCGCTCACGGCTGCCGCACTCCGTGTCGACGGCTCGAGAGTGCGCCACTAAAGCATGTGTTGGATAGGCTGTATGAAGCGGGCGGCCAGGGCGGCTCGCATTGCATTTGCTGCGCGATTAAAGACTATTTCGGCATAACACTTCATTGGCCGCAAACGACAGCAAACACGGGGTAAAAATTAGTACAGAACGGGAGCCACTTCGCGCTGCCATACCGCCAAATGGCCTTTCTACGCTCCGAGACCTTTCGCTCGCCGTTCCTCGGCGCCTCATCCCACTAGCCCTTTCTAATATGCGCCGCTCTTTCCGCCGCTTGGTGGCAGGTATGTCGACGGGTCTTTTCTTGTTTCCGTACTTTATAAACTGCATTTGTTTCTTTTCTGATCTAAAATACTGAACAAAAACTACTTTCATACATAATTGAAACGGTTCGCGACACTTATATTTTGTATCTCGAATAGAAAAAAAGCTTTTAGCGGCTCTGACCAGTAGTAAGCCCAGGACCAAAAACGTCACATTTTGCGCGCTTTCGGTACCGAGGGTCGCCCTCGTCGGTGGAGGAGGTTTCCGGGTCGTCCCGTTAAAATAAGACGCACTGATATTTAGTCACTCTCTCCGTGCCCGTTGGCTTTCCCGAACCCCAAGAGACGTGGAAACCGCAAAAAAGGTAGACGCTTAAATATGATTGCAGGGCCCCTTTAAGAAAAAAAAGAAGACGCGTGATCATAATTCAAAAAGTTTCAAGACTCTGACTGCGCATAAATTAAGTTAATGTCATAAACAAATTTGCATTAGTACCCCTCGCAATCAGCAGAACTTTTGTGACAATGCATTGGATTGACCAGTTACTTATTATCCAAAGTTGTGAGGAACGTTTCCTTGAACTACGCGATAAGTGTAATTTGCCGTTACGTCATAATTTATTTTATTTTCAAGGAGAGGTCAGAATATACGTTAGGTGTTTATTTAAACACTTTACATTTAAATCCTTTTTTTAATTTTATAAAAAAGCCACACCTGTCCTCGAACGAACGTTAAATATCATAGGCCTGTTTCTCTCGGACAGGGGACGCGAGCGCGTCTTTGAGACTAGAACCGTATATTGGGAGAGTTTGGCCATTTTATGATCTCGGCGCCGTAACAACCCCCTCCCGAGTGAGCCAATCAGCCCGCGACGCGGTGGGAGGGGCGAGCGCATGCGCGTAAGCTCCCGGCTCTTCTCTGCTTTGCCAGATGTGCGGTAAGGGGCACCATTTTCACTCATTCGCCCTGTGGAATGCATGGGATCGACATCCCAATTTCGCTTCTTTCCTTTTATTGTGCTGGCTCTGCCATGAAAATGATACGGTGTTATTCCTCGGTGGGCTAAAAAGCTAACAAAGTTTTTCTCCGCGCCTGACCTCAAACTTTCATTCAGGATAAAATGAAGTCGGCCCGTAGCAGACGTCGCATAGCCTTAACAGTGCTCGGTGACGAAAGCGTGCTGCGTCAAAATGGCGGTCATTTCCCTCTTTGCTCCCTCCTTCCTCTCTCGCTCCTTCGACGCTCTGCCCCTTTCCTTCACTTTTCCCCTCTCCAGCGCCTTCGTCGCCACGCCGATGGCCAGACTCTCCCAGTATGCAGCATTGCGTGAGACTCGACCACGGCGCAAGAAAGACTGTTTAGGTCAAGGGGGTTATAAATCCTACGAGGGGGTAGGTTGCAACATTTGTGAAGCCCAGTCATAAAAAGTTTAAACGATTGTTTGACCAACTCTACCCTGAGATATTTGGCAATTGGTGCGCGTGACATGTCACGTGCGAGATGAATGGTTGATCGTAGGAGGATCTTTGCAGGAGTTGCGCACGCTCCGTCTGGTAAGTTTTATCAGATCGAAGGCTAGACGTAAAGCAAGCAAGCGGCTGAGGCGGATCACGAGCAGACGACACTCCTCCTGGTACACGGAACGATCAGGGCGATCGCCGCAATCGCAACGGAGAAAACGAAAGCCTGGCGTCGCCGGGATGCTAATTTCCGCCGACTACGGTATTGGCGCTTGCAACGTGGTCGGCTGAAGCAATCGGACTACATTTTCTACAGCGGGGGTTACCTTGCACCGGTAAGTTCTTGGTGCATTACACACACAGTTTTACGATAACAGGAATCGATCAACAATTCTCTTAGATTTCCGACGGTCGCCGAACTGCGGAAACGATGCAATTCGTTCGTTGGTCGCGGCGGTGGCTGGACCCCATCGAAGTGGAGCGTGGTGTGCTCCATGCACTTCCAACCTGCGGACTTCTACAGAAGCGTTCGAGGTCGTTGTCGCCTGAGAAATAATGCCGTCCCATCGATAGCTTTGCCTTTCCAGGTAAACGATATCTGTATGATTTCCGAACTTCATATGAATTATAACTGCATCTGCAGTTGTTTATAATACAGAACACTGGATCAGTCACCGTCGGCGATGGAAATGACTGCCACCGTTGTAGCCTTACATATTGTGCGCGGCATGAAAAATAAACTGTTGTTATTTTTGTACTGTGTTGAGGTGTTTTGAAACAGCTCCACGTACAGCTAGCTTTTTTGTTGATAGTAGCCAGAGCATGAGGCCCTACTGCTCCTAAGTGCGTGATGTGTCTACAGGGTTGAGCGCGTGCATGAATGTTGCAGCGGAAGTGGAAGCGTTAAGGTATCAGCTATTTGTGGTGCCCATTTCAGCACTCGAGGTCGAGAATGCTTCAAAGAGAAAGCTGTATGTTCTGTGCCATGTGTGTAATTTATTCTGAGCACCATTTATCATCCTCACGATCCGTTCATGATACCTGCATGAATTAAAAAAGGAAAAGAAATATTTAAAAGCACCTACCAATAATATCTTATTGTAATGATGGCAGCTGACCAGTGAGATATATGTGTGACTATGTTGCAAGAAATTCAGTTGCATTCTGGTTGCAGATGAACCAACAGAGGCCAGCTACAGTGAACCGGAAGAAATGGAAATTCTCGGAGATGAGACTGCCTCGGTTGTGAGTTACGTATTCCAAATAAATGCCACATTATCATCATCTATCAACAGTAGACATCCGAAACCAGCCTAATTAACCTTCTTTCATAACTTCATGGCTTGTGCTTCCCATATGCCCACATAAACTAGCGATGATGAGTCAGGACATACAGAACGTGTATTAGTGAAAATAATATGTTAGAACCTAGACAGATAGTGACTTGAGAACCCATTCTATGAGCATTATGAAGCTGCACTAATGTATGTACGCACTGTTTTCATTTCCAGCGGAACTGAAATAGTTGAGCTCTTAATTGTTCCTCCAGATTTTCTCCAAGCCTAGTACAGCAGCCGGCGTTTCTAAGTCATCGACAAGCTCTGTAAGTAGGCATTGTACATTGATAGTTTTAAAGCGCAATTCTAAAAGCTGAACGTTCTGTGCCCGAGCAGGACATGGGAGTTTGTACCACTCTGAGAGACGCTCCTGAGAGCGAATCCTGAACAACAGAGCTGCTTGGGCAGGAATTTTACATGAAGAGAGTGTTAAAGTGGGGATGCGGGAGAGCTGGTTCAAAACTGACATCTCTAAGCCTGGAGAGTGGGTACAAAAGGGACAGTACAACACGAATCTTCAAAACACAACTAACGTTTACTAGGCGAAACCACGTTCCATTCACCCAGTCTGAAAAGGGTTGTGTTGTGGCTCTACACAACAGTTGTGGCACATGCGCCTAGAGAGTAATGTTTCAACTGCAGAGTTAAAATGTTTTTACCTCAGGTTGTGGTTGCACCAACAGACTCCAGTTACAGTGAACTGAAAGGAATGGAAATTCTTGAGGATGAGACCGACCTGGCTGTGAGTACATATATTTCTAAAGAAGTGCTTTTGTTGCTATAATAATCTATCATGTAGTAGAGCACCAAAAGCAGCTTTAATTAGCCTGATCCCATCATGTATAGGGCTTCTGTACACCCGCCATGGAGCTGTCATTGCCATGAACAAGCATGGCAAGGGAATGCCCTTAATCCAAGCTGGAAAAAAACTTCGCATATTTTACTTATAAGATGCACAGCAGTCGCTTTGAGGCAGAGAAAGGTGTACAAATCTGGCATGATCCTTTTCCTTTGTTATGTGGTAATTTATAGGACAATGAGACTGGTGAAAATATAAACAAATCATTGTAGAAATGTATCATAAAAATATTGGCGAATATTAGAACTTTTACTGTCTTGATGTCTTATCTGTTTGAGGAGAATGACGAAATCTCATGCCCATACAAATGTCTGTTATAGCTATAAAATCTCAAGCGTAGCTTTACTATACCACAAATAAAATGTGGCTTTGTATGCAGTCATCACTTGTGCTTGGAGAAATCCCACCACTCTAGTAGATTCAGTGAGTTCATAGATGCAAGCATAGTGCAATGATAAGTATGGGTTGTAGCAGCTGCATCGCAAGGCGCTCAAATGTCTCTCGAAGACGACCTACAACTGATATGTTCAGCACACTGCTACCACAAATGGCTCTTGCACAGTAATGCCAGATCCAATGCACGGCGACTATCAGGAGACAGATTTGACATCAGATCGCTCAAACGTAACCGGCCGAAACCGTTAATCTTTTACTGATATGAATGTTTGAGACTGAAAGAGAAAATGAATCACCTGTCTTTCTTTTTTTCATTTGTGAGGAGTGGTGGCGATTAAAAGGAAAATTTTTTTTGGTAACAGTTAATCCCCAAGTTTGCACTCCCTACCTAGAGGGTCAAAAACGTCTGCAAATATTAGAAGAAATGTTTCTCTCAATGTTTCTTAGATTATAATTTAAGAAATTATATTCTAAATTAAGAACATAAATTAATCCCAGGTCCACACTATTTTTTCTTAAACAAGAAATAGAAATATTGGTTTTTCTCTATGTGAAGGTGAATTTTTGTTTATCTACAATGTCTCCATTTTCACGAGCACCCAATTAGGTAATTTCTCATTGTGTCTCCAGCTGTTCTCCGAGCTCAGTGCAACAGACATTGACACCTCTGAGCCATCAAAAAGTTCGGTAAATAGGCCTTGCATTATTACTGATTTGACTGGCGAAGACATCAAAGTACACAACTCTTAAAGTTGAACTTTCTGCATCCAAGCAAGACCTGGGAGCACAACACCCACTAAAAAACACTCCGGATAATGAATCTTCGAAGACAGAAGTAGGCAAACTTTTTGAATTTATGGAACTAGTTCAATTCTAGAAGCTTCAGTTTGGATCAGATGTTTTGCTTAGCTTTACGTGGTATGCATGCTACACTGACTTTGTTGTTATTATCGTGATTCATTTACTACCTGCAACCACAAGACATAAACGATGATTTTACTAACAAACCTTTCTAACAAATCATTCTTAATTTAATTTTTTTTGTGTTTTTATACTTTGTAAAGCACATCTCTTTGCAACTAACTAACAATATCACAATGTTTAGAATGGCTGCTATACATACTTCCTTGCAGTGTATTCTATATTACAGTCATATGTGGATAAAGATTCAAACGCTGTGAACGACTTTTGCTCATATAATTATTTCGAAAGCAAAGGGTGTAGGTCTGGCAAAATCGATGTAGTTACCAGCTGCGGTCGTTTCTGTTTGACAAATTTTGGGTGATAACAGCAACTTGGATGAAAATCTTGCAAGTTGCATTGCAAAAGAAAATAAATACTGTAAAAGAAAATTCACCTCAACAAAGACAACAACCGTATTCCTGATATGTTGCTGGTAAACACTACTAAACACCTACAATACTTTTATTCTGAATTGGGGCAGACCTACAGAAAACGCAACAAACATCTAAGGCTTCCATCCCTAGATGAGGGATTTCGATCTCGCATGACTGGCTGCATGGACACCCTAGCTATGTGACTTTTAAACTTCTCGTCAAGGGAGCCAGTTAAGTTCTGACCGATGAGGATGACCACTCTCTGGACACAAAATTAAGGTAGCCAATAATTATGTGTAGCACCTGATGACACAAATACAGACTATTCAATATTACACGGGCAAAGGCAGACGTACCTTAAAGCGCAACTCCGCTGGGAGGTCTACTGAAAACAAATGTTAGAAAAAAGTTTAGTGCGACAAAATACAATCGTAGCCAATTCCACCTGTCGAGGCAGCCTTTTTAGCAGACCCAGGGGGTCACCTTTCGTCAGCCAACAACAGGAACCGTGACGTCAACTTCGCGTTCCCCCAGCCTTAACGCTGCTATTTCAGCTGGCGACGTGTACAGGGAGGTTTCTGACTGCTGCAAAGCGGAAAAAGCTTGATTTACGACAGACGCTGCTTGCCAAAGGCACAAGGCGGAAAGGAAAACGTATGGTGCGTTTTGTTGTTTGTACGAGGGCTAGCTATGAGCATCATTGCAAATCATTTCCTCAGCAAAAGCTGAAAATGCCGGCACTTGGCACACTAATAAGTATTCCAGACTGGTCCATACCCTGCGGCGGAATGAAACGGACGACAGTAGCAATGTTGCCAATGAAACTTTCAGGACAGTTACCTACAAGACTACACACACTACCGAAAAACAAATAATATTGCGTGATTTGGGGTCGCTGTCTTATAGCTGAAAACAGTTATTACCCCAAAATTATAGAAAAATTGAGCGGAGTGGCTCATTAATCTGCTTGCCATTGTCACCAATCCGGATCTACAATGGTCACCAAAGGCTATAATATGCAAGGAGAGCGAGAAGTACCTAACTGTGACACTAATTTGGAACGTTGACAATGAATCTGTGATGAAAACCTGCATTCTTATAGGCTCAGCCTGCTGATGACACTGACGAAAAGGCCTTTTTGCGGAAGGAGGTTACACGCTATTGAAACCTCTACACAGCCAGCAAGCAAAAAAATCAAAGCACTTCCGCAGTCTCAGCGACGTCTCAAGAAGAAGCTAGCCAAAATGCAGGATGTCATTGACGATCTTACCAAGAATCGCATCTTGACTGATAAGAATGCTTCAATACTTGAGAGCCTCGGTGAAGCCAACAAGAAACTGCTGAGACGTCAAGTTGAAAAGAAGACTGGAGCACCTCAGCCGGTCACATATTCACCAGAACTGTGGGCGTTTGCTCTAACGTTGCATTCTTACTCGCCGAGGGCCTGTAACTATGTGAGAAAAGTCTTCGACACGTGCCTACCACACCCAAGGATCATGACCAAGTGGTACCAGACCATCGATAGATCGGCGAGTTTTTTTAAGGAAGCACTTGCTGCTCTGCAGATGAAAGTGTCTCAGAATTCAACGACCGCGTACGCGACATTGTGTAGTCTGCTAGTAGATGAGATGGCGGTGAGACGCCCCACCGAAAGCGGTGGGCGGAAGTTTCATGGCCATGTTGACATGGGCAGGCTGGTTCATGATGATGCGCCGCCTGTTGCTAAAGAAGCGTTTGTTGTCATGGCTGTTGTCATTAACGGCCACTAAAAACTTCACGTCGGATGCTTCCTTGTAGATGACCAAGGGGCAGAGGAACGTGCTAACTTGGTGAAACAAACCCTCAGGTTAGTTCACGAGTGTAAAGCCAAACTCGTGTCACTTACGTGTGACGGGGAAGCCGCAAACATCACAAAGCTACGCAATCTGGGCTTTGACACTGAAAATCTAGGAACGGTTATTCCATACCTTGATTCATGTCACATGATAAAATTGTTGCGAAACTGTCTTTGTGACAGAAAATTTCTTGTAGATGGAATCTTTAGCGCAATCCAAACTCGTTAAAAGGGGAACAGCATCGTGCCTAATGAGAGCCTCGCTGGCAAAATCTTGCCACCATGTCGCGGATGAAAGCTTCCTCACGCAGGTGAATCGTCTGAAACGCGGAGGGTACCCCGATCGCTTTTTGGGGGAAATAGCAGATAACCTTGTTTCCAAGATGAAGAAAAAAAGAGGACGATCATATTCCTTCCAGACAACTAACAAGACCGGTGGTGATTCCTTACATTCACAATCTATCGCACAATCTCAAAAAAGTGGCGGCTCATTTTGAAGTGCCAGTGGTGTTTTCAGCGCCACACAAGCTGTCTCATATATGTTCAAAAATAAACAACGGTAAAGGGAGAGTGTAAAGTGTGTCAAAAGAAACACGCTGAGCAATACGTGAAGTGTGCAACGTCAGTGGTATATAACATACCAATGAGTTGCGGGAAATCGTATGTGGACCAAACGGGGCGTTGCATAAATGAAAGGGCCAGGGAACATGCCTGGTCAGTGAAACAGTCCCCGTCGGGCAATCTTGCGGTGCACTGTGATAGGTGCCCATGTGGCCCAGAATTAGAAAAAAAAAACAGTTCTGGGCAGATACGCAAACAAAACAGCGCGAGAAATACTTGAGGCATTCCGCATAAGAGAGCAAGGGGAGAGTCTGTGTATTACTGCGCCGTCACTGCACTTAACAGATAAAGAGTTTTTCTTTTTGAGAAAACACCCAGATAGACGGTATTAATAGTCAATGTTTGTTTCAATAAACCTTCAGTTGTGAGTGCGCTTCGTCTCTGTCCCCTTCTTTGTCCTTGTTTATTCGGCGCTTTCCATTCAGTGACACCTCGTTGAGGAATCGAAAGGCACGAGCATGGATAGAGATGACGATATTCCTCTCGACCACGATTACTTAACGGATTCAAGATTTGTGTCAGAATTATCCGAAAGAATTATTGCTTACATTGCTGGGTTCGTGACTCGTCACTTCCAAAAAAGGTTGCACTGTGCAGACTGCATTGATGCACTCACGACCGCAGCCCCCACAGATTCGATATACTCACTTATATGGCATAAAACCTTGGGAGGGCTGCCCTACCCATCTGAAGATGTTGTGCAGATTTGTCGAAAAAGTGAAAAAGCTCTCTGATCTACCCCTAGCACACTCGACCATATCGCCAAAAAAATTTTTTTGTAAAAGCTACTTGGCATGTTCTCTAAGCATTCATTGGGAAGGAGATGCTGAGAACCCTCAATGAACAAATGCTTGACAATGACCCGGTGTAAAGCCACGCATTTCATCTTATGCGTTGCACGGCCCAGAAGTACTTTGACTTCAGGCTGCACAGCATAAGTCGAATTTCTACGCAAAGCCTCCACCCGCAGAAGAGCAGACAAAGACGTACAAAGTTGACACAGTTCCAAGGCCGTTGAGTGCACATACTCGGGTTTGAACAAGGATAATGAGCCAGGAGCAAACAGTTACAAAAACAAGGCAGAACAAATTTAAGGTGACATTATATCTTAGTCTAAAGAATGTTTATGTCTATGGACATCACTGTGAAGAGAATGCAGCAAGAGTTAAACTGCAGGCGCTGTACATATTTTGCTTGAATGAAGTTAAGATGTGTTCATATATAGTGTCATACATACTTTCAATTTCGCTTGCAAGAATATCGCCAATAAAACATCTCCCAACCTCGAGTAAAGTTGAGCTGGTTCAAATTGCCACGACAGCAATAACACATCCCAGTGGAGGCTACACGTGTGACGTCATGACCCTTCCTACCCCTCTATTCTCCTTGGTTTAGGTGATGAAACTCCTCCGGCCAGAGCGGTCAGATTATGTTTGGAGGCTAACCTCGAGCCCGAAATTGCCCTACTGCGTCGAATGTAGAGGGCGCTGCAACACGGGGGGGGGGGGGGGGGGGGGGTGCTGGAAAAGCGCCGGCTCTTTGTAGCGTGCGCTCCGGTCGTGTAAAGGGGTGTCCAAACAGAATACTACAAAACGCATGACTCCGACAAATCGTGCGACGCTTCCGGCCATTTTTCTTTGCCGGGGGGAATATTCCCCCTGTCAAATCGCGAGGGGGCGATTTGACAGAAGGAAGTTTTTCCCGGCAGATTTGATGGGGGGGGGGGGGGGGGGGAAGTTTCCCCCCGGTAAAGAAAAACGGCCGGAAGCTGAGCGCCGCACGATTTTTCGGAGTCGTGCGTTTTGTAGTATTCTGTTTGGACACCTTTTTAGGGAGTGTTTAAACAGGATACTACAAAACGCACGACTCCGACAAATTGTGCGGCGCTCCGCTTCCGGCCGTTTCTCTTTGCCGGGTGCAAACTTCCCCCCGTCAGATCTCCCCCTCGCTTCCTCCACAGCGGCCTTGCTCTGCTCATCACGTGGGTGCGGAGAGCCACTCACACGCTCTGTTGGCTGTGTTGCCGAGGAGGAGATTTGACGGGTGGAAATTTTCCCCTTGGCAAAGAGAACGGCCGGAATCAGAGCGCCGAACGATTTGGAACGATTTGTCGGAATCGTGTGGCCTGACGATCTTTGTAGTGTCCTGTTTGGACACCCCTTTACCGGGAGGATCGTTTTCAGGTTTTTTTTTTTTTAATTTAGGGCCCTGAAAACATCGTCAACAATTGTGAAAACGTCTTACGGACGTAGCTTTAGGTAGTGACCCTGGTGGAAGCGACGAGGACGCAAAAGAACGCAAACGGGACGCAGTGGTTTCTCCGGTGGTGGTGTGGCGGGCGGGTTTTTCTTCGGTGCCTTCGAATTACGGTGTATGCTTCGATCTGTATTTTAATTTCGATCTTTGGCGATACTGCGGTTCTTAACGTCGCAGCTACCGAAACCACAAGCAAAATTTGTGAACCAGGCACGAAGGTTGAACCGCAATCGCAAAGCGGTTAAGGCATTTGAGCAAGAAAACGAGCCGATGCGCTCACGTTTACGATTCGAACGCCAGTGTAAATTCAGCTTAACCAAGTGTCTGAAAGAACAAAATATGAAGTTTAAATTAATGAAATAAAAATGCAGCTCGCGCTTTCACTCTCCCATCGAAACGACGATAATGCTTTTCTTGTAATTTTTTATCACAAATTTATATCCGCAAATAAACTTCCGCCAGCTTAGCGACCGCGAGCAACGCGAAAAAAGTGTAATAACGCGCAACTGAAACGCGACCCAGAAATATTTGATTTTGCTCGTTGGAGGCGCTTCAAAAACTTTAGTGACATCATTTAATTACTGGTGATGTCTTTTCATGGTGTCCTCAATTATCTCTGTTCCCGCCATCGTTCTCGCACAAACAAACCGACATCTGCAGGTATGAGCTTAGTGCCAGGGAGGCAACCAGTAAAAAGAACAAGCCTTGAGAGACTCCGGTGGTCAAGGACAACTTACGAAACCCCAGGGCTTGTTATGTTTTATTATTTTTACGCTTCTTGCTTCGCTATTTGTTTCTTGGCGTTATCGGTTCACGCTGCAACCTCAGTGGCTGCTCAGGGATATCATAAGGTGCCCGGGACTTCCCCACCAGTGACAAAAGCGCCTCGTGCGCGTACAAGATTGGCCCTCTTCTTCCCCCCCCCCCCTCCTCTTCTCTACAACGCCTACAACAACAACACGCCAAGCATGTTTCTTTCATACTCCTTCTTACCATGAGGATTCAAAGCTGGCCTGAAGCAACGCGCAACCAAGGGAGCATTTTTGCTTGGTTCCTTTGGTACAGGGCACGACAGTTAGATCAAAACAAAACATCCGCGCTTTTTCACTTTTTTGTTTTTAGACGAAGCAGTGAATAGTACAAGCGTTGTCCAATTACGCTAAAGCCCTGAGCAATAACTCAGCTAGGAAAACTAGACCTGTAGTTTTCCTGACTAAATGATAATTCTCAGTCAGGAAACCTTTACCAGAGGTCACGAAAAATACACCAAAGTGAATTCGCAACGCTTTTCTAAAAAGGCACGCCGAACGGTGTTTCAAGCTTCTTTCAGTGATTTACTCTTGCAGTTTAAAAACGGGTCAGGTGCCAGAAGGCTGGATAATAGCCAAAGGTGTGTCTACGTAGGAATAGAGAGGAAAAGTGTGTTCGAAATATATAGAGCGTGTGGTTATTTACGTTATGTAGATGTAGTAAGGTTCTTGAACATTTTATTTTCAAGCACATTATAACTTTTCTAGAATCTGCAGCGTTTTAATAGATGAACAACACGAGTTCCGTAGAGTATGCTTGACAGTGAAACAACTTCTCCGCATGGTTCATAATTACTGTACAGTAATTGATAATGATTGTCAATTCAATGTTGTTTTAGATTTCACAAAGGCGTTCGACAGGGTTTCCCATTCCAACTTATTGCATAAGCTGAAGAAGGTACTAGATAATTATTGCCTCCTGAAATGATTAGACTCTTACCATGGGCGTACCAACCGTGGAAGGGGGGCGAGGGGGGCGGTTGCCCCCCAGTTCTCAGAGTGTGTGTGTGTGTGGGGGGGGGGGGGCGGCAATGCATGTGTTTTTTTCGCCCTGAAACAGCCGCCACCGGGCAGGGCAAACACTAGCCGGCGGCGCCCAAGGGATACCAACGGCACCGCCCCCCGGCCCTGGGGGATGGGGGGTCTGGTTTGCCCCCCCCCCCCCCCACACACACACACACTAAAAACAAGTTGGTGCGCCACTGACTCTTACCTTACCAACCGTGAACAGTGTGCGTCTGTGGGCAAAGCAGAATCCATTGGATTACTTGTTCTATACATAGTACCCCATAGCTGGGTACTCGAACCATTGCTATTTTATTATGTTTTTTTTATCAATGACCTGATGGTAGATAAACCCTCGATACAGTGTCAATTTTCTGCATATGACTCTGCACCATTTTCGAAAATAGCTCGCGTTTCCTATTAAATATGTTTAGGCGACACACGTCCAATTATCTTCTTATTGTGTCAAAAGTGGCAGATGAACTTGAACGTTAAGAAATGTGGGCAAAGGACAGTCAATAACGCTAAAGAAGGCACCACTTTTTCCCCCAACATCATCAACTCTAATGATTTAGCAGTAGTCAATGAATACTCGTACAAGTATCTAGGTGTTACAATTACCTCTCACTTAAGCATGGTTTTTCACATTGCGCAGGTGATTGTTAAAGCGTCTAGGAGGTTGGGGTCGCTGCGAAAGACTATAGGTACACTGCACTACTGAAACAAAGCCAAGGGCGTATAAATCTCCATTCTGTCCTTTACCAGAATATGCTGACATCGTATGGGACCCTCACTCACAAACACATATAGACCAGTTGGAGGGGGTTCAAAAACATTCTTAGGTTCATTAATAATTCTTATGGCAATGATTCACACGTTTCATCATTTTATGCTGCGTCTAGACTGCATGAGTTGTCATGTTGAATTAAGGTAAACGCTAAAATACTTTATATAGCATAAAATATATAACAAAACTTGGTTAAATGTTGATAACTATATTCAATATAATGTGATCCGTGACACAAGACCCAAACACGAGAAACTGATTCGTAAATTTCGTTGCAGGAAAAACCTTCTAAAATATTCCTTTACTCCTCGTACTCTTTGCGAGTGAACGAGTTTCCCCGCAGCGTGACGGGTATTCTCTTTCTTGCTACATTTTATGGAGCTATTGATGAACTTATCTTCGTTAGAATGAACTCAAAAGATTAAACTGCTTACTCGTTTTACTGAATGTTCATGCGTATTTATTGGTTGCTGACTTTTTATTGGTCTGCCAACACCATGCCTTTGCCTTCAAAATTTGACCGACAGTATTATCAAAAAAATATAATGCTATTCACTGGTATACAGGGCTGCTTCCGAACGCTTTGCGGGCGTAAAAAGAAATCGTAAGAATAAAACAATATTCCGAATAAAATTAAACTTTTCAAAAATGTGTCCGGGGGTTCAATGCTCAATTTGTTCGCGAGTATGGGTTTCAGGAAAAAAATAAAGACTAAATTTTTTTTTCTATTTTCACAAGAAGGAAAATGAAAAAAAAAAAAAACAGCCTGGTTAATGCCGCTACTACCAGACGGCGCCACGCACGCTCAGGTCTGTTGGGTGTGCTTTCGGGTGTCCATCCCAAACAAGCTTTCACTGATTTGTTTTGTGTTTGTGACATCTGTGAGTAGCAGCGTCTATCAGATTTTGTTACAATTCCCCCTTGTGGAACAAAATTTTTTTAGGCTTCGATTTGTTTTTAAAGGGGCACTAATTGCTTTTTGAGATCCTCGCTTCAGGGCTATAATTCAAACTAAACGCTCTAAGCATCCTAAAATATATATATATTACATTCATGCCCGGTCGATATGCTTTTTAAAAACTTCGCTGCTGCCACCACGCTGATTCTCGAAAAATGCGTAAGTATTTCTCGTGGCGGTTATTTATAACAAAGTATTTTGAATGCAGCCTCTCAGCACTTTTCCGCGAAGTGAACATTTTCAAAACCACTCTTCTCCATGGTGCAAGCAGATCAGGTCCCTTAGGGTGTGGCCGCGCAGGTTTGGCTGGTTATAGAGAGCACTGGCATGACGTGACACCTAGCAACAGAGGTTCAAGGGGGGAGGGGGGGGGGGGCAGCGGGCAAGTGCGCACTTGGGCCGCCGGCGGGGTGCCGCCAGGCGGCGCCTTGACTTCTATAAACAATTTTCAAATTTTTTTGGTGAAACTATTATATGAAGTAGTTGTTTTACATTTTACCCCACATACCGCGTGTATCAAGGAGTGGCGAGGCTCTTTAAATCGACCGCAAAATTCGGTTTCTATCCTATCGCGCAACGACTTTGTGCAGCGTTGCCCACATAGGGTGCATTTTTTTTTGTTGCAAAATTTGCAAAGAGCGAACTTACCTGACGCAAAAGTAAAGAAAAAAAAAGGCTTAGAACCTCTGAAATTGCGGCGAAGCCAAAGGTCTTCGAATAATACGGCGCCGTTTCACACGGGAGACAAGAGATGGCGCAAGCGGTCGCGATGGCAACAGCGCCAACGAACGAGCATTCGGTGCCGAAAGCCGGCGTCTTTAGCAGACGATCTTTTCGACTCAAAAGCGGAGCGCGTTCCGCAGGCGGCGACAGTCGCAGAAACAAAAACAGGCGCGGTAACAACTAGGAAGTGCAATGCAGACGACATTGGCACCCCGAAAAAAACAGTCCAAATATCCCGACAAACCATTTTTCTAATCGATTATGTGTCCATTCAATATGTTTTGTAAGTAAGGATGATAAAAGAATGCATTGGCAACTGATATCAGAAAAGCTCGCGCCACTTTCGAGTCGAAAAAATCGGCTGCTAAAGACGCCGGCTTTCGGCGCCGTATGCTCGTTCGTTGGCGGCAGTTGGCGTCGCGACCGCTTGCGCCATCTCTTGTCTCCCGTGCGAAACGGCGCCGTATTGTTTGAGGACCTTTGGCTTCGCCGCATTTCCATACAAACTAAGCCTTTTTCTTTTTTTACTTTTTTTCTCAGGTAAGTTCGCTCTTTGCAAATTTTACAAAAACAAATGCACCATTTGTGGGCAACGCTGCACAAAGTCGTAGCGCGATAGGTTAAGAAACCGAATTTTGCGGTCTGTTTAAAGAGTCTGGCCACTCCTTGATACACCCAGTATAATCCATCACACACACGTTGCATGATTCAGTTTGTTTCATAATGGTAAACAATAATCTCACCAAAATCTCATATCCCTGCTCCGTGAGGTGGCTCGTTTCCTAATTACGCGCATGCGCACATCAGTTCATCTTCAGATGATTTTTGTTTTGCGAACTATGCATTAACAGTTTGTAAATGTCGAGCCTCTTTAACCTCAATCATCGGCACTCTTTCACGCGTTACTCGAATAAAGTAACCAATAAGAAATACCATTACCCCCGTTTAAAAGGGCATTCAATTATATTATACTCGATTACTCAAGAAAAAAAGTAAATGACCGTTACATGAAAAATTATCCTTTTCTTCTTCGATAAATACAGATTTTCTTAAAGGCAGGTTTTTATGCTGGTTTAAAAGCGGGTCATTTGTACAGTTCATTATAGGACTAGGATCAGCAAATTATGAACTACAACTTAATCTACCAATTTTGATAAACCATTTTTTTTTTTGGTTGGAGATTTGGTTAGATGATTCTTTGGTAGGAAACCTGTAGAAATGGCGCCAGTAGAAAGGGGCGGAAACAGTAGTAACGGTAACAAGTAAGTTTAGTACTTCCAAATGTAATTGATATTACTTCCAGATATACGCCATATTACAAAAATTACTCCAAAAAGTACTCGATTAGGGATAATTTGTATACTTGCGATGAGTACTGTACAGATCTGATCCTCGGCAGGGTCACCATGTCCCTAGCGATCGTCTGTTCATACTAATATAGTGGCGGCCTGTGTACGCGTTTTCCTCTTGACACTAGTGGTTTGGCAGCGACCTTGGAAAACAAACAAGAGTCTTCCAAACGAAGACTGTTTTGTGAAAGTAGAACGCGAAGTGGTCTTTAATACCTCACCCAACATGGCGGCTGCTTAGTGGTTTGCTTACCATTTGCTCGTGTGACCGAGAGATCAGCTCTGCGACGCCGCGCTTGTGTAATTTGTTTTCGTCCAGCTCAAAGCCACGTAAAATGGTTCTCGCACACATATAAGTGGCTGTAATAGGCTAATACGCTTATAAGGTTGTCTGGTAAATAACAGACATATTTACTTAGGTATCAAAACCAAACATTTATTTAGAGCTATCCAAATCATTAGGAAATCATCGAAATCAAACCACTGGCTTGGTTATCTGATTGTTTTCTGCTGTCGCCGGTACTTCATGAATGAGAACATTTAGGTATTCAAATGATTGTAGTTTTCGTAAAAACGAAAGACGCAGGACAAACTTCGTTACGAACATTACACTAATAAAGGAGTGACTTTACTAAAACATGTAAACTGAACATCTTTAACAACTATAAGTTTAGTAGCTTTCAATGCTTGAACCGTGCATCGCTTCTTTAACATTAGCTAAAGCTGTTTGTCAATCTAATAGGATAATATCTTGATATGTTGATCTCCGTTCCAGTGGAAAGGCGCATTGGAAAGAAAAGGTAACGAGCAGACAATTGACAAAATGACAGGCCAAGATGTTTGCTCTTCCACAATGGGGAAAATTTATAAAGATGCAAAAATAAACAACTCCCGCGGCATGCGGCATTGCACAGCGAAACACTTTAATTGAGAAGCCTCTACAAGATTACCCACCGAATCTATGCCCCACAGAAGACTTTCCTCTTCATGTGATGGCGAATGTTATTCTCACGGTAAGACATGTACACTTTTTTTTTTTTTTTGCTTTCTCAGCTATTTTTCGCTCCAGGACTGTTTGCTGGTGCCCGTGAAGATTTACATCTTCATAAGTCTTGCGCAGAACAGGCGGCCCTTGGTGCCGGCTAGAAAAATAAATTATCTAGAACGCAATAAAATTAACTTTTTTGAGGACCTAAACCCGGCCGCTCCATTCAACCCTCCGAGTTTTGCAGGGAGCGCGATGACTTAAAGATCAATTCATTCTTAGATTCGCCTGCCTAAACCCTTTGTGCTTTGTCTTGAGAAAAATACCACAACCATACCAAGCCAGTGAAGAACGTTAGGCCACCAAGAAGAAAAAATAGTCCCTGGTAGCTTCCAAGGGTGTCTCTAAAGTAACCTGAAAAAAAAATGAAAGGCACCATAAGAATAATTAATAAATTATTTCGAATATACTTATTGAATGCGTAGTTGAGTTGTCTTTTATGATCAGCTATGTAATAACCTAAAAATATAGTTGTTTTGTTCGCAATATATTATTTGAAAGGAAATTTACGGACACTCATTTTCTTCATTAGTAATAATTTACATGATGTCTAAGGCAGCAAGAGCAATGCCGTTTACTGGCGCTTTTATTTTGTTTTCATCTCTATTTTAACAGGTTACTGCTAGCCATGACTTGGCTCTATGTATACTAAAATATTTTAAGTGGTTGCGTCTATTACCTGAGTTTTAACGTTAGTAGATAAAACACATGAGAACGTCTGGCACAGGCCATAGATTTGAAACAATTGTTTACTTAAGCTGAATTAAACGGTTAAGCTAGTATCGTTATTTTATGAATCTGCAGAACCTATAAAATTTGTGAATCTCCCAAGTGGTATCTTAGATTCATAGTAAAAAACAACCTACCAATCATCCAAGGTGTCACCAGAAGGGGGGGCCCGCACAGAATGCACGAAGTACCAAAGCACGCACTGAACTTTTCGACGCCCACATGTTCCATAAGGAGCACCGGTATTATAATGAAGGTGGCGCCATTGCACCAGCCCGCCAAAAGGGCCAACAGAGATTGAAGATGAAAGGAATAGCAGAGAGGCATCAGGAACAGTGATATGGACCAGAGCAGAAAGTTCAAGGCTATCATTATGCTCCTCTTCAGTGTGCCTTTGTCCGTGATCCAGCCAGACCCTATCCTCGCCAACAAATCTGCCGTTGCGTAAAAGTACAAAAGGAAGACAGAGTCCCACTTGGGAATGTTTCTGTCCATCGCAAAGTCAACGATGACTGTTAAGTAAGTGAACATGTTCGTCACAATTTGTGCCTGCGAAAAAGTGATTAGGTAGAATTTGGGAAGCCAGAGGAAGGATGCCAGGCCAGTACTCATTTTCACCGTGATGGGCTCAGATACTCCGTCCTGTTGTTTCTGCAGCAAACCTTCCACCATCATACACCTATGATCGGGTACGCCCACCTGTCGCAGAGACTTTGCATCACCCTTTTTGAGAAGATGGCTTGCTACTTCAGCGTCTGCGAGATCTGTGCAAGCGGTGAGGTCTTTCTCTTCCAAGCAATCATCCACCTCACTTGCAAACTGTTCATCGTTTTGGGATATGTTGGGGCTCCTTTTAAGTGAAATGTCCTTCGGGATCATTCTGCTTGTATTGTCATTCATCGGGCAATTCAGACGTGGTAAAGTGTTACCAAATGAGACAACTGGCTTTTGTTGTGGACTAGGAAGCAGTCGGTGCAGAAGTGCGCCAGCAGTTGCGTTTAGCATGACGCCACCGCAGAGGAGCAAGCCTCCCCTTGTGCCATACCCGTCGAAGAAGAATTGCACAAGCGGTGGGTAGAGAAAGCTACCCAAGGTGACGCCTGCATTGCTAATCCCAGATGCGACGGTTCGGTAGCGGAGGAAGTTCTGACTGATCACTGTGTAGCAGAGTGTCAAAAGGGATATGCCGCAACCTGGGAAGACAAATAAAGAGAGAGAGAGAAAAATTGCAGGATAACGTATGTGAAGATGGTCTATCTTTTATAGACGTTTTGCAAGTACGGCCCAAAATAGCCACCTCCTTGCTGCTGATGTACGTTCGCTTATAGTCAGGCTAGGTCTTGCTAAGGCGTGCTCGCAGTTGCCAAACCTGTGCCCCCGAAAAGCGTTTTCTGCACACGGTGGCCTGACTAGATTATGAGGCGTGGTTACTTGCGAACTTGAAAACTCACTTTTTTCAATTTAAAAAGAAAACAAACATCTTTCACTTTGAAGATACGCATTCCCAGCTTCGCGAAGTGGGCAGATTTTAATTCAGTTGAAAATATTATTTTCATACAGTGAAAACTTCCAAAAGGAAAACGCACGTGCTTCACAATGTGTATTGAGGAAGGAGGTAATTTAATTCTTACTTGACGTTCCAATAAGCTCGATTTGAATAGCTGGTATAACCGAAATATCAGTTATACATTTTACTGATCAATAAGACCCTTGTTTCGATCCCTGCTTTCAACGCACAAATGCACACGATCACTCAAAAGAGAGGTACACACACACACACACACACATATATATATATATGATAAGTTAGAGATCCGTACTTGAGGAGTTGCTATGCTATGAGTTTATTGTATGTATTACGACAGTTTCGCCGAGAGGCTCGGCTTCCATCCATCTCCTGACGAAGCCGAGCCTCGCGGCGAAACTGTCGTCGTAATACATACAATAAACTCCTAGCATAGCAACTCCGCAAGTACGGATCTCTAACTTATTATATATATATATATATATATATATATATATATATATATATATATATATATATATATATATAATCGCTGTTTTATCTTACCATGTGCAACGCCCAGGAAGAATGAGAGGTATGGAACCCCGTTTGCGAAGATGCAAACCGAGACGGACAGAGAGCTTAGGAGGCACCCCGACAACGTCAACTTCCAAACTGCCACGCGTCTCGCCAGAAGTCCGGACCCCAGGGCTGTGAAATAAATGACGGAAATCTGTTTTATGCGAATGCCAAGGTAGGGTGTTGTAAGTAAATGTTTGGGAGGCCTATTTTCAATTGAATGTGCTGTCAAACTTCGTCATCCCTCTTAAACCTGCTTGATGAGACCCTCTATGCTATCCATGCCCGTGTAATGTTTGCTCCGAACAACCTATCCTTCAGTTACTCAAACAATTGTCACGTTTGAACGAGATACGTTTCGCTTGAAGAATATGATGTTATGGCGACGACATGGTGTAACGTGAGGCCGTCAGGACGGTATGACGCCGTCATCGTGTCACGTGGCGTGATCATAACGTTATGATGACGTCATGATCTCACGTGACGTAACAGTCCTATGTCATGGCTCTTCATGACGGTCTTCTCATAAAGACCGGCTCATAAATCACGTTCTGTGCTCATATTCCTGATATAGATTTTCCACAAGATAAATGTATCGTATAGCACGGAACAGTTCGCCTCTAAGAAAGATTGCTTTCTTCGGTGGACGCCATAGCATAAAACGGTATTCGAAATCGAATTATACGAGCAAATTGCACTTCCACCTACCGGCGGCAGAGTAAATCACGCCTGTGATGAACAGTGGCCACGCAGCCTGCTGGCGGGTCACGTGGTAGGTCGTCATGATGCCGACATAGATCACCTGTGCGGCGCGAAACATAGCGAAAGAAAATATGTTGATCCAACAACAGGCGGCGGCAAGCACCCAGCTTCTCGCGGAGTCCATGGCCGGCCGCTTTCTATACGTTTGACGCTTTGAAAGGGACTACCTGTCTTGGGAGCAGCTATCAAGTGGGTTTATGCTTATGAGTGCTTTGGCCTAACTGATAAGGCAGGCCTTCTTATGCTCTCCCTCGCTCCCGATATAGATAGGGTTTCGGACTGAAGCATTTAGGCAACGAATTGCAGCGGTAGGTCGTGAGAAAGGCTCTGTTTTCGCACGTTCTTGTTGACTTCAACCTGCGTTTTCTGCAGTGGACAACTGGGGCTCCAGGTTGGGCACTCGTCGAGGAAGTCGGCGAGATTGTTAACCGCGGCGATTGGCCAGTGCCGCGCTTGACCTTCGCGCTCTCCGACGGCAGGGCGGCGTTGACCCATTGCGGCGGTCGGCAATCTTTCTCGCCGAGTGTGCAGCCTAGAACTCCTGTTCGGTCTCACGATTTTTGTTCCGTATTACAAGTCACGTGCTTTCCACAGCACATTAACACGGATGTGGTGCGGAAAATTCAATTCACGAAGGCGCAAGCTTGTGGCTCACATCAGTAACGGTCATTCGTTTAATTAAGAGTTTAGAGTTTGCGGACTGACTCTCAAACCAGAAAGCACACTCATGATAAGGGTAGTACCATCAAACATGAAGTCATTCTGCTGTTGTTCAATCATTCTTTGCCTTCGTCCTGGCGACTTCATAGTGGGCGTCACGCAGCATATATTGTTCATGGCGGCTTCTCGGTGATTGTCACAACGATGTTTAGGGAGCCAGTTCGGATTTTAGCTATTCGCTTTGTGCCCGGTTCTGCTGAGCGCCCCGTGACAGGACAGTCACTGTGTCCCTTCCTGGAGGAAATGGAGATGCAACAAAAGTCACTGAAACGGAAACATATTTGATAAAGGACTGTCTGGTTGGGTAAAGCTATCTAGTTAAAAGGAATGGACACCAACCAAAGCCCTCAAAAGGTACAGCCAAGCGTTTCGAAACGGATTCCGTTTTTTCATCAGGTTTGACTACGGGGATGCAGCAGCTTTCTTCTTCTTCTTCTTTTCCTTTGTGCCCATCGAGATACCTTATTTATTCCTTTCCGTGTGTGTTCATTTGGCAGCTTTGCTTGCCAGACGTAGGCCTTGGGTGTACATGGTTTGCAAGCCACCTAGGCACCTGTTTATGTCTCCTAGTGTATGTTTAATGTGCAACGACTCCAGGAAAAGCCTTTCCCGGATATGTGGCTCCAAGTAAAGCACGCGCGTGTTTGCGAAGTTGATTCGGTGGTCGAGGTCCTCGCTGTGTCCGACGACGGCGCAGCTCTCACGGTCAAATTTTCGCATGTCACTCTTATGCTGACGTAGCAGCTCGGGAAAGGTCTTCGTTTCGCCGATGTTAAAGGCAGGGCACCCTGCGCATGGAATCTGGTAAGCCACGCCTTGAGCTGTTTCGTTTAAAAGCCAGTTGTTTTTTTACCATGGCACGAATCGTTCTAGTGCGGACACTGGCTTGTTGGCTACTTGAATGCCCTCCTTCCTCAGCACACGTGCCAGCGCTTCGCCGCTCCCCTTTACGTAGGGTACGCTGATGCGCGCGACGGGGCAAGGCCGCGTCTCATTCGATGCCTTCGCCTTTTGGTGTGCGCGATGCGACCTTAAGGACGGGTGACGCGCTCAACAAAACTGCTGGTATAGTCATTTTTATGCAGGTCAGCAGTGATGGTCTGCCTTTCCTTTCTTCGATCGGCCTCTGATGAGCAGATAGTTCTTGCCCTGGATTACAGTGTTGAAATCACCAACACCTTGTGACTCGTTGGGTGTTTCGAGTCAAAATGAAGGTAGCGCCCAGTGTGAGTCGGTTTCCGGTAAACGATGAACTTTAGTCTTTCCCCTTGCCTTGCCACCAGCACGTCGAGAAACGACAAGGTGTTATCTCTTTCGTACTCTGCAGTGAACTGCATGGTGGGCTCGATGGAATTGAGATGAACAAGGAAATCGTTGACATATTTTCTTTAAAACGCAGAAACAGCCATCCACGTAGCGCATGAAAACTCTGGGTCTGCTGGCGAAAGACCATAGCGCTCGCTGTTCCATTGTTTTCATTGTTAGGTTTGCCGCGGTGACCGATATAGAAGCACCTATCTCCGCTCTGCTGACCTGCTTTAAAAGCTCACCTTTGCTTGCCCTTTTCTTGTTGGCCCATATCAACTGCTTCCCTCCTCCCATCGAGCCCGCCATACATGTCACTGCAGAGCAGAAGAAAGATTACGCCTCTCCGTTTCTCGACGTGCTGATGGCAAGGTAAGGGAAAGAACATGTCTTGGTAATCTTCTAGGGTGTGTCTGAAAATACCTGAAGAAATGGTACCAATTGACGGAACTTAAAGTTATGGTCATTTTTTTATTTGCAAAAAAAAAACATGTTTCAACTTATGGGTGTAGATTTTGAAAAACCTCGCCAATAACTTGGAGCATGGTGTTTTATCGGTAAAGATGATTTGCTTTTTTAACAGTTTTGTTTCATATATATTACCACGGGTTACTCGTTGTAACAATAGATCACTTCCATTTACGCCAAATCAAAAATGATGTTAACATACATGCCACCAGTTCTCAATAACACTATTTATTAAACGGGTAACTCCGGTATATTTTCTCGATTTTAGGCTCAGGACTGTTTTTAGTGCAAGGAGTCTCTCTGGATTACCAAGCGTCATTTTTTTCCGATGCCTTGTGTAGTTTTGTAGGTATATTATCTCAAGGTTTTGTTTCGAAGCAAAGCAGTAGACAGCCGTAGCATCTTACTTGACCGAACGAAACTCTTGCGACTAGGCCAGTCGTAGGTTTTGCGAGACTGCGGCTAAACTGAAACTACCGGTTCGAGCATGATGGCAACCCTTCTGATCAGCTGCATGCCCATCGTGTGACGCAAAGTTCGTACCGCGGTATCTCAAAACTTACGACTGCCCTAGTCGCAAGAGCAGTTCCAATCAGTCAGGTGAGATGCTACGGCTGTTTACTGCTTTGCTTCGTAGATAGATAAAACCTGTAGCAAATATTATTAAACATTCATTAAGATGCCGGCCGAAACGCGAAATCGTAACGATGAACGCAGGCTCTAAAAGCTGGTACGCCAACGGGTGACCTGTCTCACCGCTGTATCTTGCAAATACCGGTGATCGAGACTCTATTTTATTTACATTTCTAAGTATCTTGTACTTATTATCTCAAATACATTTTGACATTCCGCCATTTTCCGAGTTTCTCGGTATGAAGTGGCGTGGGCGTGGCAAAAGCAAACTTGAACATTCTTTCGAGCAACCAAATCCTCTTGCTAGCTCCGATAAGCTACGGTGACTTAGATTGAGTTCGTGAAAACCTCGCTTTTGTGCCGATTGTGACTCATATTTCGCACCAAAGTTCGTACAATGAAGGTTTCCCCCCTCGCCTTCCCAAAGGCGCCTTTTTTTCTTCGCAGAGTTTCTTCCCAAAATATCCTCAAACAAAAGGGGTGGTTTTAGGGATGTAAAGATTGCCACACTGAGGCGCAACGCAGAACGGGAAACGACCTACGACAGCAATCCAGACTTCAATGTCATGAAAATAACAAATAGAAGAAAACGAGAAGTGGACACAAAAAGAAAACGTTTTATATTATTTATTATTTTTTTGCCTGTTGTATATTTGATTCAGCTGCGGCAAAGCGTCGGGGTTTCTTTGGTTTCTTTTCTTTTTGTCGTCAGTGCGGTACTTATTGCTCCCGCGAAGACCGACTGTAAGCGAACATTGATAAGCAGAGAACAGGACAGGAAACTCACTACGAGTAGGATGACCTCTCAAAATACCAACAAAGCGTCTCCCAACGTTGAGTGTCTTTCTGAACGCAACCTAATAGAAGACGGTGCGACGAGTGCCATGGCTATCATGTGGGCTCTCTTGTTGTTCATTTACTCATTTCTGTATCCTAAGTTTGTTTATAGTGAACTCCCGTCATAGGGAATATGATTTGTAGTTAAACAATGCGCCTAAGGTCCACCGCTGACATTTAGCGATGTCGCTATTCGCAACTTTCAGCGGTGGTGGTACCGCGGTGTGAGAATCACGCTCCCTAGCTCCTGGATGACCGGCTTCACAAGAAAGGTGTTTGCCTACACCTGGGAATGGCTGTCATCCAGATGACAGCCATTGCAATAGGCACCAGCACCCTCCTTGCAGTTCGTTAAAGTTGCGAGTAGCTGAAACAACATCTCTTTTGGGGGGGGGGGGGGGGCTCAAAAATGTTTTGTAACATGTATCAGCAAGGACGTTTAAATAGGGCAGGATTCTTCATGACGTCATGCCCAGCGGCGCCGAAAAAAGAACCCAATCCCAGACAACCTTGCGCACCGACGCGCTCTCATCCAAACTAAATCCAACCAAGCTTCCAGCGTCTGCTCGCCGCTCGGTCGACTGCGTTAGGCTTAGATTACGTCTGTTCCGTGCCTGCGCTCTGCTTCGTCTGCTCGTATTCGCGGCTGGCTTTCGATTCGATCGTTGCACCAAAAGATGCTTCGATGCGAACCCGCGTTCTCAACACGGCGGAATGAAACCAACACCTTCTGGAGACAGGATTTGTATGGCTTTCTCAAACCGCGGTGCCATTCTCAGCGTTCGTGCGTACGACGACTGTCACGCGATCGCCTTCCAAAGCCACGCTTTGACGACTCGTTCTAGACGACGCTCCAGGCGCGGTGTCGAGAGCGTCCGACACGCCGACTTCCTATCTGGTCAGGCAAGTCTTGGGCTCCAAATCTCGCCTGTTCGACAGCGATTCAGTGGACGCCGCCATGAAATTATGGGGCAAACCACAGCGTTGCCACGGAAATGCCATCGCAACGAGGGTTGTTTGCCCCAAAAATCAATGGCGGCACCCATTGACGAGCTCCCCATTGGTTGAGAAGAGTTCGTGGCTGCGCCTACTTCCGTTAAACCTCGCTCCGTGCATTGGACATAGGGACGCCACACCCTGCCCATAATATTAATAATAATAATAATAATAATAATAATAGTCTTTATTTTATGCGTCCACAAACAGCGCAGGGCCTTTTGTTGGTACACAGCAAATGCCGACAGGATAAAAGTATAAGCACTTAGTAAAACATAGCTATCCCCAGAAAGCACTCACAAAACAAACGTAAACACATAGTGACATCTGACAAGCAAGATAAGGTAAAGGAAGAAGAAACACTGAAAATGCAAATACAGCAACCCCAAAAGAGAAAAAAAAAAAACGCTAAAAATTGCAAACCACTGGGATCATGCAAACGATATACTCTCTACATTACGCCGAAAAGTTGACTTGTCATTGAATATTTCTAGGGTTGAACAATCCAATTTATTCAAATCATGCTGCATTCGTATTAGGGGAGACATGTGAAAAAAATGAAAGCCGTTTACAACTCCCTGTAACGCCGAATTAGAGCGCAGCTCTTGAGGAGGAGGGTGGAAGGGTACTGGGGGGTCACGTGACCTCGGGGGGGGGGGGGGGTCACGTGACCTCGGGGGGTCACGTGACCTTGGGGGGTCACGTGAACTCGGGGAGGGGGGGTCCTAGCCCTGGGGGTCACGTGACGATGACATCATCAGTGATGATGACAATGACGATGCGGATGCCGATGACGTCATCGGCATCCGCATCGTCATCATCACTGATGACGTTACTGATGACGTCATCGGCATCCGCATCGTCATCGTCACTGATGACGACATCAGTAACGTCAAGCGTCCCATAATGCACCGCGTGGTTACGCCGACGCCGACGCCGCTGAAGCCGGAAACGGGCGCCTAAGAGCTGCGCTCTAAAAAAAACGTGGATGGATAGAAAAAGTTGCGATTACGGTTCGAACGTGGCGGGGCGTGAAAACATACAGCGCTCAACAAGACCGGAGAGTCGACAAGCCCATTGACAAGTTTGTGTAAAAACAAGACATCCCGACAACGCCGTTTGTCAAACAGAGTACATAAACCAAGTCTCTTGAGCAGCCGATTGTGATTATAATAAAACTTACGTCCAAAAAAACGATCGAAAACAATGCGAATAAAACGCTTTTGTACACGCTCGATAGAGCAAGACGCTGTATCATGTATACAATTCCACACTATATATGCAAACTCGAGTTTTGAGCGAATTAGACAACAGAATAAATGAACGATAGATATATAGAAAGAAAATTGTCTTGTGAAATGTGAAATGCTCCCAATGTTCTAAGTGATGTGTTCTAAGTGATGCGTTGCATGTGACCGACACTTAATGATTAAAATTCAACGCCTTATCTATAAAAACTCCAAGATTACGAGCAACACCCACTCGTTTGAAGACGACGCCATCTAAGATATAACAAAACGCAAGAGGCTCTCGCTTTCTACGAAGACCTATAGCCTGTGCTTTATGTTCATTAAGCAGAAGATAATTATTAAAGCACCCCCTAGCTATGTTATCCACATCGCTTTGAAGAAGTGTGCATTCAGAATGCGAACTAGCATGACGAAACAACTTTATATCGTCGGCAAATAAAAGCACTTTAGAATTTTCTACTGAAAATACAATGCCATTTACAAAGATTAAAATCCAAAGTGGACCCAAGTTGCTCCCCTGAGGCACCCCTGACTGCGAAATAAAGGTTTTGGACATAAATCCCGATATACAAACACAGTTTGTACGATCGTTAAGGTAGCTCCTTAACCAATGAAAATACGTTAAACATAGGCCGTAGTCATCTAGTTTACGCAGGAGCCGATCATGATTGACCCTGTCGAACGCCTTCGACACGTCAAAGTAGATCACGTCTACTCGTTGATGGCCATAAATAAATGGTCCAGCATAATCTAAGAATGTGCACAAATTTGTTTCCACCGACTTTCCCTTCAAGAATCCGTGTTGCTCAGGACAAATTCTTTGACGGAAGTATTTGTAGAGACGATTATGCACCGTCATCTCAAACACTTTAGAGAAACTAGATAGTTAAGATACAGGGCGATAGGTGCTGACGATTGTGTTATCACGTGATTTAAATATCGGAACTATCACCGAGTGCTTCCATATGGACGGGAATCAGCCCGATTGTAGCGACAGGTTGAAGATATGAAGCAACACTGGAGTTAAAAGATGCGCACATCCCTTTAATATAAAGCTCGGTATTCCGTCTGCGCCAGCAGATATCTTAGACTTCATGTCCCTTATGCATGTCTTTATCTCAAGCTCATCTATTGGAACAAACGGAAAAAATCAGAGGTATTTGGGCATTATAACCTCCTTGTGTATTAGTGATCTAAGCTCCTTATGGTTGAACTGCATAAAATAGCCCTACAATGTTTGATTGTTTTTTTTTTGTTTTTTTTTTGTGTTGCTTGCTAATAAACCATTCTAGTAAGCCAGATTTGCGTAACTGTATAATTGCGTTTGCCCCTGGCGCCGATACAAATTACGCAATGTGGAAGTACCTTCAAAAGTAATTAAATTACATTCCTAAGTATTTCCACTCTGCTCAAGATACTTTACAGTGAATGTAATGTGAGTAGTATTTTAAATACTTTATGAAGCAGGTATTTAGTAACATAACTTAAATACTTTTATCGAGTATTTTGTCCAACACTGTGTGAATGAGGCCTTGGGTCTCATTCACACAGCCATCCTTTCCTTCGACCTGGCGGGAACACCGGGGGCGAGGGTTTTCCGACCGGTTTGCGCCCTAAATCGCGCCGCCGGGGCCGAAGTGTGCCAAAGGACGATGCCTTACGTGGGGTGCGCCGGAGTCCCGCCACAAAGGGGGAAGACCAATCCCAAAATAGGAAACTTTCGCTCAACCTGGCGAATTCCCAAAAGTAGGGGGACCAAGGACACGGCCGCGAGAGGGGGAACTGACCGTACCGTGCTACAACGACGAAGCCAACGACCCTATTTTCGGGAAGGAACGGGACGACGCGCGCATTGTTTGATGTTTACGGCTCTTCAACGACGGTCTTGCAGAAAATTGGATTAACCGCTGAGCTGCTGCTCGAAATGGTAAGACCACGTCGGTACCTTTACGAAAGACGTAAGTGCGATTTTAATGAAGAACAGCCAGAGGGAGAAAATACGGGGGCACATCATCGGAGAAGAAATGTGGCATAATGACTGATTGATGTGAAACGTGCTCAAACTTGGTCCTGTCATTTTTGTTTAGAGATTTACAGACAAATACCTTTTTTTAGAACATGAAATATCGTTATCGCCGACCCAACACAAGCTCCAAGAAGCAAAGAAGTTGTAACGGCTCCGATCGGCACCGATCGTCGCCTACATTTAGTGATCGGCAGTCACAAGGTTTTTTTTTTTTTTTTTTTTGGGGGGGGGGGTTGCAGAACAAGTAAGTCACAAATTAGGGGGTTTCAAGAGATTGGTTTTAGAGATCTTGGCATATTTGAAATTGCGCACGATATTTATGAGTTATACGGTTCTACGGTCTAACGAGGTACAAAAGTTCAACGCAGAATTTTAAAGCGGGGAAGGAAGGTTTCGAGGCTAGGTGCCGCAAGCTACAGCACAAAATAGAGGGTGCAGCCAAAAGGATCCATCCATCCATGTAGCCATCGCCGGTAGCTTCGTCGCCGCTGGTTCGAACACTTCACCGTCCCGTCTTCGGCGCGGCACCTTCCCCGATGGCGCCGAGTCAAGGCGACGAAACGGCGGTGTGAATGAGGCCTTAGCTGTCAGATGTCGCCGGTACTTCCTGTGTGAGAATATGTTGGTGTTCAAGGGATTGTGGTTTTGGAAAATAAAGAATTGCGCAGGACAAACTTTGGTAAAATATTACACTAATAAAGAAGTGACTTTACTTAGAAAACATGTAAGCTGATGTTCTTTAACAACCATAATTTTAGTAGCTTTCACATGTTTCAACCGCGCTTCGCCTTTTTAACATCAACTAAAAAGCTAAAGCTTTTTGTGAGATTAGTAAGATAATACCATTCACCTCTTGAGCTCCGTTCCAGTCGAAAAACGTATTGCTCAGAAAACATAAAGAGCAGATAATTAAAAACATGACGAGCCACGATTTTTGTCTCTTTCATAACAAAGAAAATTTCTAAAAATGTTTGTATAAACAACTCCCGTGGCTTGCGACACTGCCAACCAAAATAATTTAATTGAGAAGCCTATTACCCACCGAGTCTGCTACGTGTATGTCCAACATAAGACTTACCTCTTCAAGTGATAGCGATTATTATTATCACGGTGAGACACGTACCTTTGTTTTGGATTTCTTATCATGCTTCTGTCATTTCTTTATCCAGGAATGTTTAAGGGCTGTCCAAACAGGAGACGTCAAAAACGTGTGAAGTCACAGAACTCCGCCATATGGCGTGCGGCGTACCGCTTCCGTCCGTGTTTCTTGCCGAAGGGAAACCTTCCGTCCGCCAACGACTCCTTATGCACTTCACGGACGCCTAGAGCGTGCTCATCACGTGGGTCCGGACAGCCACTAACACGCTCTGTTGGCTATCGCTCAATCGCTCCGTGCCTCCACTGCTCTTCAAGTAACAAAAACGGGAAAGGGCGGGATACGAGGCGCGGTAGAACAGATGAACTGGCACACCATTGGCAGGTCGTATGTGACGTCAAGCCTGACGAGCACCGACGTCACAGAAAACCAGAGGAGGCGAGCAGGAAAGCCGTGATGTTTACCTGGTGAATGTCCAAACAGAAAACGGACTGCCGGACTTGAACTTTCCCTTCATATGACGCAGAAGTGTCACTTCACGCGTTCTGAAGTCTCATGTTTAGACAACCCTTTACTGGTGCCCGTGAGCACTTACGCCTTGCTATGTGTCTTGCGCGGGACAGGCGGTTCTTGGCGCCGGCTAGGAAAAAAACTTCTCCAAAACACGATGAAATTAACTTTTTTAAGGCTCAGAACCTGGCTGCTCCGTTTCACCTTCTGAGTTTTGCAGGCGGCGTGAGGGCTTAATGATCGATGCATTCTTAGATTCGCGTTCCGAAATCCCTTTTGCCTTCTCTTGAGAAAAAGACCACAACCATATTAAGCCGGTGAAGAAGGTTAGGCCACCAAGCAGGAAAAATAGTCCCTGGTAATTTCCAAGGCTGTCTCTAAAGTAACCTGAAAAAGAAATAAAAACACCATAAGAGTAATTATTAAATGCTTCCCAATACACCTATATCATGCGTATACTTCAGTGGTGCTTTGATCTACGCCGTCTTTTATAATCAGCTATGAATTAAGCTAAGACCATCGTTTTTATTCCAGCAAAGTTCTAAGCTTGACGAAGAGAACTAAGGTACCACAGAGAGGCTAAAAACTACAAGAACTAAGTAATTTAAACGGAAATATATAGACAATACAATTTTGTTTTTCATTTGTAATATTTGACACGCTGACTAAGGCAGCAAGACCAATGCAGCCTCTTGGAGGTTTTATTTTGTTTTCATCTTTATTTTCGCCGGTTTCTGTTGAGAATTACTTGGCTATACAAATCAAAAATAATTTAATTAGTTGAGTTTATTACCACATTTAGGGCGTTTTAGATAAAAACGCGTGAAAACGGGAGGTACACGTCAAATATTTGAGACAATTGTTCCCTCAAGCTGAATTAAACTATACGGATATACTAATCACGTCATTTTATGAATCTACAGGGTCAACAAAATCTCTACGCTACCAAAAAGTATTTTAGACTCAAAATAAAAAATAACCTACCAATCAGTCCTGGCATCACCAGAAGTGGGAGCCCGCACAGAAGGAACGAGGTACCAAAGCACACACTGAACTTTTCGAGACCCACATATTCCATGAGAAGCACTGGTATCATGATGAAGGTGGCACCATTGCACCAGCCCGCCAAAAGGGACAACAGAGATTGAAGATAAAAAGAATAGCAGAGGGGCATCAAGCAAAGTGATGAGGACCAGAGCAGCAAGTTCAAGGCCATCATTATGTTCTTCTTCAGTATGCCTTTGTCCGTAATCCAGCCAGACCCTATCCTCGCCAACAAATCTGCTGTTGCGTAAAATAACAACAAGAATACAGAGTACCATTTGGAAATGTTTCTGTCCATCGCCAAGTCCACGATGACGGTTAAGTAAGTGGACATGTTTGTCACAATTTGTGCCTGCGACACAGAGATTAGGTAGAATTTAGGAAGCCAGAGGAAGGACACCAGGCCATTATTCATCTTCACCGGGAGGGGCTCACGTATTCCGTCATGTTGTTTTTGCAAAGAACCTTTCACCATCATACACCTATCATCAGGTTCGCCCGCGTGTCGCAGAGCCTTTGCATCACCCTTTTTGAGAAGATGGTTTGCAGCTTCAGCGTCTGCGAGATCAGTGCAAGCGGTGAGGTTTTTCTCTTCCAAGCAGTCACCCATCTCACTTGCAAACTGTTCATCGTTTTGGGATGCGCTGGGGCTTCTTTTAACTGAAATGTCCTGCGTGATCATTGTACTTGCGTCGTCATTCATCGGGCAATGCCAGACGTGGTGAAGCGTTACCAAATGGGGCAACTGGCTTTTGTTGTGGACTAGGAGGCACTCGGTGCAGAAGTGCGCCAGCAGTTGCGTTGAGCATGACGCCACCGCACAGTAGCAAGCCTCCCCTTGTGCCATACTCGTCGAAACAAAACTGCACAAGCGGTGGGTAGAGAAAGCTACCCAATGTGACGCCGGCATTGCTAATTCCCGAAGCCACGGTGCGGTAGCGGAGGAAGTGCTGACTGATGATTGTGTTGCAGAGTGTCAAAAAGGCTATGCCGCAACCTGGGAAGACAGCGCAAGAGAAGAGAGGAAGTGCAAGATAAGGTATGAGAAGATGGTTTCCTTTTTTGATAGACGTTCGCAAGTATGGCCTCAGGAAGCCGCCGCCTTGCTGTTGATGTACATTCACTAACATAATCTTGCTACGTCTTGCTGAGGCCTGCCCGCATTTTCCAGACTTGTGCGTCAAAAAAGAGTTTTGCGCAAACAGTGGCCAGACTAGATTTTAAGGAGTGGTTGGCTACTTGCAAACTTTAAAAAATGCACTTTTAAAATAAATAAAAAAGACGGACATATTTCACTTCGATGATAAGCTCTCTTAGGTTCACGAATGGGACAAGATGTTAATTCAGTTGAAATTTTTTTTTTATACAGCTAAAACTTCCAAAACGTAAACGCATGTACTTTACAAAGTGTATTGAAGATGGAGATAATTGAATTTTGACTTAATTAACAGTTCAGTAAGCTAAATATTAATAGCTATTATGATCAACATATCAGTTATATATTTTTACTGATCAATAACACACTGGTCTAAATCCGTGCTTTCAACGCACAAATGCACACGCTCACGCACAGAAGTACACATCTACATACACACGAGAATAAAACAAAATACGTAAAAGTCATGCCATGTTCTTGAAAAAACTGATAAATCAACGCGAACCGCTGTTTTCACTTACCATGTGCAACGCCCAGGAAGAATGTGAGGTATGGAATCCCGTTTGCGAAGAAGCAGACAGCGACGGACAGAGAGCTTAGGAGGCACCCCGACAACGTCAGCTTCCAAACTGACACGCGTCTAGTCAGAAGTCCGGCCCCTAGGGCTGCGAGATAAATGGCGGAAATTCGTTTTATGCGGATGTCAAGGAAGGCTGTCATTAGTAATTTTTTCTTTTTTTTTTTTTCTTGGGGGGGGGGGGGGGCCTATTTTTGAATAAAATATGCTCTCAGACTCCGTCATCTCTCTCACACCTTATAAAACCCTTCATGCTAAGTGTGTCCGTGTTATGTTTGCTCGAAACTTCACTTACGGTTACTTAGCACTTATCACGTCTCAAACGCAGTAAGTGCTTTTCGAAGAATATGACATCATGATGACGTCATGGTGTCACGTCACGTAACAATTCTTTGTGACGACTCTTCATGACGATCTTCTCATAGAGACCGGCTGATAAACACATTGTGTGTTAATATTCCTATGAGAATTATTTTCATAAATATGAGTCTCAGCATCGAACCTCACGGAAGAGTTTGTTTCCAAGAAAGATTACTTTATTCGGCGAACGCCATAAGATCAAAAGGTGTTTGAAACCAAACTGTGCGAGCAAATTGCTCTTCCACCTACCGGTGGCCGTGTATATCACGCCGGTGATGAACAGTGGCCACGCAGCCTCCTGGCGGGTCACGTGGTAGGTCGTCATGACGCCGACGTAGATCACCGGTGCCGCGCGAAACGTGGCGAAGGAAAATGTGTTGATCCAACAACAGGCCGCGGCGAGCACCCAGCTTCTCGCGGAGTCCATGGCCGGCCACTGTCTATAGGTTTGTCGCTTTGAAAGGGACTGCGTTTCTTGGGAGCAGCTATCAAGTGGGCGTTTTCGTATGGGTGCTTTTGCCCAACTGATAAGGCAGACAGTCTCACGCTATCCCCTCGCTCCCGACGTAGATAGTGTTTAGGACTCAAGCATCTAGGCCACGAATTGCAGCGGTAGCACGTGAGAAAGGCTCTGTTTTCGCAGGCACGTGCTAACTTAAACCTGCGTTTATCGCTATGGATATGGCTCTGGGTTGGACGCTCGGCGAGAAAGTTTGCGAGATTGTTAACCGCCGCGATTGACCAGTGCCGCAGTTGACCTTCGCGCTCTCTGATGGTAGTGTAGCGCTGGCCCCTCGCGGCGGTCGGCAATCTGGTCGACTTTCTCGCCGATTGTGCTACTTAAAACCCCTGTTCAGTCTTACGTTTTTTTTCTCTCTTATTCCAGTTCACGTGCATCCCCTAGCATAGCGCATCAACACATACACGTACGCGAGCCACACACCTTCCAGGAGCAAAACAGCAGTGATCGGACCCCGATCATCTTCGTCCCGTGAACACGAAGGAGTTCCCTCTCCGATGGTCGCACAAATGCTCGCAAACGATGAAACCGTCACAGAACATACCCACCCAACCGATACAATTCTTATCTGCACAGACAACCAGGGAGCGTGCTGCTGCTTTAGAGACAATGACCTACCCAGGGCTTAAAGTCTGGGGGGTCTCAGGGGGTCCCGGACCCCCCACTGATTTTAAAGGATGGTCTGAGACCCTCCTCCACAGCCCCAGCATTAGTGAAAGCAAAATCATATCTTGTATTAGAATAGCTTGTTTTCAGGGATGCGACATTTGGGGATTAGCCATTTGAGGGTTGCAGCAAGGTACAGCGTGGGTAGGGTCAGCAGTGGGGTTTATTTTATGTGCATCTAGTACATCGCGTCAGAACCCCCCCCCCCCCTCCCCTACCTTCTTGTAGGGACCCCCCTCAACTTACGGGAGACTTTAAGCACTGGACCTACCTTCCCACTTACACTCTATACTACGACACCTTCACGCACACCCGCACCTACACATAAATATAGAATGGGTGCCGGGTCATCAGGGCCTGGGAGGGAATCTAAGAGCGCGCACGCTCTCCCGAGCGAATTCTAATCCGGGACTTTCCAATCCTCTGACCCGTGAAACCTATGACCCAAAAGAACACCGTAAACAAATGTACAAGGAACGTACAGCCTTGCTGCTCGAACGCAGACAACACACCACCACTTTACACACTCCCTATTCATATTTAGCCGGTCTGACTCTACCCTTGTTAGACGTGCACAAAGACTCATATGACACCACACTACACTCTCTTCAACCAAGGACGTCCTGGCCGACTAGTCTGCCCATATTGTACCGGCTATCCATACAACATACACTACTTGTGGGACTGCCCTGACGCCCACACATCACCGTAATCTACTTCTTTCATCCCTCCCTTCCCACCAGCTCCCTCAGACCTGGACAAAGTGGGCCGCCCCCTCCCCCGTCCCCCAAGTCACTCGAGGCTACACTATGGCCCCTCCTCGTCCGACATGTCAAAACCATACTTGGTTATGAATGGTAAACACAAAAAGGGAAGCTCAAGATTTGTAGCGAAAAAAAGTTTTTTTTTTCTCTCTCCCTCTTTTTCGAACATTTCATGTGAAAACGGATTTTTTTTTTGTTGTCGGAAGGGTGATGTTGCTCGATGCTGCACAGCATTTGCATGCCTTACAATGAGCTGGTAAATGGCCTGCTGGTGTGCTCTTCACAGATGCTGCATGTTTTCTAATTCTGTCGTTCATGCAACGGCCTGTTTGTCCAATGTAATATTTACCAAACGGAAGGGGAATGTGATAGGCAACTCCTGTTTGGCACTGAGCATAACTTGTTTTGTGGAGAGTGTCGAATGTTTTTATTTCGTCTGTTGGTTGGTTAACTCTTATGCACATAGAGTATGTGCTTTGTTTAGTGCTGAGCAAAGTACTTGAATGTTCTGTCTTCCTGCGATTTTTTTTTTTTTTTATCTTGTGAGTAGTACCGTGAATGTATGGAATAAAAATGTTATTTTTTGGGGTATTTTCCTTTTCTTTGGAGTGTGCCGTTGTGCTTTTTTTATTTTTTGAATATGTTCAAGCAGACCTATTCGTCTGTAACGTGCGCGTATTTCGACGGTGTGTATATGCGCGTGCCGGGTCGTCTTCGTGCCGCGTTGTGCACGCGACGAACTGTGTGTGTGTGCGCGCGTGCGTCATCCTCGTGGCGCGTGCCACGCGCCCTGCATCAAGAAAGAAGGCGGAGAACGGAAAATGGAGTGCGTTCGAGCGGGCAGACCAGCGTGTGGAAGGGAACCGCCGGGCGTCCAGACTCAGATTCTGCAAGGCTTCCTCCTGGCCTGACCTCCAGCTTCCGCGAAGCCTTCACCCCAGTTGAAAGCAGGTGCACGTCTTGCCGAGCGCACGTCAAGACCACAGCGGCCCCGTCTATTCCAACACGCCACCCCAGACGCCGACGCCGTGCCAACGCCGCCTCCGACCCACCGGCTTCAAGCTGAACCCTGGGCTTTCCGGTACGTGCTTTGTCGCCGCTCCAGCGCACAACACCTCGCAAGACCCAAAGCCACGAAACAATAAAGCGATAAGTTGTTACAGTGAACTTCGGGTTGCCTTTAGCGAGCTGCATTGAAACAGTGTGCCGACATTGCGAGAACAATCTGTCGAAGGTGCATTCCTGTAACTATTTCCCCAAAGTCATACCATTCGTTGTTTTTTGTGTGTAAATTTAATTAATGTGTTTGCATCATGGCATATTCTTTTCTAATATAACGCTGTTTTTTACTTCAAACGGTCTCGTCTTTCTTAATTTACGTACCTGATACACTCGATTCCTCACATCGTCCAATGTAACTAATTAAACTCTAATATCACTTGATGACTACATTTAATATTCAGTTGGTTTGCGACTAACAATTGCGTCTAACAAGGTAAATACTGAAACAAAATTGTTTTCGTAAAACAATTTACAAAAAAAGAAAAATATACGTCCATTCTAAGCATTAAAAAAAGTATTTGCGTGTCTTTTTATTGGCTGCGCCGCCAACAATTTTCGTCGTTCTTTTTAAATGAAAGATTTCTAAAATCGGGCATCGACCTCGAGGTCAGGATTGTTAAAATCAAGATTTTGCGAAAACGTTTTCACGCGTCAAATTGGCACACGGCGTTAAAACGGGAAAGCGAAGACTCACCTCTTCATGTGATAGCGATTGTTATTATCACGGTGACACACGTACCTCTGTTTTAGCTTTCTTATCATGCGGCAGCTATCTCTAGCTCGAGGACCGTGTCAGGGTTGTTCCAACATGTGGCTTCAAAAACGTGTGAAGCCACAAAACTCCGTCATATGGCGTGCGGCGGTCGGCTACCGTCCGTGTTTTTCGTCGAATGGAAAGCTTCCTTTAGCCAATGTCCACTCCTGTCCTTCGCGGACGCCTAGGGCAGAGTGGCGCAAACTTATTAGGCCCGCTATCCATTAAAACACCCAAACGCCGTCCAGCGCCCCCCCCCCCCTTTTTTTTAGGGCAGCATCGAAGTTATTGGCGGTTCGGTGTTTTTAAGCCCCCGCAACCCTCATGCGTCACCTCGCGAACCCCACTTTGCGCACCTCTGGTCTAGAGCATTCTCATCACGTGGGTTCGGGCAGCCACTCACGCGCTCTGTAGACTGTCACTCCTATCGCTCAAGGCTTCCACTACTCATCAAGTCCCCAAAGCTGGAAAGGGAAATGCACCAGGCATGGCAGAACAGATGGTCAGGCACACCATTGGCAGGTCGCGCGTGACGTCAAGTCTGACGAGCACCGACGTCACAGACAACCAGAGGAGGCGAGGAGCAAAGCCGTGATGTTTGTCTGGTGGATGTCCAAACGGAAGACGGACTGCCGGACTCCATCTTTCACTTCATGGGGTGGAGAAGTGTCGCTCCACGCGTTCTTAAGTATCACGTTTGAGCACCCGTTTCCTAGTGCCCGTGAACATTTACGCATCGTCACACGTCTTGGCACCGGCTAGGAAAAATAACTTCTCCAAAACACGAAGAAATTAGTTTCTTTGAGGCTCTGAACCTTGCCGCTCCTTTCCCTTGCCGCTCCTTTCAACCTTCTGAGTTGTGCAGGGAGCGTGATTACCTAATGATCGATCCGTTCTTAGATTCGCCTTCCGAAACTGCTTTTGCCTTCTCTTGGGAAAAAGATCGCAACCATAATAAGCCGGTGAACAAGGTTAGGCCACCAAGCAGGAAAAATAGTCCCTGGTAGTTTCCAAGGCTGTCTCTAAAGTAACCTGAAAAAGAAATGAAAGACACCATAAGAATAATTAATAAATCCTTCTGAATACACCTATAGCATGCGTAGTTGAGTTGTGCTTTGTTCTACGAAGTCTTTTATTATGAGCTATGGATTAAGCTAATAAAATCATTTTTGGCGGCAAAGTTTCAGAAACAAAATTATTTAGAGGGAAATTTATGCAAACTGCAATTGTTTTTATATTAATAATTTACATGATGACTAAGACAGCAAGAGCAATTTAACTCCTTCGCGGTTTTATTTTATTTTTATGAGCATTCTCACAGGTTACTGCTGGGCATGACTTGATTCTATGGATACTAAATTGTTTTTCAGTTTGCTGCGTTTATTACCAGATTTATAATTTTAGTAGATAAAACATACGGAAACGTCTGGCACACTCCTTAGATTTCAGACAATTGTTTCCTAAAGTTAAATTAATTTATACGGTTCAACTGTTCACGGTATTTTATAAATCTTCAGAGTCTGTGAAATCTGTGAATCTACCAAATAGTATTTTAGACTACCAGTAAAAAAAAGAACCTACCAATCAGCCCTGGTATTACCAGAAGCGAGAGCCCGCACAGAAGGAGCAAGGCACCAAAGCACACACTGAACTTTTCGAGGCCCACATGTTCCATGAGAAGCACTGGTATCATAATGAGGGTGGCGCCATTGCACCAGCCCGCCAGAAGGGCCAACAGAGATTGAAGATAAAAGGAATAGCAGAGAGGCATCAGGAAGAGTGATATACCCCAGAGCAGAAAGTTCAAGGCCATCATTACGCTCTTCTTCAGCATGCTTTTGTCCGTGATCCAGCCAGACCCTATCCTCGCAAACAAATCTGCCTTTGCATAAATTAACAACAAGAATACAGAGCTCCACTTGGAGATTTTTCGGTCCATTGCGAAGTCTACAATGACTGATATGTAAATGGACACGTCTGCCATAATTTGGGTCTGCGAAACAGTGATCAGGTAAAATTTGGGAAGCCACAGGAAGGACATTAGGCCAGTGTTCATTGTAACCGGGACGGGCTCAGACACTCCGTCGTGTTGTTTCTGCAACGAACCTTCCACCGTCATACACCTATAATTGGGTTCGCCCGCCTGTCGCAGAGCCTTTGCATCGCTCTTCTTGAGAAGATCGCTTGCAGCTTCAGCGTCTGCGACGTCTGTGCAAGCGGTGAGGTATTTTTCTTCCAAACAATCATCCACCTCACATGCAACCCGTTCTTCGTCTTGGAATGTGTTGGGGCTCCCTTTAACTGAAATGACCTGTGGAATCAGTCTACTTGTATTTTCATTCATCGGGCAATTCAGACGTGGTGCAGCATTACCAAGTGGGCCCACTCGCTTTCGTTGTGGACTAGGCGGCAGTCGGTGCAGAAGTGCGCCAGCAGTTGCGTTTAGCATGACGCCACCGCAGAGGAGCAAGCCTCCCCTTGTGCCATACTCGTCGAAGAAGAACTGCACAAGCGGTGGGTAGAGAAAGCTACCAAAGGTGACGCCGGCATTGCTAATTCCCGAAGCTACGGTGCGGTAGCGGAGGAAGTGCTGACTGATGATTGTGTTGCAGAGTGTCAAAAGGGCAACGCCGCAACCTGGGAGGACAGTGGAAGGGATATAGAGGAAGTGCGGGATAAGGTATGAGAAGATAGTTTCTATTTCTGATAGATGTTTGCAAGTACGGCCTCTGGGCGCCGCCGCCTTTCTGCTGATATACATTCGCTTATATAGTCTTGCTAAGCCTTACTGAGGCGTGCCCGCATTTGCCAGATGTGTGCACCAAAAAAAGTGTTTTGCGCACACAGTGGACAGACTTGATTTTGACGAGTGGTTGGCTGCTCGCAAACTTTAAAGTTCACTTTTAAAATAAAGGAAACAAAATACTAACATATTTCAGTTCGAAGATAAGCGTTCTCAAGCTCACGAACGGGTCAAGATGCTAATTCAGTCGAAACGTTTATTTTTATGCAGCGAAAATTTCCAAAACCTAAACTCATGTACTTTACAAAGTGTATTAAGGAAGGAGATCATTTAATTGTGCCTTAACATTCTAATAAGCTTGATTTTAATAGCTAGTATGACCGACATATCAGTTATATGTATTTACTGATCAATAATAAACTGCTCTGGATTCCTGCTTTAAACGCACAAAGGCACACGCTCACTTGCACAGAAGTACACTTGAAAACAGAAACCCGCATAATATTCACGCCACGCTCTTCAGAAACTGATAAATTAACGCGAACCGCTGTTCTCGCTTACCGTGTGCAACGCCCAGGAAGAATGAGAGGCATGGAATCCCGTTTGCGAAGAAGCAGACAGAGACGGGCAGAGAGCTTAGGAGGCACCCCGACAACGTCAGCTTCCAAACTGCCACGCGTCTCGTCAGAAGTCCGGCCCCTAGGGCTGCAAGATAAATGGCGGAAATCCGTTTTATCCGGATGCCAAGGGAGGCTGTGTTAGTAAATATTGGGGGGGGGGGGGGGGGGGCTATTTTTAAATAAAATATGCTCTCAGACTTTGTCATCCCTCTCACACATTATAAAACCCTTCATGCTAAGTGTGTCCGTGTTATGTTTGCTCGAAATTGCCTTACAGTTACCCAAAGCTTATCACGTCTGAACGTGAAAAGTTTTTTTTTAAGAACAAGACGTCATGATGAAGACAAGTGTTACGTGACTTCGTCATGACGTCATAATGGCATCATGGTGTCACGTGACGTAACAGTGCTTTGTGATGGTTCTTCAGGACGGTCTTTTCATAGAGTCCGGACTATAAAACAAATTCTGTGTTAATATTTCTGAGAGAAGTTTTTTCACAAATATAAGCCTCGGCATCGAATCTCATGGAAGAGTTCGTTGCCAAGAAAGATTACTTTTTTTCGGCGGACGCCTTAAGATCAAAAGGTGTTCGAAATATAATTGTCAAGCAAATTGCACCTCCACCTACCGGCGGTAGTGTAAATCACGAGGGTGATGTACACTGGCCACGCAGCCTGCTGGCGGATCACGTGGTAGGTCCCCATGATGCCGACGTAGATCACCGGTGCCGCTCGAAACATAGCGAAGGAAAATATGTTGATCCAAGAACAAGCCCCGGCAAGCACACAGCTTCTTGCGGAGTCCATGGCCGGCCGCTTCCTCTATCTGTGTCGCTTTGAAAGGGAGCACGGTTCAAGAGAGGAGCTATAAAAGGGTATCATTCTTATCAGTCGTCTAGCGCAATTAATAAGGCGGGCATTCTTACGCCATCCCTCATTCCCGGTTTAGATAGTGATGAATACTCAAGCATCTAGGCAACAAATTGCAGTGGAGCGCGTGAGAAAGGCTCTGTTTTCGCAGGCACAATTTTGACTTAAAGGGATACTGAACCAAAGAATTGAGTGTCCATAATAAGTGGCGCACGTTCTTTCCACGAGCCAGCAGCCGCCGGTGTGCGCGAGCACTCGCAACGAAAATGACGTCAAAGACCTCCATTTGCGCTTGACGACAGTGAAATGCATGGGCTTCGGGCCAAAGGAGAATAAAGATAGGCTTTTCATCTCTACAAATGAAAGCTACATTCTTGTTAGACCAATTAATCGCTTACTTTTTACACCAGACACCACTGTGTAGATGAAAAACTTGTCTTTATTCTTCTTTGGTCCGAAGCCCATACATTTCGCTGTCATCTTAACCGCGAATGGAGGTCTTTGACGTCATTTTTGTTGCGTGTGCTCGCGCACACCGGCGGCTGCTGGCTCGTGGAAAGAACGTGCGCCACTTATTATGGACACTAAATTCCTTGGTTCAGTATCCCTTTAAACCTGCGTTTTCCGCTATGGATAACTTGGGCACTAGGTTGGACACTCGGCGAGAAAGTTGGTGAGATCGTTAACCGGCGCGATTGGCCAGTGCCGCGCTTGACCTTAGCGCCCTCCGATGGCAGGGTGGCGCTGACCCATTGCGGCGGTCATCAATCTCGCCGACTTTCTCGCCGAATTAGACCCTGGACTTACTATCCGGGTTGGTTTGAACCCGTATCCCTACCATGTAGCCCGGTCCCCGCGGGACCGTCTGATCGGATATCAAGACATCACCACCTATTACCTCCTCTCCCGCCGGATCTATCCGCAGGAGGATAAATCCCTTAGCTTAGAACAATCCCAGGTCTGGCACCAACTCCAGATGAGAGCTTTCTCCAACCCGGTCAGCATGGCCCATATGCACCCCAGCCTTTATTTAACCTCGGTATGTCCCTTATGTGGCGCCCATGCCAACCTAACCGGAGTCATCTGGGCACGCCCCCAGGATCCCTTCCCCGAAATTACTTCTGAGGGGAGGTAGAGGGCTCTCATAGCAGCCCCGACCCGGACCTACAGGCCGACTATTCAAAAGGTCGGAAGGGGTCGCCGGAAGGCCTCGGCCGACGGCCACCACGGGACAACCAACATAAATCAAGGAGAAAACGTCCAGGAGGGAATGGGCCTCCGGCCCCACGCCGACCACCACCACGAGGATCTCTATTCCCCTTGACCCATTTCCTCAATCAATAAAAAAGAAATTTCTCACTTTCTTTCTTTCTCCTGATCTTACGTTTTTTTTTTTCGTTCGTTATTCCATGTCACGTGCACCCCAGAGCGCATCAACACGAATATGATATGGAAAATTTAATTCACGAAGACGCAAGCTTGTGTAGTAACGCTTTAATTCGTTTAATTAAAGGTCTAGACGATATGGACTGACCACCAAACCAGAGACCACACTCGTGATATAGGTTATGCCATCGACCATAAAGTCAGTCTGCAGATGTTCCGTCATTCTTTGCCTTCGACCTGTCGACTTGATAGTGGGCGTCAAGAAGCGCATATTGCCCGTAGCGGCTTCTCGGTGTTTGGCATGACGAGTTTTAGGGTGTGAGTACGGCTTTTAGCTCTTCGCTTTGTGCCCGGTTCTTCTGAGCGTCCCATTCCAGGCATCTCCCTCTCAGAAAAATCCAAATCCAGAACATAGAGCCGAGGGTCATTGACGCTGCAAGCAGCAGAAGCAGGCCTGGTAGTCCCCCAGGATATCCCTGAAATAACGGGGGAATAAACAACAAGAACTGCAATCTTAAAATACGTGACAAGTTATTTTTTTTTTTTTTGCAGTAGTTATAGGCATCGTGATATTTTGGGTGACGCACTCTCGTGGTTTCAAAGCGTGATCGGGAGACGAGAACTTATTTCGCCAGTGCTTCGCCGGTTAGGATCCTCACATAAACTAGGTTGCAATACTCCCGCGGAAAGAATAAACTCGTCCACCCTCTCCCCCAGGCAATATAACGTAGAAGACAATTCCTGCTCCTTTCCCCCCAAACGTCATCCTTAGATGGATGGATGGTGAGGCTGAACCTTTTTAATCGGGTGGCGGCTTGCGCAACCTAGCCAGTTTTATCTTTTTCTCTAACATTTATTTAACATGAAGTTATATATTTAGAGATATTCTTAAAAGCTCCAATCCTTACGGAAGCGCCTCTATGCCACCGGGTGCACACACCTTCCGCCCTACGGGTCACCCGGAGGGAATAACAAAATATTAATCCTTCCCTTTACATATGCCACCAGTCAGATAATCTCTTCTTGGTTATCTCCACTTTCCAAATGTTTTTTTTTTTTTTCCCCCTAACTACCTCTAAATTCCAGTGCGCTTGTTTTTGTTAAATTAGTCGTCTCTTCAGCTACTGTAGGGTGAAGCCCCTTGCAGTAAAGTATCAAGTGCTCAGCTGTCTCCTCCTCCTTTCCACAGGCTCCACGCACCCTATCTACTTCCTGGCATCTAGCTCTAAATGTCTTAGTTCGCAACACTCCTGCCCTCGCCTCGAACAACAAGGAGCTTCCCCTAGAATCAACAAAGATAGGGTCCTTAGCAATGTCCTTCTTAAACGATCTGTACATTTCCGAGGCCGATTTAGTCTGCATGCCTACTTCTCATATATAGTCTGTCCACTTTTCCCTCTCAGTTTCTTTAACTCTTATTAACCCTTATTTTCTCATCCGCTTCCCTTCTATTGTCCTGATATTTAGATCCAAGTTTTCTAGTCCGCTTTCCTCATTTTGTACCGACGCTTCTCATGTGTAAAGAGCTCAGAACTCTTTGTGCCCATTGTTCTGCATCTATGACTCTCAGCCAACCTCAAATTGTATCTTACTGCTAGTTTCCCTGCCCTCAAATGAGGATCATCTCATATCGCCCCATACACATTGGTTCGGTGTTTTACCATATGCTGCCAGAGCTAATCTGCCTGTTCGACGTTGCTTTATTTCTTGCCTTGTCTTGACGTCCACTTTTATGCTCAAAACTGCATTCGCAAAAGTCAGGCTCAAAACTGTTGTGTTTCGGTTTCAGTTTCGATATTTTAGCAAGCCGTTCTGTAAGCCAAAGAAAGGCAAGCGAATCCAAGAGGATCCATTTCGGCACCATGAATAAAGACGGTTATCAGTTTACATAACCGGCCTCTTCTTTCTGGTTCAAACCACCAGACACTACAAATTGGCGACGAGCGATGCGTCCAACATGACACGGTAACCCCGTGCCTCCTCATCGGACCACCGAACGAGCAAGGAAGGTCAGTTCACCGGCTCCCGACGCTCAGAAAATTTCAAGCAGCGTGGGCTCAAAAGCAAGATGGCGTTTGCTCCGTCTTTGCCGGTTTTCCCGCCCTTCGATGTCAGCTCGTCTCCAGCAACGCTTGGAGATCGGTGGCGACGTTGGATCGACAGATTCGAGAATCTGTTGACGGCGCTCAAGGTCAAGGATGCAAAGCAAAAGAAGGCTCTGCTGCTCCACTACATCGGTGAGGAAGGCTACGACGTGTACGCGTCACTCGCACCGTTGACGGCAACCCCACCCAGCGTAACCACGGCAGTTACCACTACGGGACAGACCGGTCTCAGCGAAGCGGGAAGCACTTCTGGATCACCAGATGACTACGAAAAAGCAAAACAGCTGCTCCACGACCACTTCACGCCGAGGGTTAACCGAGACTACGAAATCTTCAACTTCCGAAAAACGACCCAACAAGATGGTGAGACCATCGATGCCTTCTACACGCGCCTCCGTGCGATGGCAAGGCACTGTTCTTTTGCGGACACTGACGCAGATATAAAATCGCAAATCGTGCTCGGTACGTCATCCACGAAACTACAGACGTTTCGCGCTCCAGACTGACGAGACGCTCGAGAAGATTCTAACACAAGGACGGACGTACGAAATCACCTCGCGACAGCTGAAAGAAATGGAGACATCCGCGACCGACCAGGTGAATCACTTGATGCGCAAGGAGAAGTCTTGGAAGCAGAGATCCGCCCACACGTCAAAGCAGCAACGAACTACAACTGAAAGAAAGTGTTTCAACTGTGGTGGACTGTGGCCCCACGAGCAAGGAAAGTTCTGTCCAGCAAGGAACAAAACATGTAAAGCATGCAAAAAGCGAGGACACTTCGCAGACGTATGCCGAGGAAAGAGCCAACAAGGTGGACCCAACACGGCTCACAGGCTGGTTGAGCACAGTTCGGACTCTGATTCGGACGACCAAGCTTTCACGCTACAGCGCAACAACTCAAAGGCTCCAAAAGTTACGTTGACCATCGGTGACCGTGACATTGACTTTATCGTGGACACAGGAGCTTCGGTAAACGTCATCAGCCATGACACGTACAGCAAGATCCCAGGCAAACCGACCCTGTGTGGCCCAGTACCAAAAGTGTTTGCGTACGGATCAAGAACAGAACTTCCTTTAATGGGCAAGTTTTCTGCTGAACTCTGCTACAAGGACACCAAGTTATGGGATACCATATTGGTGACAAGGACACTAAGTGAGTCACTGTTCTGCTTCAAGTCATCCGAAGCTCCGGGACTTGTCTCAATCGTGTACAAGGTTTCTCCTTCGCAGAGAATTCAAGAGACGTACCCCGAGCTATTCAGAGGACTGGGAAAGCTCAGAGGAATTGAAGTGAAACTGCACATTGATCAATCAATTTCACCAGTGGCACAGAAGCTACAACTCATCCCGTTCAACATACGTGAGCTGGTCAAAAAAGAGATACGGCGACTGGAAGAGATCGATGTGATCAATAAAGCCTCGGGCCCCACTACATGGGTCTCTCCCATCGTCGTTGTGCCAAAGCCACATGCACTGGACACTGTTCGGATATGTGTAGACATGCGCCGAGCAAACCAAGCCATCAACAGAGAGTGGCATGCATCCCCAACGCTGGATGATCTCGTCACAAGCCTCAATGGCGCGTCTGTGTTCTCGAAACTAGATCTCAACGACGGATACCACCAGCTAGTATTGCCCGAGGACTCGAGACACATCACAACGTTTGCAACCCATATCGGACTCTACCGATACAAGCGTTTGAACTTTGGAATCAATGCTGCTGCAGAGCTGTTCCAGAACACGGTTCGACAAGTGCTCGCTGGCATCCCAGGAGTCATTTACATCAGCGATGACATCTTAGTGTATCGAAAAACAGACCAAGAACACAATGACTCGCTGGAAGCTGTGCTACGATGCCTCAGGGATTGTGGACTCACATTCAACTCGAAGAAGTGCTCTTTCTCCCAACGGGAATTGACATTCTTTGGGCACATCTTCTCAGCGAAAGGAATGCAACCTGACCCGGCAAAAGTCCAAGCGTTTCTTGACATGGCCCCACCAAACAGTCCAGCAGAAGTGAGGAGCCTTCTGGGCATAATCACCTATTCGGGAAGATTCATCCCCAACCTGGCAGACCTCACAGCACCTCTTCGCAACCTCACAAGGAAAGATGTTGACTGGCAGTGGACCACGGAGCATCAGGCAGCGCTGGACAGGCTTAAGGACACACTCACAAGCAGCCACGCCCTGGCCTACTTCGACAGCGAGAAGACCACCCACCTAACTGTGGATGCCTGTCCGCAAGGTCTAGGAGCCATACTAGCACAGGGAGATGGTGACGAACTCCAAGTGATCGCCTACGCAAGCCGTAGTCTGACGGATCCGGAGCGCAACTCCTCCCAGATCGAAAAGAGACCTTCGCTGTCGTGTGGGCAATCGAACACTTCAATGTGTATCTGTATGGGACTCAGTTCAACCTTCACACTGATCACAAGCCCCTGATCAGCATTCTGACCAATCCATCTGCACGACCATCTGCAAGAACCGAACGTCTCTGCCTGAGGATTCAGCTCTACAACTTTGCAGTACATCATCAAAAGGGCACAGAGAATCCATCTGACTACATGTCACGCCATCCACTGAAGTTCACCCGGAACGGTTACAGGACAGATAGGGTTCCTGATGAGTATCTTCTCTTCCTGTCAAAGGCTGCGATACCAAAGCTGATGACGACAAAACAAGTAATCGAGGCAGCCACAAAAGACTCAACAAACTGCCAGCTGCGACAAGCCATTCAAGCCAAGGGTGCAGAAAGACATCTGTGGAGTGCTACCACACTCAAACCCTACAGACACCTTGAGACAGAGCTTGCCGTGACGCCCGAGGGCATCATTCTTTGAGGCACAAGGATCGTGCTACCAGCAGGTATGCAGCAACGTGCCGTTGAGCTTGTGCACAAAGACCACATGGGCATCATAAAGACTAAGCAACTCCGCCGCACCTCGGTGTGGTTTCCCAGAATGGACATGTTGGTCGAACAAACTGTGCAAAACTGTATTCCATGCCAGGCATCTACACCCACATCACATCGTGATCCTGTGGAGCCAAAGCCTCTCCCTCATGAGCCATAGGAAACCTGTGTATCGACTTCGCAGGACCGTTTCAGAATGGAAAGTACCTGCTCATTCTTATCGACGAAAACTCGCGCTTCCCATTGGTGGGACAAGTAGCCTCGACAAATGCGACCTCAACTCTGTAATTCCTGAGACGAACATTCGCTGAAATGGGCATCCCCAAACAAGTCAAGAGCGACAATGGGCCGCCTTTCAACTCAAGTGAGTTCAAGGAGTTTGACGCCGAACTGGGATTTACACATCACAGGGTGACACCACTCTGGCCCGAAGTCAACGGTGAGGCAGAGCGCTTTGTTCGAACCTTAACCAAGGCCATCAAGGCTCTGCTTGTCCAGGGAAGAGATTGGACGCAGGGCATGGATGACTTCTTGATGTGCTACAGAGCAACCCCACATGCCACAACTAAGAGATCTCCGTACGAACTTCTCTTTGGCAGACAGATGCAAACAATACTACCCCGACCCCCACATAACGGAGTGACCCAGGACTTCAATGTGCGTCAAGATGACGAAGCTGCAAAAAGGAAATCTAAGCAATACACTGACGAGCGACGACACACTGGACAACACTCATTGAAACAAGGGGATATAGTATGTTGCAAACAAAAGAAGCAGCACAAGCTAACGCCATGCTTCGACCCAGACCCCAACGTGGTGACAAAGGTCCAAAGATCGATGATCACGGCAAAACGTCGAGAAAGAGACATAACTCGGAACGCAAGTTTCTTTAAGAAGATAAACTCTGACCTAAAGTGGCACTGAGAAAGACGATGATGAAGATGACGATCTCCATCCTCCAGCTGAAGACACCCCAGAGCAAGCAAGACAAAACACCGGAACGGCTGGACAAGACGACTGTCAGGAGACAGCCAGTCGATACACTGCCAGAGCTTCGAGGGCTCAAGCCCCCACGCTACCGGAACTGACAGTGAACTGTTGAAAGTGTTTGAACATGATTTGTATTTCATTTTTACCTTCTTTCTTTTTTTTTCCACCAGTTTTTAAGTTGTTTGCTTCAGTCATTAAGGTAGGGGGGAATGTTGTGTTTCGGTTTCAGTTTCGATATTTTAGCAAGCCGTTCCGTAAGCCAAAGAAAGGCTAGCGAATCCAAGAGGATCCATTTTGGCGCCATGAATAAAGACGGTTATCAGTTTACATAACCGGCCTCTTCTTTCTGGTTCAAACCACCAGACACTAAAGGAACCATAACTACTTTCCAGATCTCCCTACCCACCTCATACCTGTTATAGTTGCACGGTGCTCTATTTTGCATTACAGCTCAATTTCTGTTGCTCTTAGCAGTTATACATTTTGCGTGTTCATTCAGGTATTCTGTACCCTCGTTAATTCATACTCGTAGATACTTGTCTTTATTGACTCGCTCGACCTCTGTTCCCTGTATTTTTAGCTCTGCAATTCCGTCATCATTGAACACCATGACCGCCGATTTGTCACTACTAAATTCTAAGCCTAACATGTGGCCCTCTGCTCCACATATATTCATTAGTGACTGAGCTCTACGTCTCTATCGGTCATTATCGCTATATCATCAGCATATATCATACCTGGTAATGACCGCTTGATCTTTTGACCTTGACGTTCGCATGAAAGGTCAAACCCAAAATTGTTTTTTTTTCTAACTTCTCTAATTCTTGGAGATACAACCTAAACATCAATGGCCGCAAAGGGCATCCCTGTCTAAGACCCCGTTTCATCTCTATTAGCTTTGATCTCCTTCTTTCCCAAGTTATCTGTACCACATGTTGTCTTTGTAAACATCCCCTAAAAGTTTCTATATTCCGTCGTCCACATCTATGCTCCTTACTATGTTCCACGAATTGCCTTGAATGACATTGTCATGAGCCCCCTTTATATCTAAGAATGGTACCCAGAGTGGTCTACCTTCCTTTCCTGCTACGTCGATAAACTGTGTCAATGAAAATAACTTGTCCTCCAACCTTCTTTCTTTTAGGAACCCATTTTGTAGCTCTCCTTGCACATTCTCATTTTCTACGCATGCCTGTAATCTCTCCTTGATAATCTGTGTGGCCAACCTGTCGACTGCCGATGTTACTGTTTTGCGACAATAGCTACGTATCACAGCTTTGTCCCCCTTTCCCTTGTATATTGAACTCCTTCTTCTTAGCCTTCATTGTTCCGGTGCAGTTCCCTTCATGGTAATGCTACCTACCTACTGCTTTCTTTAACGCTTACTTAGATTGGAGTCTTAAATGTTTTATCAACTTTATTGGTATACCATCTGCATTTTTTTATGTACCCGTTGGAACTCGCCGTTCTGCAATTTACCGTTCTTTTTGTCCGATAGCCTCAACATCAATACTTTAACACCTCCACTGGTAAGGCGCTTTTTATGTATCCATGCTGTTTTAACTTGTACTAAAGGTCTGTTATTACTGTTTATTGCCTCATCCCATCCAAGCTGATCACCCTCAGGCATGACAATATACTTCTGCTCTGACCTTGCTTTATGACTTAGTGTTTTCAAGTGGTTCCAAAGCATTCTCAATGTCTTTCTATATTTTTTTAATGTACTTTAGAGCCATGGCGACCACCCTGATTTTTTTCATTAATAAACCAGGATGCCTTTCGTCGACTTTTAATGAATCTATGCCACTTTTTGTTTACCTCACTTTCTGGTTGCCCATTGTACTTCGAATATATGTGCTCTCTGGAAGCTTCTTGGGGTTTTTCTATCGCCTTCTTTACGTCATCATCCCACCAGCCCTTAGGGTTACGTCTTCCTTTACCTCTTCGTTTATCGCATACGTTAGTCAGCTCTTGTTAGAATAGCTTAGTTAGCGTTGTGTATTTTAAATCTGTGTAAGTATCCCCAGAAACTGTCTCCTCTATTTGCTTAACGACTATTTCCAACTTCTCTGAATAGAATGTTTGGTCTGGTTGTTTGTCTTGCTCTGTCTCTTAGTCTTTTGTCTAGTTTGGCCAATTTTAATTTTTTTCCAAAAAAACGCTTTAATACCGCTTTCATTCCTGCTGCCCTCCGTTCCATTACATCGTTCCCATACATAATCAGAAATGCAAGGGTATTGCTCCGCGTGTCTAAGATGCGTTTCAACAAACCCATATACCATTAAATCCTCCTGTCTTAATTCTTCTATCTTTTCCTATTTTAACCTGTTCCTAAATCCCTGCATGTTTATGTATGCTAAATCTGTTCTACATTTGCACCTAAGTCTCTTTCTCTTACACTTTATATGTCGTTTACTCCTTGGCACTTCTCCTAGTTCAACTTTGTCTACACCGGCCCCTCAGGGCTCCGGGACCCCCCCAAAAATCTACGACGTGACGTCCAATCCTATTCACTTCTATGCTACCTGTGACTCCACTGTAGTGGATGCCCCATGCAAAAGGGTCAGAGCGAGTCTCACACTCTACATGTTTACTTCCATTACGCCGTACTGAGGTCGTCGGCTCAACCCCCTAATCACCCACTTAGCTTCCACGACCCGCTGCTCTGTCTAAAAAAGACTGTCCCCAGACCTCTGGGATAATGCATATTTGCAAATGCACCCTCTTAGAGACCCCCCTCAGCTTACGTACCCTAACTTCTATGTGTCTGCCGAGGTTCTGACTCCTTCTCTTCAAGGCATCATTGAGTCGCGCATGCGCTACTACTATAGGTTATTTCCCTCCATGTTACCCCAAAGCTCTACCTTTGCTTCGACCATAGCGTCTACGATTCATTTACGTAACTGGGCCGCTAAATTTACCCTCCCGTCCCTTTTCGCCCTGGCCGGCAGGCCCTCCTTAACCCTTGTTATACGTTGGAGTCTCCCACCACAAGCACCCTCTTAGGCTCCAACTGTATCTCTTCACTCCCCTTCCCTTTCTCGCTGCCCTGTGCTTGGCTCCCTCCAACAACCTGCGCTACCTCACTTCTTTGTGGCTCCAAGCAGCGCAACCTAGCTTGCATCGGCATTACCGCCAGCGCGGTTCGAGTCTCACAGTGAGCGCAGCGCCAGCACGCGGCGACGCCAAGACGGAAGCTTCTGCCGCTTTGCGGAGTCTCCTCTCGAGCTACTCCATGTTTGCCGCTAGGGGGGGGTCGGGGATCCACTAACGATTACGCCATTCGCAGGCCTTCTCTTCTAGGTGGTATTGACCTAGGCTGCCTTCCTTCGCGTGAAGCACAGCCCCATCCAGGGGCAGTGCCTTGAAACATGTGTATTCTTTATACCGTGACGGTCACTTCGAAACTGTGGCGCTTCAAACGACAGGAGGCTGTTAGGAATGGAACCTTCGGTGACCTTCTTCCGGGTTTGCCGATTTCAAGGAGAGCTCGCAAATCTGCGTATTGGGAGCGGAAGCGACCCGGTCATCCACAAAAAGGAGGGAAAACATCTTCGCCTCCAAGGACTCTCCACCCGCGCCGAATGGTGTGGCACCCTTCGGCGCGGGTGGAGAGTCCTGGACGAGCTGCCTTGTTGTCCGGCTCCAAGGTGTTCTTCGGAAACAGGAAAGACCCCATTAGACAAAGATCAGGCGTGACCTACTGCCCGGCCAAGCCCGCGAGATACGGTTTCCGAGCTTCAACGCAGCAGAAATGAGGACAGCTCAACGCTTCTTCCCGGTGGGGAAATAAGAGGTTTTGCCCCAAACAAAAGGGACCGTCACGACAAACTCACCCGACTGTCTGGGCAAGTGCGTTTGCGGAAACGAGTGTCGACGCGTCCGTGACGTCAACGGGACGTGTGTGTGCGTGTGTTGGTGCGCTCAGGAAAGGCAGAGAAGCGTAGCCTATCTGCGCGCGAACGTTTGCTGCATCTTCATGGGCGGCAGTTTTGCTGCCCTGGGAAGAACGGACCCCATATAAGACGGAGCGAGACGCTCCTCCGATTTTCGCTCTCATTTGACGACTGTATTGCAACCATGTAATTAAACCGTTCGCTACGTTACCAAGTCTCCTACCTCCACTGAACCCTTGGGCTCTTCGCATCGGGGGATGGACGTCGTCGAGGGCAAGGAGGCCTCTGGACGTGCGGCTCAAACCCCACCTCTAACAAGGCAAACCTCTGGGTGAGAGCGGGGTGCCGTGCGTAGACGCGGCGTATATGGGGAGTTGCACAGGCATAGACACGTTGGATGCTGGCTACTTAGCATCCGTTGCAAACGTCACGTTTGATGCTGCCTGTAAAAAGCACTGTGGAAACTTAGAGTCACCAGCTGAGTCGTTGGGCAATCGTGGGAGGTCGACCGCAGTGGCGTGTTCCGTCGTGCTGCGTGAGTAGCCAAACGTGTTGCGCGTTCTGGCATCAACAGTAGAGGCTGGTGAGTTTAGTTCACACAGCGCCGTTTTCTTACGTTAAGTATAAGTCTCCAAGTCATTCGTCTCTCCAATGTCGTGCACCTGGCTATCTCCCTGAACTGGTCGCCACGCTTATTGGCGACGAGATGTTTCGGCGGCGCCCTCTGGTTCCTATTTCTGACGTCAAGACCAAGATGACTAGATGCGAGTGACAAGTTCGACGTAGCGTAAAAAGTGCGGTGGAAGCCTAGACATCACGTTCCTCAATCAACACCGTCGAAGTTTAGAGTTTGACTTTGCTCTTATATCTGCCGATGAGAGCAGATGTCATTCAATCAAGCGTGGAAGGCCGATACCAGCGACGCTTTTGGTTGCGCACGTTGCCAATACCGCTCTCAGACGGGCACATTAAAAAACTTCAGAACGAACTCCTTTAAAGGATCGGCAAATTAGCTCGCGATCCTGCGCTTATCGGCGTGCGCTGGTTTGCCGATCCTTTAAAGGCCTGTTCACACATACATCGATAGCGCTATGCGGAGCACAAGTTCGTCTGCTTCGTTTGCAGGGGTTGTGGTGACGTCAAAATGCCTAATTCTGATTGGTTCTGAATGAAGGATGGTGAGTAGGATCTCCAGGCAGCTTGTTTTGATGTCTATCCACTCTTCTTCAATCAGAGCCAATCAGAGCTCGGCGTCGGGCTGACGTCACCGCAACTACTGCGCAAGAAGCAGGCGACTTGCTATCCGCATAGAGTTCTTGCACGAGAACATGATGCGACGCTACTATCGGTTTGTAGAACTCACCGGAACACGCCGTAATCTATGTTGAAGGCATTCGTCGCTGTATCGCTATGTTTTGCGTGCTCTGGGGCCATTTGACGCCGTGTTCGCACTGCAGTTTGTCCTCTGAGTGCATATTTAAAATAGTCAGCTTCGCCGTAAATAATTGTTTCAGACGTAAAAGTCGGCGACAAAATAAAGCTACGACCAGCAGTATTGTTTTTTGTTTCTGTTTTTTTTTTTTATTTCGGCAATTATCAGGTACCACGACAAAGCGACGCTTGGCTCGAGCAATCGATCCGCCGGCGTCATGTACAATCGGTTCGCCGGCGATTGTAGGCGACGGATTTGCCTACAATCTCGACAGAAAAGCTTCGTACCAACTGAGGGCTTGTGTACCGCACTTTGTGTTAGGTGAGGAACCTCTTTGCGATTGACTAGGACAACAAGTAAATCAGACGAAATTACTTGTGCGGCAGTTACAGTCTTCATCTGTGTAGCAAGTCAAAAAGTTGGAGGAGAGGCTACAGTACCGACAAGTTTTGCACAATATCCCCGAATAATATCACGTATAGGTAGCGGAACCAACTCTCTTGTCAGTAAACGCAAATGAATAGCAGACAACGCATGTTTTGCCGTCCCACGGCACTCTTGCGAGGTGTTGAAGTGCCAAGCGTTGGCACTCCACGCGCGCTTTCAAGTTCCGTCCGAGGATGGTAAACACAAGCTACACTTCACCAATTCGCTTCATCTTCAAATGCGAGTGAGGTAAATGCCAAAACTATACTCCACTACTGCTGCCGCCCTTACAAAAATGATTTCAGACTTTCTGATAAAAATGTGTTGACTTCTTGTCGACTCTGGTTACTTCCTTTTGACTTTGACTTTCTGTTGACATTGTCAACAGGAAGTCAACACACCTCTTGAAGACTCCGTGGTGAATATTTCTGTTGACTTTCTGTAGACATATTTATCAGAAAGGCTGCAGACTCTCTGCTGCCTGCATGTTGAAAAATATATGTTGACTTCTTGCAACCCATTTCAACATAAAGTCTGCAGAGTTTCTGGTGCTTCCATGTTAAGTTTTTTTGTTGACTTCCTGCAGCCATATTTAACAGAAAGGCTGCAGACTTTCTGCTGCCTGCATGTTGAAAAATATATGTTGACTTCTTGCAACCCAGTTCAACATAAAGTCTGCAGACTTTCTGGTGCTTCCATGTTAAGTCTTTTTGTTGACTTTCTGCAGCCATATTTATCAGAAAGGCTGCAGACTCTGTGCTGCCTGCATGTTGAAAAATATATGTTGACTTCTTGCAACCCAGTTCAACATAAAGTCTGCAGACATTCTGATGCGTCCATGTTAAGTCTATTTGTTGACTTCCTGCAGCCATACTTATCAGAAAGGCTGCAGACTCTCTGCTGCCTGTATGTTGAAAAATATATGTTGACCTTTTGCAACCCATTTCAACATAAAGTCAACATAGGAGTCGTATTTTTGGTTGTTGTTTTAGCGACTGTCCCGAATTATTATTAGATGTACCAATGATTTCTTGTAAGATAAATCGTCCACGACCTTCAAAACACTGTTTTCCCTTTGATGGACTCCCGAGGAGAAGATCAAATACTTAAAACCTTAATAAGTGCTGAGGTGGTCACCGGCCAAATGAATTCCTTCAATATGTAGGCTATATAAGGCTCTGGAGCAGTCAATGGGACTGTGTTTCAGGTGTTCAGTGCTTCATGGCGTTTGTGTTTGTGTTCGTTTCTCATGTGTAGTTCTCGGATGTATGTAGTTGTAGTGCCTTCAAATAACACAGCGACACCATTTACTAAGAAAACTAAAAAAAGAAAATCGCGTTTTTTTTTTTTTTACGGAATTTTGCTGCAGCCAATTTGGAGGAGGCTCTGGCGACGCAGAGACTACAAATGGTCTGGTGCCAATGAATCGCATTGGAGTCACAAGGTTGTCTTATGCTAGAGGTTTAGCTTTTCAGTGCAGTGTCAACAAAAAGTTGACACCTAGGCGCCAAGAAGTCTACTGCCTTTCTAATGAACTTTGGGCCAAACGGCTCCTGGAAGTCAAGTCAAAAGCTAATTACAATCTGCAGAAAGTATGATGGAAAGCTGTTGACATTTAATACCTGTGTTGACTTTTTTCGGCAGACTTTCCACAAAACAAAATTACACTTTTTTTAAGGGGCCGCAACAAGACGCTGAATGCCTCCAACATGGCGTCAAGACACCGATGGCAGATGGCGATATTGGTTTCGATTTCAAGGCTAACCGGAAGTGACGTCAGGTGCAAGAAGCTTTTAAGCACAGCCTTCGCTTTGCGCTGTGCGCGTGCTGACGGGAGCGTTCACCAGAATCGCATCGCTCCGTCAAACTGTTGCACATGGCAGACGGTAAGTAGCTGACGACACGCAAAGAGCGCCATATCAGCGCTCCACGGCATAGGGAACCGGCATTAAGAGAGTCTGTTCTGAAAGCCTTTAAAATGCCCGGCTGACAGCGGTATTAATATGAAGCACATATGTCCCGGTGACTTGTACGTAAGCTTCCGTAAAGTAACGTAAGAAAACGGGGCTGTGTGAACCAGCCTTTACTCTTTCAAGGCAAAGTCCTGAATCAAATGGCACTGGGTGCGGGCATTCGTGATCGCTCCATTTTGGCTACTATTTAATTGGAACCATTTATACTAATAAGGCGAGCGCGTTCAGGGCGTGCACCTACGTTCCGGACGTTCACCTTGGTGGCTGGGTAATTCGGTAAAATGTATAGTGCCGAAAGAACACATATAACCGTTTTATATCGCTACATAACTTGGAAACCGATTTGATGATTCAAGCGTGCTTGATTAGGCACCTCAATGCTAGCGGCCTGGATATCAGGCTGATTGATAGCGATCAGTGTGCCTATAGTTCCTCATAGGTTAAGAAACACCGTGCGCGGTGGGTCCCGGACATATTCGCTTCTCAGCCAATAAGTGTGCGGCATGATAGGATGATGACGCTGAAGGACAAGTTACAAAACGAGAGTCGTTATCTGAATAAGCCACGCCCTGCATTTGTTTAGAGGTCAGTGAGGGACTATGGTATCTTACGCGAAGACTAGGGTGCACCAAAATGCCTTATCCCCCCCCCCCCCTTTTTCCTTTCCTGGACACCTAGTTCGCTTTCTCATTTCTCTTTTACATCGGCGCTCCTTTCCAGTATTTTTATTTCCCTCATTCTTTACGCGTACCCAACTGGTGTGTTTAGCGTCCCGTTCCGCCCATGCATTGAAATTGTCCGGGCAACAAATGACGTCACAGAAGCCGGAGTGTCCTGCTGTCGGATGTCGCGATCCTGGCGGTTGGTCGTAGAAACGCTGGCGAAAAGCACGAGCGAACGCCTGTCGCTGTCGTCACGGCATACCAACTGCTGGTTGGTGAAGCTTCCGTGTTCTGTCGAGCTGAAGAGCGACCTTCAGCGGAGCAGGTGTCTGCCGCATCCACCCCGCTGCAGCGACGCCGCCAGGATCGCGGCCGGCGACAGCGTGACACTTCTATAACGTCATCAGGCGGAAATGGAGGAACCGCTTTTTGGGCCCGGTAAACACACCAGTTGGTGACGCGTTCGAGGCACCATAGTTATATATATAAGAAAAAAAAAACAGTCAAGACATTTTTTCTAGAACAATCTCTCCTTCTATCCCTGCGACATCCTTTTGTTGTGTGCGTTAATTTCTCTTTAATTAACCTTTATTTTCTCATCCTTTTCTTCTCGTAGGAAGAGGTGTCTAAATTAGTTATGGATCCCCGTGCGAGTCACTGATGAAAGGATGGTACACATGCACGACGTAACGTCCGATGGGTACCACGACGCGTCGGAATAATGGCCGAAGCTGAACATGCACCGCCCTATCGCGGCGTCGTGGGCATTCACGTGAGGCCGTGATTGGCCGGCACCTGGTTGGATTCGGGCATCCCTCAGACACGTCGTATTCGACCCGTTCGACGTTTTGCCGTGCATGTGTCTTACCTTTCATCCTTTTGTTTTTGCCGCTGCCCACACAAGCTATAAGTCTATGACCCATTTCTGGGCAACGATAAATTTGAGATGCCTTTCACATTAACTTGCATTGACGTTAGATCGGCTGCCATAATGGTGGCCTTATTTCTGAGTGCGCACGTTCTGCAGAATCGAATTTGAACCACCGAAATTTGTTTCTTTTGCCCAGAACAGGTCAGAATGACCAAAAAGCGTGACGCAATGACTTCAGGTGCATATCTGTAAAAGTGGGAATATGCATATTGCTAATTACCCTAGCATTAAGGAGAATGCAGGGAATGGTGTTCCACCCGCCGCACGTGCTAGCGTATGCAGCAGTAACTGCTCTAAAGCAAAAACCTTAAAATAATGGCATCTTGCACGCGCATTCATCAACGCTTTATTTTGGTTATTTACTTCGAGCTTTTATACGGGGAAGGCGTGCACGTGCGGCGCGTGGAACGCCATAACCCGCATTCTCCTTGATGCTTGGGTAATTTAGCAATAGGAAGTATTCACTGGCGGCCATAGCTGTGAGCACGACTGCTGAGCGCGTGCTGATGGCGAGCTTCCACAGTTCTTTTGTAACGTGCATTCCGCACCCTCAAGATTGCCGGTCTTAGCAACCTATTATTGTGGGCTCTTTCAGAGCATGCGCTCTAGACATCACCCACAAATATGGCGCCCAGTGAATACTCCTTATAGGTCTATCAGCTTGCCCCAGAGGCTAACCGCTCATTCACACTGGAAGCGGATCCGCGTTCGCAAAGCGGTTGCGAACGCTGTTGTATAAAGATCCAGTACAATTGCACGCGCACTTGATGTCATCGAGTGCGCGTGCAATTGCACTGGATCTTTATACAACCGTAGAGTGCCTCAATGTCCTTGCACATTAAGGCACCCTATACAACCGCGTTCGCAACCGCTTTGCGAACGCGGATCCGCTTCCAGTGTGAATGAGCGGTAAGGGTGTTATAGTATTATTTATAGGCCGGAGTCACAATATTCATGCATTGTCGCCAAGACTCCCTCCCTCCTTCGTTCCCATTGCGTTGTTTGTTATTGAATTAACAAATCGACTTCAAATAAGGGTCGTGGAATCCTCTAGGGTAAAGAAACAAAAAAGAAAACAAACAAGGAACATTGGGAGCAACACCTCACATCAAAGAACACGCCGCCCGAGAATCTAACGGCTCCCTTCTTATTTTTTTTTTTCAATTTTTATTCACTTTGTTACTTCATTTTGTTGTTGGGTCCGACTCTTCTCTTATTTGTAACGATGCCGACCGTAGCAACCGTTCTGGTCATACGATTGGCGTTTGTTTTGTCACGCAATGGTGTGGTCCGACCGATTAACCAATGAGTTTGTTAGATTGGTGTCACGAGGTATAAAATGGCGGATCAAATAAAAATAATAAATGCGAAGAAGCGCTCAAGTCTGCTCGTTCAACCCCCTCGGCGCTTTATTCTTCCAGAGGCGAACATCGCAGTGCCATGGCGTTTAACTTGTGCCGTCTTCATGACGCCATGAAAGACGCTCTTGAAGCAATTAATTTGCTTCAGGGCATGGGCCTGCTCCTGGGTTCTCGTGCTTGCCCAGAGTGCGAAGCTGCAATGACGCTGCAAGTTCGCGCTAAATCTGCGGATGGCTACTCGTGTAGGTGCGGTGTGTGAATGACTCGTGAGGTGCCCAAGAGGAAGCCGGTCAAGGCTCAGTGCCGGGGCGAGGTCTCGGTACGGAACGGTTCCTTTTTCGAGGGGTCGCACCTGACGCTTCCCCAACTCATGAAAATCATTTACCTCTAGTGCCAGAACCTACCGTGCGCTGTCATTCAGCGGGAGACGGATGTCGTAAGTAAGACAATAACTGATTGGACGAGCCTTTGTCGGGAGGTTGTGGTAAATGCCGTCTTTACGCATTCAGAGATGATTGGCGGCGAAGGCGTGACTGTAGAACTAGACGAGAGTATGTTCGGACGGCGAAAGTACCGTCGCAGGTATTTAAGGCCTGGCCAGTGGGTTTTTGGCCGTGGAGCGTGGCAGCGGGTGCTGCTTTCTTGTACCCGTGGAGACCCGTGACGCTAAAACCCTGCAAGGGCCAATAACCGAGTGGGTCCGCCCTGGAACAAGAATAGTCACTGGCTGTTGGGCTGGCTATCGCAAGCTTGCAGATGGCGCTCCCTTCACGCACCTCACCGTCAACCCCAAGCTGGACTTTGTCGACCCGAACACTGGTGCGCACACTAATACGGTGGAGGGATCCTGGGCCCACGTGAAAAACTCTCTTCTATCTGGACGGCGCGAGAGCCACCATTTCACTTGTCGCCTTGCAAAGTTCACGTTTTGGAGGAGAGAGAAGGCGCGCGGAAACACTGATAGATTCCAGTCGTTCGTCGCCGGGGCCGCCAAAATCTACAGCCCCGACGCTGACAGGGACCTTCCCTATAGTGCGGAGGACGAGGATTTTGACGGCCCCGGTGACTTCGAGTGATCTGCTGCGCTGAACCCGTCGCCCGCCTGCGTGCATAAGGTTAATGCGAAAGCATTAACTGTCCCATGGAGCGAGCCGACGTCAACAGTTTGAAGCGCAAAAACGGCTCCTATACCTGTTTTCACCTCAAGAAAAAAGTACGTTTTGCTCATTGTTCCTACGCGGAGCGAAATATTTCTTACGAGATTCGGCTGTCGGAGGAAAAAGCGATGCTTTTGGCGCTTGGAACGTGTACGTCTTGATAATATAACATATATCTAATCCAAAATTCACCTACATATGTCTTCATTATCCACATAAAGGGGGAAATTAGTAATGTTCCGCGAAAAGCCGGACTTGTTTTACTTCGCTTCTTGAGGTGAAAACAGGTATAGTTTCCCTGATCCCAAAGGTCCCATTAGCTGGCGCGCGGCGACGAGGCTCCCATTGGCCGCTGCGCGCGTCAGTTTCAACGACCGCCGCCAGATGGCGCCGCGTGTCCGTGCCACCCTAGTATACGGCTCTGGTGCCACCTAGTGCCATTAGCGCGCCGATGAAACTAACCGCCGCAATCCCATGCCACTACGGGCTCCGCGCCGGTTGAAACGGACACGTTGGCGCGCGCTCGGAGGCTTCTGCTCGTGTCGCTGCCAACCAACATGCCGTCGCCTCCATCATCCGCATCGTCGGCGGTGCTTGTGCCACAACTCGAAAACTATAAACCTTTTCTTTAACGGCGCCACCATCTTGAGAATTGCGGCGCCGACAACGCCGTCTAGCGGCTTAGAAAAAGAAATACCGGCTAATTCTGGCAGCACAGCTATCTTGGTAGGCAACGGTGTGGGTATGGGGGGAACTTGGCTAGACTTGGCTATGGTGGGCTGCAATAACTTAGTTGGAGCTTGTCCGGTTGAATCCAGCTGTCTAATGACAGGCCATCACCTTGCCTCCGCGAGAGAACGAGGACGAAGACGGTGGGGTGTTTTGATTGAGTTTCCACAGCGAAGTATTCGCAACTTTCACGGCCTATAGGGGGCGCACTGGTGCCTATCAAAATGGCTGTCATCTGGATGATCGTCGTAGAACAGCGGTACGAGGCTGGGTCTGCGACGCGTAAGTAATTCTAGTTTTGCTATATACGAGCAGTATCAGAGCCTTACGTTATTTTTTCACGTCAGGAAGGTGTAGTCAAGTCCATTTATAATGAGGCCAATCATCCAGGAGCTAGGGAGCGCGATTCTCACACCGCGGTACCACTATCGCTGAAAGTTGCGAATATATGAGCAGTTTAATGTAGTCTATGCAGGTAAGCTCTCGGCATTTGATAGCTCCATCTTGAGTTGTGGCATGTAGACTTTTTCATAAATTTCACATACCATGGGGCTTGCAGTGATAACCTAATTGGACCACCTGCACCGGGAATTAAAATCGGTCCTCTTGTCGTAGACGAAGTGGTCCTGAGCTTAAACGTGACGTTGAGTCTGATACGAATCTCTCACGATTGAAGTTCGCAATCGACTGACTTCATAAATAAGGATTCTTGGGGAAAATGCGAAGCTCGGTAACATTGCAGCCACACTCGCGCTGCAGCTTCTTGTGCTCATGGCACACTTTCTGCTATTGATCTTATGCTTTTTAAAATTATTTATCCATCCGACGTCCACGCAGTGGTAGCCAGACAACCGTAGATTTTCGTAAATTGCAGCACGGTAAAAAGGAGCACTCGGAACTAACTCATGCACGACGTCCGTTTTTATGCCTTTTCGCCCATACCCTTGGCGGTTGCATACCCTGTGTCAGCGGGCAATCCAAAAATGCACCAGGTCGAGGGTACGTCAGTTACTGGCTGGTTTGAGGTTATGCGAAAAAGGTCTATACTCGCGCCTCAGAACTCCGCGGATCACTCCATGTCGTTCCATTGGACATTCATGCTTTCGCATTCACAACTCATAAGTGCTTAGGTGTCTTCCGACTTTTTTTTTACAACAACATGGGTTTAAAGTATCAATGTGCCTTATTGTTATTATTATTATTATTACTATTATTATCAAGGAAGTGAGCATTTTCAGCATGTAAATTGGAGTGGTTTACACGCGTCCTCGAGACATGTAGCGGTTACTTGAATTAGCCAGCTATATTCAGCTTTATCTAAAGCTTCGTTTTTTTTTTTTTTTATAGAGAACATTAACTACATTAAACACGACGAGGAAACGCATAAAATAGCCCAATCATAAGCACCACAGTCACTCACGCCTTCAGAAACGCGCAAAGCGGGGCTTAGTATGTCTACGCATTTTGCTTTGTGATTCGTCCTTTGGCGTTATGATCGCCTAATGCTGCCATTTTATTGGCAGTGGAGCGATGGTTAGATGCGCCGCACCCGACACGACCTCAGCACAACATGAATCCACCCGAAATCAAACAGCCGAAGTCGTGACCACTTCCCGCGTGCCCACACGTTCGTAAAGCCGCTGAAAGCTTCAAAGTACTCACGATTGAAGGGAACGTATCCGTTCCAATAGTTTGGTGGACGAACTTTTCAACGAAGCGGTCGCAGTTCGGAAACTTCTTCTTTCCTCTTCTATTTTGTTTACCCACTGTAACACCTTCTTTTTTTTTTCTTTTTTCAGAATCAAACGATGACGATGACATTTTATGCTGTAAATAGCCATTGCCAAGGGCATAAATGTCGAGTTTATTAAATCGGCTTTCTCTGCGGTTTTTTTAGTGTATGATGATTCCATTATGGAGTGATAAACCAGCGTGGGATTTGACCTTGCTGGCGACAGTGTTTTCATTATTCCTCTGCTGATGCCAAACATTTTCAGCGCTCACTCAGGTAGACATTGCCGTGTAACGTGGCTGCGAATGCATGCGAAGAGCTACTGGTCATGTTCAGGACCCGTTCCACTATAGCCCAATAGACAAAGGTGCCAAAGAGCAAAAGGAGATTATTGGGAAGTCTATACGGTCAGTGACAGTATAAGAAATGCGGGTGTAGTCTCTTATTTCCTACCTCTTGCCTCATAAATTTTTTTTACGTTTCTTATAAGTTATATTTTGTTGCAGGTTAAGAAAAACAGGACAAGTTCCTCTCGCAAAGCCCTTGACTTTTTCCTCTCCAATGAGCGAACGCTGGAAAGAGATGTGAAAGGGGCGGCGAGTTCACTCGAACTCGGCAGAGTTCGCTCTGCTAAAGTGGAAAGAGGGAAGGACATTGCGGGGGGAGCTTGTACTGCCTCGCCACATACCTGAGTTTTTGAGCTAGCTGTGATTTACTATAGTCCAACACGGGGTTTACAAAAGAGCCCCTGTTTGCCCACAGCAGGTGTGAGCACTGCACGTGCGTAGAAACCAGATTCGTGTAAGGTGAAGCGTCTGCGCATACGCAGTACCGACAGCAGCGCCACCCCAGTGCCGTGTCGTCAGAAAGTCGAGTTGGTGCACGACCTACTACTGTAATCCTGACCTGCCCACACAGCGCGGACCTTGCAGTATACGTGGCCGCGGCCGCAGCGTTTCGTCACGCTATGAGTTCGCGGCGCTGCATAAAGGCTCTTTTTTCTTTGTCGTAGTGTTATTGCATATCACTCGAAGGTGCGCAAGGCGCGGCGGCCTCATTATAGTCCTGACCTGCTCTCCTCGCGGGATCGAGACTTCAGTCGGTGGTCGCGTGACAGATTCGTCACTAGTGGCGCCGGCTGTCAGCACAGTGATCCGAGAACGTGCCTTATTTCGACGATGGCACAAACGCGGTCGTGCCCAAATAACGATCTTGCGCTTCCGTGCCTGAGAAACGCACTCTTTCGATCCAAGCAAACATGAGAGTGATGGGCCCTGCTAATTTCAAAAGCTACTGCAGCCTGCTGGCGCCACACTACGGTAGGTGCTTCCGTGAAACAGATATCACCAGCCGCGCGCCATGGGGGCCGTGGGCTAGACAGGCTGTGAACCGCGTTTGGGTCGTAGAAAAGCGTTTGCCGAGCACCCCCGAGGGCAAAGCGACGCACTTTATCGGCGACAGCGCCTTCTATAAAGAGCCATTCCGTGGGCAGGTTAGGATTTCGTGAGTTGGTGTACAGTGATGCGTTCTTGAGTTTTGTTACTTCTATTAGTTGCGAGATGTTTTGGTGGCGCCCTCCTGTGGTTCCCCCTCGTGACGTCATTGCCTTGCAAACAACAAGTTCGATGGTGTTTGTTATTAGCATGGTGGAAGCTTGAAATCATTGCGCTCTCAAAGGAACACTGCCAACACCGTCAAAGTTAAAGTTCTCTCATTCCTTTTATTTCCGTCGATGATAAATCCCCTTTTCGACGTCATAGTCAGCGTTCGGCCAATCTTGGAAGGCCGACCAGAGCGACGCTTTCGGTCGCGCACGGGGCTCCATTTCTTTTTGTCCCTATTGGAATACCCCTTTACGACTTTAGGGTAGAATTGGAGTTCAAAAAATATTTTACGCAAAATCGCATACCCCATGTATGCGAAATGCTAAAAAGGCACCGCCAAGGGACGAAGGAAACCCAAATACTGCTTCGAAGGGCGTGCATATCAGTGTCAAACAAGAGTGTTCAGTGACGGCAGAGGTATGGAGCGTTGGATAATGACGATATAGGTGGGACTGGCTGGATAGGTGATGGTGACCCCTTCTGATCCTTTCAAGCTCGTGATTCTCACTCCCGTTTTTGCTTGGAACACCCGTAAATCAGGCGGCCGTTCACATCTTCATAACTGATGTTGATTCCCACAATTAGGAAGATCGCGCATGGTTGTTGCACGCTCTTGTCGTCTCGGTTCTCTATTGGTTCAGACCAATGATGTCATCAACAATAGAAAATGTGCTCGAAATTCTTATCCACTTTTACCTAATATGTTCAAAATACATCAAATGTGTTGCTAGAGTACTACACTAGTCCGAGCGAACGCAATGCGATTTAAAAAACGGGAAACACTTTGCAGGGCCACTTTAAGGGGGGGGGGGGGGGGGGGGGGGGATTCACCCGCTCATCACACAATGGGCAAGTTTCGCTACACAAACCTGAGTTCCAGGAATGCAGCAGAGTATTGAATATTTTTTTCGGAAAACTTCTGCGTCATCTATGAGGAAAAGGTTACAAATAAATCGCGGGTGAATCCACCTTCAAGTAATTCGAGCTCACGACCCTGTCACATCTTTTAGACGTGTAAAGCAACGATAATATTACGTAAGAACATGCAATAGAATGCCGATTTCGTAAGTCGGCCACGAATATACAAGATTTTTATCTACCTAATTCCAGTGAACTAGGTAACAAATACAATTGATAAAAATGTTTTAGAATATGCGAAAGTTGGATACATACTGCAGGTACTTCCTCACTTAATCGCCGCGCTATTATGCGTCCTCCTTTAAGAAGGTTGCCACCTGGGTTCACAGTCGCTCCATCACGCATCAACAAGAACGTTAGTCGCCATGGACGTGTAGTGAGTATGAAGAAAATGCATTAAGTTTCGGGGAGGCCGAACAGATGTCCATAATGATGGGGGTCAGGAAAGAACGGCTGTGGAGACTGGCGGTCTTGTAAAACGTGTCATGAGTGTCCGAGCGCACAGTCAGTAACTTTCTTTGATTAGGTCATCCAAAAGCTTATGGTACGCTATAATAATTGATTATATGGAGAAGCAGTATGTACCTAAATTGTACGTGCATTAATACAGTTTCCATCATTCTTGATTCTTTGACCCAGTTCCTTGGAGGTTGAAAACAAAATGGCCCTCGTTTTTATAGGAAACCAATGGCCCTCTGAAACGACATCTAAAGACCATGGACATGAGACGCCTGTCATACCCCCAAAACCTAGAAAGCAGTCTAGTTATACACGAAGCTTTGATAGGCGCTTTCTCAAGCCAACTAAACATTAAAATGCTCATCAAGTGCCATTTCTGCTTACATTTTAGGCTAAGAATACCATACCAACATGATGAACATTGCAGATGTGAGTTCAATCAAGAGATTTTTTCAGAGGTCTCAGCTAGCATCGGACGAAGGTTCGCAGACGACTGTTGGCGGTTACTTATCACGCCGTCTCTCGATTGCAGTAGCCTTGGTGCAAGTTGCGTTCTCCCATCGTTCTTTCACAAAGACCCACATCCATAGCAATGCGCTCAGGGCCAGGCAGGCTGACAGAAAGAATACCATGCCTCGGTAGTCTCCTAGGGTGTCTCTGAAAACACCTGAAAGAAATGGTACAAATTGAAGTAACTTAAAGTTATATGTTTCTTTTTTATTTACAGAAAATACGAGTTTCGAGTTATGCGTCTAGTTTGTGAAAAACTACTCCAATCAGTTGAAGTCTCTGGTTTTATCGGTAAAATTATTTGATTTAACTTTTTTTTTAAGTAGAGCGGGTATTCGTTATAATAATCAATCGCGTTCTTTTATGCCAAATTAACAATAATGAAAGGTACATGCGACCTGTTCTCAACAAGACCACTTATTTAATTATAATAAACTGGCACACCTTATTCTCACGAAATGCTACCAGCTGCGCAATTTTCTTTTTGTCAAGCTCACCGGGATGGTCAGAATTATGCGGGTTGGGCGTTGCTTTAACTACGGAAGCCATACTTTCTGTCATCAAGGCAAGGTCCAAGTCTACGTTTTCACCAGCTAATCTGCACCTTTAACCTTCTCTCTGTTCCAATATATATATATATATATATATATTTGTGTGTGTGTGTGTTTTTAACTAGACTGCAGTTAGTTTGTGCGGACCTACCGATAATCGCCGGTCTATTGCAGAGAGGTATTACGACGGTCAGTGTCACCAGTCCAAAACAAAAACTGAATTCTTGGGCGTCAAAAAGCTCCATCACAAAGACGGGGACTAAAGTCGAAGTGGGGCCGTTGCTCCAGCCCGCCATGATAGAGGACACAATCTGAAAGGGGTACAAGTCGGTGGAAGCAAGCAAGAGAAAGGAAACTGCCCAGAGAAAAAAATGCAGACTCATTGTGGCGCTCCTCTTGATGCATTTCTTGTCCGTGATCCACCCAGATCCAAGCCTGGACGCGAGATCTCCCACTCTGTAAAACACGAGTAGAAGAACGGCATTCCATTTGGATAGGTTCCTGTCTGTTCCGTAGTCCACGATGACCGTAAGGAAAGTTGACATGTTGAAGAGGACTTGCCCGTAGGAAAAAGCAATCAGATAAAACATCGGAAGCTTAAGAAACGAGGGTAGGGTTATCCTTTTTGGCCAATGGACCTTTTGTAGAAATACGCGGTGCGCATGCGCGGAGTATTTCATGCGCCTGGGTTCGAGAGTATCTAGTTCCAAACAATCCGCCATCTTGCATTTCTCGCCTTTGAGCGGTTTCGTTGTGTCGACCTCGGGGCGGAAGATTACGCACGATGGGGACAAAGGTGAGCTTGGGCGAGCCGTATCTAGGTCACATCGCCTCAATGGGTGAACAGGATGTAGCTGACGTTTTGGGTGTGGAACGGGTGGGAGAGGCCTTGGGCGCGCGTTGTTTTCCAGTCACCTAGTCTCGAACCGATTCGCGTGTCTAGGTGGCAGCACATATTCGCCAAGAGGTCCATTTGTCTCGATTTTTGCTTTGTGCTCGAGGCGTTGGTTTCTTCTAGGCCCACACTGTCACTAAAGGCCTGTTCACACGATGCATTTTTCTCGCGCATCTTGTGTCGCGAAATGTAGTTTCGCGAAATGGTTGCGCCGTCTGAACGAATCCGAAAAGGACGCGCGCATCTAAAAAAAGTTGCGCGCACACCTCGCTTCTGGAGCGAGCGTTTGCTGAAACTTTGCCGAGTCCTGTCAATCACTCTGAGGGCGCCGCCAATGGCCGCTGAGAAACGCTCTCACGTGGCCTTTAAAGGGGGGAGCGAGCTGTTTGAGAAGACCACTTCACTGCCGGTGTTGTAGCCGAGCCAAATCCGAAAAAAACCAAACCACGAACGGTGGATACTGCCGGCGCTTCCGCAAGCACGTCAAGCACCACTGAAGAAAAAGTGAGTAGCACATCGGAAAAAAAATCCAGCGATGGACGAAGACAATTAGCGGGAGTTGGCGAGATTAGAATAGTGCTCATAGCGTTGTTGTCGTGACGATACCGCTGGATAATACCCCTGTTACACGGGCACCCTCAACCGTGGTTAACTCAGCTTTAACTGCTGTTACGTGGCACCACAGTTACCGCACTATACTCTCAGACAGCTATTTCAGAAGAAGTGAAGAGCGCGTGTGCACTGCTTTGATGGGTGCTCAAAATGCTCAAGCGCACGTTCGCCAATAGCTTTGACTGCATAGCCGCAGAATGTTATCCGCAAGTATTGTGCGCTAACTGTGGCTTAGCGTAACTGCAGTTAAGTGCGCCCGTGTAACAAGGGTTAAGAGACCATCGAGTAAACTGAAACCAAGTTTGCTTTGTTTACAAGCGAACGTGAAACCATTTGCGCTCTCTGAAACAGTGCACAGTAAAATCGGGGCAGACATGGGCGCCGAGAAGTAACCAGATTGGGCACGTAGCGTTTCTATGAATACCATGTGCATTGATAGGAGCTTTGGCAATGAATTGGCTGCGTACGGGCTCGGCGCCGGCACATGTCCTGCACGTACAGGTTGCCGCCTCAATCGGCTTTGCGCACATGCGAGATCGCTCCAAGTATTGAATTGAATTGACTGCATAAAATGCGCAAAGCAGGTCCCCAGATAAATAGCGATCTGATTCGGAGCGCCACATTACACACTAAACATCGTAACACCCTTATGGGTGTAAATGGATTGTCCTATAACTAACACCCATATAGGTGTAGCAAAACGCCCTAAGAAAAGGGCGTTATGCCTAACACCCCTAAAGGAGGGTGTTTTTCCCGAACACCCTTAAAGGGATACTGAACCAAAGAATTCAGTGCCCATAATAAGTGGCGCACGTTCTTTCCACGAGCCAGCAGCCGCCGGTGTGCGCGAGCACACGCAACGAAAATGACATCAAAGACCTCCATTCGCGATTAAGATGACAGTGAAATGTATGGGCTTCGGCCAAAGGAGAATAAATACAGGCTTTTCATCTCTAAAAGTGAAAGCTACGTGCTTGTTAGACCAATTATTCGCCTAACTTCTACATCAGACACGACTGTCTAGATGAAAAACTTGTCTTTATTCTCCTTTGGCCCGAAGCCCATACATTTCACTGTCATCTTAACCAGGAATGGAGGCCTTTGACGTCATTTTTGTTGCGTGTGCTCGCGCACACCGGCGGCTGCTGGCTCGTGGGAAGAACGTGCGCCACTTATTATGGACACTAAATTCCTTGGTTCAGTATCCCTTTAAATAAAGGTGTGATTCCACAGTACACCGTTTTATTAGGGTGTTACGACTGCGCAGTACACCCTCTAAATTGGGTGTACCGCCGCCAGAAAGGTAAGTAAAAAAAAACGCAATGACCAACACCCATAAGATAGGGTGTATTAACCCAAATGACTACAGGAAGAAATGACTGCGAATGTGTCGAAACATGCCTGGTTCACTTTTTATTTTTCGATCAAGATTCTACTAGGTTCTACTAAATTCTCTTCAGACGATTGCAAGGAGGTCATCTGGCCGCAGCCATGTCTCTGCTTACTACGTTCACAAAGACGGAACGACCGGAAGTTACTTGGGACGCAAGCGGCAGTTCATGTTTGTAAACAGTAAAATGGTCTATTGAGACGGAAGCAGGACTACAATCAGAAGCATGCATGCAGAGTACTTACATATAAGAGAGCGATCTCATGTAATCCGTGATAGATGCATAATCCGATTCGAGCAGCACAGAACAATTCGCAAACACAATGCCGGGGATGAAGGCGGTCGCTCACATTCCACGGAAGTATCGCAGTCACCGATGAGGAGCTTTCTGTCGTGATAGATGCACAATCTGATTCGCGCAGCTCGAAACAACGCAAACACAATGTCGAGGATGAAGGCGGTTGATCACAATCAACGGAAGTCTCGCGTCCGCCGAGTCCCGATGAGCAGCTCTTTGCCGAAACGCGTTCTACAAACACAGCACAATAATTCCATAGACTCCGACGAAATAAACGGCCATTATAAAAAAGTTGACATGGATGTATTCCGCCGTTCACGACGAAAAACTACGGTCGCGAAGTGGAACTCGTCAGGACCTGCTTGCACGAAAAACAGGAGAGCACTGAAGGACGCTTTTTGGAAACCGGATTTACGTGGTCCCTACAACTCACCATAACCTGGCAAACGGCGAAGGCTGAGTCCAGTGAGCCCATCAGCGCGTCAGAGCGAGTCGCGTGACAAATTTTCGTCCAAGCGTTTTTGTCCTACGGTGAGCGGTCACGTGTTTCGCTCCACCCCTCTGATTCGCTAGAAGCGGCCTTCGCAGTCGCTCACAGCCACACGAAGACCCAAAAGGAGGTGTGGAAGCTTATCAGAAGACGAGGTCAAAGGGGGTGGACAAAGCAGCTAATCTCCCTCTGCTGCCTCCTGCGCTGTACAGGGAGGGTCGTTTGTGTGCGGGACCTTGGAGTCGTTGTTGTTCGGGTGGCGGTTCCCTTTCGAAAAGTGTGGAGCCGGGGAGTGGCTTGTGCTGTCTCGGTAGAACTCGTTGATCGTCGTCTTGTTTATGCGTTTGAGTTCCTTCTTTCCCTTTCTTTTTTTTTTTCTTCATGTGTTGGGAAGTGTACTTATTGGTCCAGACAGGTGAGATTGTATTACCCGAAATAAGGGCGCCACAGCTTGTTCAGAGCTTCAGCGCAGTAAAAAAAAAAATATTAAGCAAAACGGAATTTGTTTGCTTTTAGCCCGAGAAAGACTTCTCGGGCTAAAAGCAAGCAGATTCCGTGTTGCTTAATTTTTTTTTAACGTCGTATTTTAGGCGGTCAAGAAATAGAAATACCTCTCCGGCATAGCCGATTAACGCAGGATACTCTCAACACTCAACCAAAAACGGCGTCGCGTACGTTATGTCAGGATGGCGTCGGCGCGACTCATCCCATTCGTTAAATATTGGCTGAACCAAAATGGTGTGGGCACAATCTTTTCGATTAGATCCAACATCGCGCAATACGGTATGTTTCCTGGGCTGTATATTTACACGTCTTCGGTCACCTTTTGCGAGCGGAAGTGATTTTTTTAAATCGAAGTTGAACTGATAAAACGGATGCACGCACGACAAGTAATTTTCGGCTCGTGTCGGATGGAGAGTTCGATCGGAGTTGCAAAAACTATTCTCTAGCACTTCCTAATCATACGCGCCTTCGTGCGGCGATTAATCATACTCGATGTTAGTACCGCCGTACATCAGCAACAGTTTCACCAAAGCGATAAACATGAACGGTTATGAAATCATGGGTGTATTCGACAGTATCAACATTACGCCCCTCTCACACTGTGTGAATGAAGGGCGTACAATTCGCCCATACACCCTTTTTACACGATTTTAGAAACCATCGCTACAAGTGGGGCGTAAAAAGGGCGTGTAAGGGGTGTAAGACGTCAACACACCCTTTTAACACCCACTGATATTCAGAAATCGTGTAAAAAGGTTCTAAAAAGGGTGTTTTTCCTAACTTGCACCCTTCTTACACCCTTTTTACACGATTATGGGTGTTACAATGTTTAGTGTGTATGGTCAACACCGAAACCATTTTCGCGAGTCAAAACGTCATCGTTGTTGCACGTGAAGCGGTACGTGTGAACGAGCACATTTCGCGAAACTTGAGTGTCGCGAAACTGTTGCGCGCCTAAAAGATGCATCGCGTGAACAAACCTTAAGAGACCATCGAGTAAACTGAAACCAAGTTTGCTTTGTTTACAAGCGAACGTGAAACCATTTGCGCTCTCTAAAACAGTGCACAGTAAAATCGGGGCAGACATGGGCGCCGAGAAGTAACCAGATTGGGCACGTAGCGTTTCTATGAATACCATGTGCATTGATAGGAGCTTTGGCAATGAATTGGCTGCGTACGGGCTCGGCGCCGGCACATGTCCTGCACGTAAAGGTGTCCGCCTCAATCGGCATGCGCACATGCGAGATCGCTCCAAGCAGTGCAGTATGTGAGAAAAAAAAATTAAAGTAATTGACTGCATAAAATGCGCAAAGCAGGTCCCCAGATAAATAGCGATCTGATTCGGAGCGCCACATCATGGTCAACACCGAAACTATTTTCGCGAGTCTAAACGTCATCGTTGTTGCACGTGAAGCGGTACGTGTGAACGAGCACATTTCGCGAAACTTGACTGTCGCGAAACTGTTGCGCGCCTAAAAGATGCATCGTGTGAACAGACCTTTAGTCTCTGTGCTCGCAACTGATGGCTGAGTAAATCATCACGTTCTAGTGGCATCTGATTCCTGTCTTGTCTATCTCTGGCGTTGGGTGCTGAGTCACCTTCACCAAACGCAGAAATCTCAGTCTCTACGCCCCCAAGAATGTGTAGTTGAACGTTCTGAGGTGTTTTTCCCTCGTTCGTGTAATCTGGTTGAGACGTATCTCCAATGACTGCACTTGAAAAATGATTGTTCCCTCCTGGAGGCAGCCTATACAAAAGGGCGCCACAAACAGAGTGTAGTGTGACAGCTCCGCATAGTAAAAACCCTCCATTAAATCTGTACTCGTCGAAATGAAGCTGAATCACCGGTGGGAAGATCAGACCTCCGATGGTATATCCAGAACTGGCTATCCCTGAAGCGACGGCTCGATACCGGGAGAAATGCCGACTAATAAACGTGTTGAACAGCGTGCCGAAGCCGATGCTCGTACCTGCAGAATGAACGACACAATCAGTCAGGGTAAAAGGGCGTTCACACGATCGAGACGGTACAAAGGCAAACGAGACGGCAGCGATTTAAAAGACGACACGGATGGCGTTCAGCCTGCACCTTAAACACCGCATTGCGTCGACTATCACGCAAAGAACCCCTTTGGGCATAAACTGCGTGGAACACGTCCAAAGAGCAATGGGGCCCCAAGAACCATCTGGCTCGAAAGCACAATCTGCGCAGAAACGATACGCAAGCGGTACGTCGTGTCCTTTCCCACCAAAGTAATTTAGTCGTGTGTTTGTTTAAATCGCGAGAAGTTAGTCCGAATGGGCGTCCGGTGTCTCCGCTGTAGATGAGAAACTTAGCCAGTGCAGTACCACAGCGAAGCTGAGGTCTCTCATCACTCTGTAGTGATACACGACCGCACGCTGGATACGAAGCTCGTCCAGATTAAAACGGGTGGGGGTGGGGATTGAACCCCGGACCCCTGGGTTCAGAAGCAACCCGCTCTTTGGCTTCGTTGTCATAGAAAGCTGTCTCTAAGTACAGGTGACTGTGCAAAGTCAAAACAAATGAATCCCTTTCAATTTTGCGTTATGTATCTTGGTACGTAAGCAAGAGCAAAATGGAAGACGCTTACAATTCTCTGTAATTCCGAATTAGAGCACAGCTTCTGAGGAGGAGGAGGGGACGGTAAGGAGGGGAGGGTATGCCCCTCTTCTCCTTCGTACCCTCCCCTTCTCGTCTCCTGCTCCCTCCCATTTAGCGGGAAATTTTCGCTAAATTCCCCGCTACATTTAGCTGGAAAATTTCGCCGCTAAATTTAGGGGGAAACTTTTCCCGCTATATTTAGCAGAAAAATTCCCCGCTAAATGTAGCGGAAACATTTGGCGGGAATAGTTCCAGCTAAATCTGGCGAGGAAACGTTTTTTCGATAAATTTAGCGGGGGAATTCTTTTGCTAAATTTCGCGGAAGAATTTCTTCGTTAAATATAACGGGGAAACGTCCCATAATGCACCGTGCGCGGTTCCACAGACGGCGACGGCGACGCCACTCAAGCCAGAGCCAAACGCATAAAAGCTGTGCACTAAAAAACACAAAAAAACTGTTGGTTTGAACATTTACAGTTATTGAAAATATTGACGAACTTGGGGTCATTTAAGCTTATCTTTGGCGTTGTAATCATACGGTTAATAAACAGTTTGAGCCGTGTTTCTTCCTTGCAAGACGGTTCTATCATATCGGCCACAGAGACACCGTCCGCCGACATGATCAAAGCACCCATGTGTATTGAGCCAACGCGCTTCGATCATGCGCATGTCCGCAGATAACTTTGTCATCTCGTTTGCGGTGAAAAACGCCGTGTCCTTTTTGCATCATGTGCGAGCGGTGCGACTGGAGGGAACACCATTTCGTGGACCTCTGTCTCCGCGACGCACCGTGTAATAATCCCAGAAACAGCACGAGAAGGGGCATTGAGTTCACGAAGAAGCAGGCACCAAGAGACGCAGCGCCCGTCAGACTTGCCGACACGGTCAGCTTCCAAACGGCGATTCGCTTTGCCAGAATTCCCGCCACGGCCGCTGAAATGTATACATTGTATACTGTTTCACAATTCGGCTCACATCATTGCAAATAAGCGTACAGTAACCGAGTTAGCTCGAACAGCGCGGGGCGCGGAGAGCCCCGTAAAGCTCTCTCAAGGATCGCTTAAGGTCGGCGCTAGTCCTGAGCGCTTTCACGGATAAGAATAGCCGAAGGAGAGTCAGCAAGCAAGAAGCGCAAAGGTAACGACGTAAAGCTCTCGAGAATCGCTTAAAATGTCGTTTGCATCTTTCTGTTTCTATCATTGCGATGCGTCGATTACGCAATCACTGATTTCTTTTTACTTCGGCACTTCGGACGTAGCATTGAATAGGACTTGGATGACCCTTAGCTACGATCATTGACCACTGAAGAAACGCACGGCTAGGCGGGTCCTCCGCAACCGATGAAATAGCGCGGATGCCAAGAACGCCGTAGAACGAATCGCAAAGAAAAAGTTGATCTTAAGAAACCACGCCACTGCGTTCTTGGCAATAATCGCACCAGCTCACGCTGAAAAACCTTTTTATGTGCGCGCTGAGTCACGCAGCACAACGTTACCAACGCTTGCAGTAATAAAGGGTTCGAAGTCTATATTCGCGTCTCCAGCTCGACGCTCGCCCTCCCGCGGCAGAAACGGGAAGCGCTCTAGTGAGGGTCCCCCGATTCTCCTGCTCAGTCGGCACGGCGGAACTGCTCGCGATCATGGCTTGCGAAATGTCATTTCCGAATTCAAACAACACTCTTCACTGTCCCAACGTGGTGCTGCAGCCGGTATGGGATTGTACCTCACTGGAGAGTTTTAGTATTGCGCATAGAATGCGCATAGAAGCAAACGCAAACGGTGGGCATTTGGGATAGAGTTGCGTGCCCCACGTTGTGCGTGCGCCTCATCGCCATGTGCCATCCAAGACCGCAATTTTGGGCTCCGCGCACGCGCAGTTTGGAACACGCAAAGTTAAAGCCAGCACACAGCGCTTGCGTTCCCTCGGTTACGCAATACTAAAACTCACTACTGTTTCATCGGCTTTCAACGCCAACGAAACGTGCTGCAGTGAGCGGACGTGCAAGCAGGTAGGCGTTCCTTCGAACTGGAAAGGCTGAGATCGGCAAAACGACGGGGCGTAAAAATGAAAATAACTAAGTGTTATAAAAATATTAATAATTTAAAAAAAAAATTTTTTTCTTTAATTTTCTTTTTTCTACTTATGGACGTTTGGTCGTGAAGGATATTGGCGCCGACTTTGGACGTTTGGCCGATTGTCAAAAGTCACGATTTTGATAGCAAAATATACTTTACCCACAAATATTGTAATTTTACATGGATTTTTTACATTAGCTAGAATGTTTTCATTGATCCTAGACTATTTTTATTTTATTACTTGGTAATTCAAAATGCTGCAATTGGCACCAGTGGTGATAAATAGCACACTTTTGATTGTCATATTTGTTCGTTCGTTTGAAATTAAATCATAAGCAACAAATTATATTACAGCTTAAAAAAATTACGTATTAAAATATTTGAAGTTTAATATTATTATTATTATTAATACAAATCGCGGCAATGTATGCCCCCAGTTAACGCCAAGATCATGAAAATACGCCATTTAACCATAATAGTCTGGTTAGGAAGGTATAATTTTGTTTTCTTTTTAGCATATGAAAAACTCGGACATCGTTATCAGGATAGCCAAACAGTCAAACACTGCATGTAATATAAAGTCCTATACGTCACGTGTTGCTATAAAAAAACACACACTTCAGCTGTCTGACTCGAATTCCGTCTTTGGGTTGTTGCAGTAAGAACAGCGTTTATTATTTTATACGGTTTGTTGACATATTGTAAAAATTGGAATTATTCTCTTATTCTTGTGCTGGGAATAATGTTGAACCAATTAATCAACTAAATACCAAAAAACCAATTAAAAGGCCCGCAGTTCATTATTTACCATGACAGTTATCTGAGCGAGAAAAGGCAGCGAGAACGCACAAATATCAGCACTGATTTTTTCAACAACTACAACAACTACAAATATCAGGCTGGATCAAACATGTCACAAAATAAAGTTTCCGCGAACAACTTCTCTAATTAAATAATTACGATGTGAGACACATCTTGAGTTATGAAAGAATCCGAAATTAAGACCTATACCGAGAAATTAAATCCAAAATAGAGGTTAGTTTCGGTTTCGCTCCAGAATTAAGACACTCATCCTTGCGTAAATATTACGCTAAACACCGTTTTTGTTTTCAGGATAAAGAGGTGACATGCGCTCATAACACCCTAGCTTCCTCGTAGTACGAAAAATAATGTTTTTCGCTCAGTGAAGCGAGCACACTAGACAGGCTCAACAGCGGCACGGATCTCCGACCCTCACTATAACCGCCATTTTGGAAAATGAGTGGCGCCACCTATAGTTAGTTGGAGTCGCGAATAGCAACAAACGTAGCGAATTGGGTGTGTTGGTAAACGTTATACACGATGAATTTGTCAATTGAGTATACAAAGTAATTTACAAACACAGCAGTTTTGTCCTTTGATGTCACTTATTTATTATCTACATTGTGTGCTCAAAAGTATTTCTTTGGTAGTAAACTTTGCGTATGTACATGCTTGAAAGTCGTTAGATTTTATTGTTTGTTTGAGTTCTTAGGCATGGCAGATTGCTACCGCCTCTTGGAATATTCGCGCGTTCTGAAATCGGCACCTGGATTTACATGCAATGCTATCTGCTCCTTGCTGTCACATCTCTAATCTACAAGGTGTTTAAAAAGACTATTAAAGGGTAATTTTTATTGGCAGTATATACTACGCATCACAGAAAGCTCATTATCGGCCAGATGTAGCGTTGGTTATCCGAACCACATTGCAAAGTTACAGAACCATCCGCTGTCTCGGGAACTCGGAAGAACCAATCACGGAACAAGAAGAGTCAGCATCATTATTATGAGCCACACCCCTCGTTTCTTAAGTTATCAATAACTATAGTTTCGTTGACACAATTCAAAAACTACTAAAATAACGTTTTTCTTTTTTTTTTTTTACATTAAGTGGAAAGTAGGACACCACATACCTGCAAGACAGCTGAAAATTCCCATCAATGAGATTGGCCATGAGGCCTGTTCTCTCGTCCCACCCATTGACTGGAGGATGTTCACAAACAGCACAGCCGACAATCGAAATACGGCGTAGGAAAATACATTGCACCAGCAGCAGCCAGCAGCCACAAGCCAACTTCTTCCCGAATCCATCGCGGCAGGCTAGGGCTTTCGCGAATGCCAGCCTTCTGAACGTTGTGCATCGACAACGTACCCGTGGGAATACGTCTGATACCCAACGATAAGCTTTATTATAGCCTCCTATATACTGAGTGAGCCTGGCAGATCGCCACGAAAAGCGGCCGCCGAAATGAAAAAGGTGGAGCGGCAAACAACAGATGAGAGGAGAGCCACGTGCACGTGGCTCTCCTCTCACCCGTTGTCTGCCGCTCCACCTTTGTACACAGCAACGGCCCCAAAAAGAGAAAACCTCCTACCCCCTCACGCCTTAAACGTAGGCGTCAAGTCGCCCGGCCGCTTAGCTCGCCGAACCGCCACTCTCCCCCTTCCTCCACCCGCACACAGATACACCGGGAAAAGCTGCTGGCTGCGCCACTGGTTAGCGTATGTCAACCTTCTAGATATTCCCTAGTGCAAGCAACAGTCATTCCTGTTCTTGCTCTTTATGAACTTCGATGGTCTAAACCGTGTCTGCGTTCGCGCCGCACACTAATTTTATCGAACGCTCGACGCCTTCAAACGTGCCAACATGTCCGCCAACCGTCTGTCTAAGGAAGACGGGGGTCGCCTTCCCGGGTGGTCATAACTGACGCCAACTGCCGCCCGCGCAGAACATTTCCTTACCTGCATACGGTGCACACGACTTGGATCTTCGACTGAAGTCAATGCAGCGCTCTCGGTGACCTCGTAAGAGACTGAGCCGAACAGAACAATAAAGAACGTTCCTGCGCTGGGATGCCTCCGTCGAACGTTCGAGAAGAAAGACCGTTATGCCGTTATGACCGGGAGCGTCGGCGAGGAAGGCGCCGACGCTCCCGGTCGGCCGGGCAGGCGCTCTCCCACGCATGCGCGAAGAATGACGTGTCATACGAGGAGACCAATTAGCGAACTCATTTGCGCCTTCCCACAGCCAATCGCAGCGCCCAGGCTCTGGCGGTGCCCAAACAGGTGCACCCTCTGGGAGGTAATACTTGAATCCTTGGTGCTCCTTCTCGGCGAACTTCACCTGGTAGCACCGCATTCTTAGTGTCTGCTGCGCCTGAGGAGGTAACAAGCGGAGCGCTTCCCCCCTGGCCGGGAGGAGGGTGGTAAAGGCGGTCTGTTGCCTCCTTTTGGTCCCCTTTTTTCTAAGAGTGTAACTGGTGCCCCGCTGTGGCGAGACGCCGAAACACACCTCTCCCGAGAGAACAAGTGTGTTTCGGGTGCTCGCCGCTGCAAAAGCTGTGCGCTGACGTCCAGGTTCCCCGAGAAATTGCTCTTTGATGCTCTGTGCTACCAGATCCTCGCGCTCCAAACCTGCGACCGAGCACTCTATGGCTCCGTCGTCGAACTGCCAGGCTTGGTGAGTAGGAAGGAGGGTATGGCTTTATGTCCGACATCGCCGTCGCACCTGCATTTTTACGACCCTTTAGTGGGAGTCATTTTGTTACTGAATGTTTCGTCGTATGTTTCTTTCTCGTGAGCGCGTGCTGTAGGCATCGGAGATCCAGCATCTTTGAGTACTGCTAGTGACGCTAGGTACTACAAATAATGACATCACCCTAAACACAAGCACACTGAAGCACCCTAGGCCTCACGTGTTTAAGGAAAAATACCTCAGGTGCCTTTGATCCCAGAGTCCCACTGGAGCGGCAAACAGTGAAAGTCGGGCATTCGTACTTACTTCTCGAGAACCGAGAGACTGCAAACCTGCCAAAAAGTGCATTCGAGTGCATGTTGTTCATGTGCGAGGCTTGTCAGTGTTGGTTGTTTATGCATATCGCTCGAGTGGGACTCGGGCATAGCGCACCTCTAGTCGTTAGTCTTTTAATGCAGAATCGCCTTTTTGCGAAGCTGACTCAGATTTCGTGTACGGGTAAATTTCTTCCAAAATGTAATTTAATTACAGTTACAATTACTTTGCTCCAAAAGTAGTTTAACTACAATATAATTACTACTACGTGAAAAGTAATTCGTTACAATTACAAATTACTTTTAAAAAGTAATGCAATTACTTTACAATTACTTAATTCTGAGAGCGACCCGACTTAGGCCACATAACTTTAAACGAGTGTTTAGAATACAACGTATTGGTTCATTCCTTGCCCCAATGTTTGGGAAGGCTTAAGCATCGCTGCATAAATGTCACGTATTGTACTATCCTTTTATAAATTTTGTGACATTAATGATAGAACTTGACACTTTGGGGTAATGAGGTCCTACGCTCTTATATTTTCAATAAAGAATAATCAATTAGTGCATTTACTCGAAGAATTCGGTGCTCCCGAATCGGAGCCCCGATTCGGGAGCACCGAATCGGGGCTCCCGAATCGATGGTGACAATATTTAAAGGTGCAAGGTCGGTCTCCAAAATGCTTACGCACATAATATCCAAAGTAAAACGAACAGGATATGAACTTGAAAATAATACAGATACAAATATAAGCGACAGTACTAAAAAAGAGGGAAGTAAGAAACTGGCAAAAGAAAAAAGAAAAATAACTCCACCGACAATAAAAATCCCCAACCTCAGGTAAAAGCTGAAGCTCAATGTTTTTTGTTTTTTTTTAAATATTTTAGCACGTTTGCGCTATTGTTTTCTTCTCTCACCGCAGACGCAACACGGCGCCGTTGCGGTAAGCTCCAAAGAGGATTGTTTTTCAGCCCGCAGTGTAGGCAACAAACAACACGACGCTATTTTTGCTGTACGTGTGTGTGCGTGTGTGTCTATGTGTGCGAGTGTGTCACCGAGCGCTAGGCCGTTTGTGCGAGTGCTGAGGCCGCAAAGTCTCACAAGAAGTAATTGTAATTGTGCTTGTAATTTTGCAATTACTGACGCTAGAAAGTAATTAAATTACAATTGCGAATCTTTTTGCCAAATGTAATAATTACAATTACAAATTATAAAACAATTACAGTAATTCATTTACTGTAATTGAATTACTACCCAAGTATGGCGTCCGATGCGCGTTACGTAACTCATCGGCCATCTGCAAAAGGCTTTCCAAAACAATAACAACCTAAAAAAGAAAACAGAAGCGCCAGGAGAGGAGGACAAGGTGACAAGGCGATGCATCAAAAATATATGGCCCATCGTAAAATGAAACGTGCTTGTCACTGGGCTAGTTGGTTCCTTATGCTTTGATAAAACTGGGCTTCAAACAACGTTACTAGAGGGGGTCAGTTCGGAAACTTGCTTCCGGCGTGGCGCCATTTTTCAGAGCCTTGCGAGAGGTGGCGCTGTGGTCGCCAACGAGGCCGACAATGGACAACCAGTCGTCGCAGCCCCCGATCGCCGCCGCCGTTGTTTACCTACCCGTCGCACGTTGTACTCCGATGCCTTTCCACGGGGAGGCCCACGAGGACATCGAGGATTGGCTGCAACACTATAAACGTGTGGCCCGCCATAACGGGTGGTCAGCTGAGTTGTGCTTGCAGAACATCTACTTCTCGCTGGAATGAACTGGGAGGCAGTGGGTGGAGAACCACGAAGCTTCTTTAACTTCGTGGGAGGTGTGTAGGCAAGAACTCAAGAAGACGTTTGCCAGCCAACACCTGCGCGGGAGAGCGGAAGACCTTCTGCAAGGAAGGACTGGAAGGACTCAAGGCCAAAACGAAACGGTCACCAGCTTCGTTGATGACGTCCTTTGCCTGAGCAGACGCGCCGACCCTCAAGCCACCGAGGAGAAGTTGCGCATCCTGACGAGAGGCGTGAAGAGCGACATCTTCGGCGGCCTTGTTCGCAACCCACCAGCTGCTGTCGATGAATTCGTTGCCAAACCAACGAACATCGAGCGTGCGCTGTCGGTCCGAGCCAGTCACTAAAACCGACTCGCCGGCACGTCTGTTGCGTCGACTCTGCCATCTCCGATTAGACCAGGGCGGCATCGGAGTTGACAACCTACGAGAAATTGTCCGCGACGTCGTCAAGGAATGCTCCGGAAAACGTTTACCCGCTGCTTATCGCCCCACCTCGATTTCCATTGCCGAGATCGTCCGAGGAGAGGTTCAGCGAGCCTTTCAGCCAGAATGGTTACCGTGCTTGGCTTTCGCGCGGTGGCCCCAGGTTCGATTCATGGGAGTAGCGGCCGCGTCTTTTATTTTTTTTTTTCTTTCAATTTAGCGTTCTTGTGAGTTGTCGTCTGACAACTCACGAGAACTGTCGTCTGAATGAGGTACGAATGTTCTACGCGCCGAATGTTCTACGCCGAATGTTCCAGAAACCCACGCGGGTACAAAAGGTTATTCGCGTGGCGGTTCGACGTCAGTCCCGTCCCAGCGCTCGATCCTGCTGTTTCGCCGACATCGACGCCTGCGACGCTAACCTTCTTCTATTTTCTTTTTAGCACAAGTTCGGCCCATTCAACGTTTAGTTCCTCCAGTTAATAGCCGCCTCATCATTTATCATTCGCGACATTATGGTAACAACACTCACGCGAAATTGGTCGACGTAAAAGTGTAACGAGGTCTACAGCCAGGGTGGAGTATGAAAATCAAAATGACTCAGATCGGGATTTAAATCAGACAGGTTTTACTAGGATGATTTGAAAGACATTATTCGCAAAGATAATCCCAAAAATAATTTTTATTAATTTGATGCTTTCTATATGGCCATATATTATGTATTCAAATCAAAGAGTCATCAAAGATTTATATTGGACTGAACACGAGCAAGAAGCAGTGGTCTTCGGAGAAAATCGATGCGTTGAGCGTTATTTCTACCTCCGACTTTGTTCGTCAGTTGCGTCACATCTTTTTGCAATGAAATCACAGCGCAAAAGGTAGAAACGAAAACTTAGAAAGTAATGTTGCTTTTCTAGAAAATCAGATCCCCCCCCCCCCCCCCAAAAAAAAAAAAAGGCGATACACCGTTTTCGCTTACAAAAAACTAAGCTGTTTTTGTTCTAATACGGTGGGGTTTTCATGTACAAAAAGTTGCTAAAATTGCGGTAATTCTGTTTTCCGCATTGTTTTCACTAGTCGTAAAAATTGATTAAAAAAAACCCTGCCGTGTCTAAAAATGCATATAGTGATAAATCATGAATATTTTGTAGCAACAGTGATATTAGTCTGATATAAATAAAATAAATCTGGCTAATTTTTTTATCATTTTTTAGGGGTGTGCGAATAGTGATTTTTGAAACCAAATCGAATACGAATCGAATAATTGTGGCACCGAATCGAATACGAATACGAATCGAATAATTTTCAAATAGTTTCTGAATAGTAAGTAGACAGCTACTAAAGAGGAGCAAAAAGATTATAAAATTATTTTTATTGTTCCAAAATGTTTCTTAAAATTCTTGTAAAAACGCGACTAGACGATAATGACTGGAGTTCAACGATATATAACTAAATAGAGATAAAATCTACTAAAATATTAAAATACTAAACATAATATCACGGTTCACGCGGATGCTAGACATAAAATCACAGTTCGCTTGAGCCCGGTACATCCTGTAGCATTGTACTTAGTAGGAACTCTACATTCTTTTTTTTTTATCCTGTTGTAGCAGATGTCCTTGAATCGAGGATCAAGGCAGGTGGCAAGGGCGTGATGTGCCTGTGTGCTTACGTCCAGGAACCTTGTTTTCACTGATCTGAGAAGTTTCTGGGAAAACGCGTTGTTTTGTTGCACTTGCGACCATCGAAAAGCAACATCTTCATACACTCAAAGAGTGGAACAACCATGGAAAGTGAACAAAATGTAAGGGCGCAAACGAGCTGGTGTACATTGCACATGGTTGAAAAAACCCCGAGACTGCGGGTAAACGACACGACACTAAAAAGAAATAAAAATTTCAGCTGTGTTAGAGACTTTTTAGTGTCGTGTCGTTTACCCGCAGTCTCGGGGTTTTTTCAACCATGTGCATGGAAAGTGTTGGGAAAGACTCGACACAAGCAGCTGTTGCGGCTTCTTCAATTGGTTGCTTGGGAGGGGCCGAAAAACTTCCACACTCTACTGCACTTTTTCTTCGAACAACTTCCCGCTTCTACCATTTCTACTTCGCTCATACAGAGCGGCAGTACCTTTGCAACCAGTTCTGAAACGTCTCCACGACACGCTTTCCGAAAGCGTGCACGAGCAGTCTCGTGCGAAAGCGGTCCCTAAAGGCTGAACCTCATGTAAGCGATTTAGCGAGCGTCAAGACGAGCGACAGCGACAAGAGTCATCTGCGAGCAACGGAGATTTCTCAGTGTCGCTCGTCCCGTCGCTCGGTGTTTGGCTTTCTAGAAAACGTCCTCATCGCCTTGGTCGCTTGCTCACGCCACTTTCATGCGGCTCGCCTCATCGCGCGACTGACCGAGCGATAGCGAAGCGGGTCAACGTCACCTGTCTCGTCTCTCGGCAAATCGCTTACATGCGGGTTATACAGCAACGTACGTAGAGAAAAAAACTGCTGCTGCCGATGATGATAGTCATTTTCTAGGAGAAGAGGGTACGTATTGCCATCTTGCGGGCACGTAGGGCAGGCGTTCCGGCGCGTTGTGGGACGCCTGTGAAGGGAATCTCCCGGCGCGACACCGTAACGACTATTCGGAAATTATTCGAAAAATATTCGAAACTTTTGAAAATTATTATTGTATTCGATTAACGAATCGAATAGGGTAATATTCGAAGCGTTATTCGAAAATTGCGAATATTCGCACACCCCTATCATTTTTATGTGTAGCTTTTCTTTTTTTTTCTTTTTGCTTACAGCGTAGCGATTTAATGTGAAGTGTGTACACTGCGTGACACTGTCCAGATAGACAAACGATTAACTTTTTTTATATTTTAATGGTTGCTATTAAAACTACTATTGCGGTGGAAATTGCTCATTCGGGGCGCAAACTTACCCGATGAAAGTTGCATGGAGTACCGTCTGCGTGAGAGAAGCCCAAAATCCTTGGCAGCACTACTGCTATTAAATGATGACGACCGCTTTACATAATAATTTAATTCGAGGTGAGCTTTTCTCCGAGTTTGTCAAAAGACTGGTGAGCTTTCTTCCGGACCAGGACAAAAGTGTGTGTGTGTGTGTGTGTGTGGGGGGGGGGGGGGGGGGCTTTTCTCTGGTGAGCGTTTCTCCGGTGAAGTTTTCTCTGGTGAGCTTATCTCCGGCGAGCTTCTCTCCGGTGAGCTTTTCTCCGGGATTCGTTCCAACAAGAGGTTATGCATTGGTCACTGAAACCGGACCACCCATGAGGCAGCCTTCAATTTGGTGATACATTTACCCACGGAAGGCGAAATGCGATTGATTTGAACAAAACCGCAGAAGGATAACAATGTGTTGAACTGTCAGCGACTAACGTGAAGAAAGCATGACGTAACTTTGCAAGCGAGTTTCAGCAACACCTATTGCGAGAGTGGTCGGGAAGTTTGTAAACAAGGATACAACATCAAAAGAAACCGCTACGTCATTCTCGTCAAGAATCCGATCTCGAATGAGGTCCATAAACTCTCGAGAGTTTTGAACGGCCGTGTTGTTATTTCCGGTTAAGGGTGCAAGAAGCTTCACAAGGGTATTTTGAAAGGTTGTAAGTAGGATAACCGATTAAGGAAACAATCGGTCGCATAGGGCACTTGGGTTTGTGTACCGTTTTAGGGGGGCCATACAGTTTAGGAGTACAACCGTTGGAGTAAAAAAGGCGGCGGTAAATGGTGTCGCCTAAGCGCTTCTGTATGTTTAGACCTTGCAAATGACCAACAAGGAACCTTTCAGATTTTGGGGTTTGATCCCGAGGCAACTTCACATAATGAACCACGTCCTCAAGGACCAAATTCATCTTCTCATAATGAACGCCCCTGTCAAGTACAATGGTGCCCTTTCCTTTATCCACCGGAAGGATAATGATTGACTGCTCTGATTTAAGGCCCCGTAGAGCCGACTGTTTTCTCTTGTCCCGATTCGGCGAGGTTGTTCTCGCGTTGTTTAATGATAGTCGTTATGGGGCTACGTGTTAGATTTATCCCCGTCGCATCTTTGAGATGCGGAAGAGTCTCTCTTCGATTTCAGCTATAATATCTGTTTTTGGCGCAATGCTTGAGGCCTAAGCGATATCAAGTCCTTTCAAGAGAAGGCTTACATGACCATTCGAGAGCTGCTTGGAGGACAGGTTGTAGACAGATGTAACGGCTTGGGTATAATTTGGGACAGTTTTTCGTCGTGGATGTCCGTGCACTTTTAGACGGCTTTCTGCTGGCATATTTTTCACGAAATTGAAGGCTGCCCAATGGGTAGTCCGAATTCTGTGACCATGACTGACCTCTTGATGAAACTCGTGAAAACAAAACGGCGTCTGAAGCGAAGGTATGCCCAGTTAAGTTTTACCGGCATTGCGTAGCTGACACCTTTATTTTGAACCGCTACCATGCAAATGACTTCCACTCGTCTTTGAAGAGCATTGAGCCATCAATTCAATACACATGTAAAGTTGAACAAAACCACACGCTACCTTGTTTGGACGTAACTGTTTGCCGAAGTGACGGCGGTCTTGTAGAGCCAACTATTTACCGCAAGCCCTGCGACAGTGGTAACGTTTTGAGTTTTAACTCCCACCACCCTTTGGAACATAAGCGGGCTTTTGTAACGACCTTAATGAACCGTTCTGAAGATATCCCTTCAAACGCGGAATTACGCACATCAAAAATCGCAATTGCTTTTAAATTCCTCTTGAAACGCGGCTACCCACAAAGATCTATTGGAGACACGAGGAAACAGATGCGCCAAAGCGGGAGTGGAAAGACAAATAACTACAAAGCTGGTATTATGGCCATTCCATATGCGAAGGGTCTCTCGGAATCTACTATTCGCCGCGCCCTCCTCCCTCTAGGCGCACGAACAACTTTCAAGCCTCACCTCAAGTTGCGTGACCTCATTTCAAAAACCAAAGTACCCAACCCCTCCAAAGTTCCAGTGTGGTGGGTTGCGACTCATCCTACATCGGTGAGACCGGCCGGTAATGAAGCACCCACCATGAAAAACACAAGAGGGGCGTGGAAAAGGCCACACAAGCCACGAGGTCAAAGAGTAAACTAGTGGATCACCGCTGGAAAACGGATCACAGCTTTGATTTTCAGAGCGCAGAGACCTTGGGGCGAGAACAATTAAAGGTGGGGCCCACGAATATTTCTGGAGTCCGGCAGCATTCAGAGTGACGCATCCAATGAAAACCTAGGCGTACCCTGCGACAAGGTACTCCTCGGAAGTTCCGAAGTGTGGGCGGATGTTCTTAAATAGCCCTATGCTTTCTGTACTCCTCTCATTCGCGTCCCTGAACACGCACTGATGATGTCTCCTGCATGGGAGACTAAACTTTTTAAACTAATATCGTTATGTCAAGTCGGTGCAGTTTGCTTTATCAGCGACTTTGGTACACAAAAAATATAACCTAGTTTCCAGTTTGCAGTTACTTGTAGTTTCAGTGCACACATTACAAACTTGGTTGATATTTTAGTCACTGGCCTTGGCTGCTTCTGTTATGGCTATTATACCAGAACGAGCCGAATAAATTAAGAATCCATCGATGAAAAACAGAAATTTAACGTCATTTCACATTTAATATGAAAAAAAAACTATATTGTTTCTATTTTTTATTCGCTATATCACGTTGAGTTTTAATACAATGAAATCCCAATTCAACCATCAGACGGTTATCTGGTGGACTTTGAAGAGCAAGTTACACTTCGTTTGGTTTTACGGTGCGACAATCGTGGTTCGATTGTCTTGACTGTGCAAGCAGTATACTTATATTTTACGAGTAATTTTTTTCTTGTAAATTTCTTCGAACATATCCGTCTCTTTCCCTTCTTATAACCCATCTATTCCCGAGAAGCATCATAACAGTATTTCGGTGATAGTTTGGCGTTCCCAAAATGACTTGGTTATTTATAACAAAAATTATACCTGCATATCTTTTTTTGAACTTGAAATAAGACATGTATTTCACCACGTGTTCTCTTTCTTTCACAATTTAGACAATCTATCATTTAAAAAATCCCATAATGAACTTGCCGTTGCGAACATAGCGTATAGATCAATCAATTAATTTATTTAGCTTTTCCCGCAAAGGTCATTCTACATTAAACCGGAAAACGGCAATAAAAAAAAAACGCCTAAACTGTTTCGGAAACAAACCAAAAAAGATAAGAAAATGGCGCCAGCTGCGAAGCACGGCCAATGGTTTTCGCTTCCTGTGATATTGAGGGAGCGACGACGATGTGCTCGCCAAGGCTGGCTCATCCTGTGTATGAACACTTTTTTATTTTAGTTTATTTTGCTGCATTATATTATACGCAGGTGCCATGTGCTTTGCAGCCAAGATCTATACTCGGTCGTCATGGGTTCACTTGTCCCGACTTTCGCATTCCGTGCGGACGCCGCAACGGGGCTCTCCAAATCAACCATTTGTAAGTATTGTCATGTGACCTGTGCAATGAGTGCAACTCTCGAATGTTTGTAATCAAAATACGCTTCAGTGGTTATTTAGGCGTAGTGAAGTGTATCTACCCCCCCCCCCCCCCCCTTTTTTTCCCGCAAAAAAAAAAAAGGTTTTTTTTTGTGTGGTTTTCAGCTTCAGAACGATTTTATTTCTTACTAAAAGCGTATCAGTATATTTTTTTCTTCGGAATTGTCAATGAAAAAATGGCGGCCGCCGGAGCTCTCCAATACATCTAACTGAATGGCGCCAGTTATAGAAAACGGGCAGAAACGCGCCCCCTTTTTCCATCGAAACATTCAGAAAATCACTTATAACTTTTGATTGAGATAACGGTTTGGTTTGAAACTTTGGCATCTGCTTCGGGACAAGAGCGTTACGTTTTGCCGGAAAATGATCGTTCGACGATGCGTAATTCATTCTTGAGGGCGGAAAACGAACAAAGAGAAAACAGTATGTATTGTTTTAGGTGTAGTTGTACGAGGGGCGTTCATAAAGTTCGTATTATCGGCACACAAAACCGAAAAAAACGAAACCAAACAGGCATCAGCATTAGCGCATGTCCCTCTAGTTTCCGCACAGCCGCTAGGGAGTCAAAACAAAAATGGCACCGCCCGTTGGTGCCATGCACATGCAGTGATCCGTTTTCTCCATTTGAAAGGAAGCAATGCCAAAGAGATTCATTCCGAGCTGCTGGCAGTGTTCGGGGACAACGCCTAAGTTTATGGCACTTTGGTTAAATGGCGCAGACGCTTCCATTGTGGCCAAATAAAAGTAAAGCATTTCAAGGACGGCGACCAAGTGATTGCTGAAGTGGAGCGATTCCTGAACACTCAAAGCGAGGAGTTCTATAACAATGTCCTCCGGCATATGGTGCATCGCTGAAAAAAGTGGGTAACTTTTGGTGGCGAACTTGTAGAGAAAGTCTCAACTCCTACTCGAGTTTGATTGCTGAATCTCTATTCCTTCGTGACAATAACACGAACTTTATGAACGCCCCTCGTATTTGTTATTAATTAGAGCAAGTGCGAAGCTTTCTTTTTTTCTAATATTTTGGTCTTTTTTTACGGCAATTTCTGTTATTGGTGAGGTTTCGCAAATGATTCATTGTGAATTTTGCATAGCTACGTCGTAGCCTGTGAATCTGGCGGAAAAACTCCGCGAAATCTAGCGGAGATTCGCAATGTCGTGACAATGTGAAGTCCGTGCGACGTGACGCCCCATGACATCACAATTTTTCAGCGAAAACACTCATAAATTGAGCGGGAATTTAGTGTCACGTGACGTCATGGCATGGCGTGACGTCACAGCGTCAAATGAGCACCCTTCGTTATATTTAAACGCGACATTGTAACTGCGTGCAGTAGTGCGCAGCGTCTCGACGGTCGCCGCAATGACATTGATTAGTCACGACAAAAAACCGGAATAGACCCTTTCCGAAATTATGAAATGACGCATAGATTATGCGCAGCCGCCATTAGTTGGTCTCATCGCTTCCGGCGAAGAGCCCGTGATTGGTTTCGGGTTCGCGCCGAGCACTGATGCAGCACTCGTGTGGAGTGCGTTTCGACCCGAGTGCACTCCGCATGCTGACAAACCGCTCGTGTCCAATGCGCGCTCACAGTGCACGACCAACTAATGGCGGCCGCACGTAATCTATTCATCATTTCGACATTTCGAAAAGGGTCTTTTATCTTTTATATCCTCATACCAGCATTGGGGCAGCTGTCGAGTGATCTGACTACTGCACGTCCCATTACATCTTTACATCTGTGCATTACATTCCCCTTCGCAAAATAATAATAATAATAATAATGTCCGAGTGCCGTTACGCTTTAGCTTATTTATGCATTGAAATTAACTTCAATGCTCCAGCTAAGTGTGGCGGTTACTGTACTTTTCAACAGCAGGCCGCATGTGCGCGATCGCGAGAGAAGCAATATCACATCGAATGTGTTGTTCACAGTAGCTACAAGCTCCACGGCAGATCCTCCGGAGATCTTGAACGTTGTTGCATAGCCCCCTTTATACTTAAAAGCCTGTCATAACACAAAGAAAGGCCGTCATGAAAAAATGGAGAGGAAAGGCGGAGATAGGAGATGCCCAAATCAACCAGGACTCTTGGTGGCGCCGCCACAGCACTAGTGGTCAAATCCAAAAACACTCCTGTTCTTTTTCTTTTCTTTTCCTTTTTTTAGAGGATAAATATGACATGGCCTACACCTCTCTCCTCTTCCTCCGTGCAACTGTCGCCGCATCCTTTCCGTTTCTTCTACTGCTTCCGTGATACCGCTGTTTTGTTTTGCGTTGGGCTCTGGTTTGAGCTCTGTTATGGCGTGTCGCAACGATGTAACGGCTGTGAGAGAGCAGAAACATGCGTAGTTTTCGCGCTGCACGATGGGTATGCGTCCGGCCGCTCGTAGTTCGCTGTTGCCTCGTGCCGGCAGTGCCGCCAGCGTTGCCTCGACGCGACCACGTTTGGGAGAGGAGAAAAATGCGAAAGAGGAAAAAAGAAATACAGATGCGTTTTGGGGAGGGGCCGCTAGGTCCGCTGGTACTGATGAGAGTTCGCCCCTCCTCTCTCTATTCCGGCGACCGGGAGCTCTATTGTTCCGACGTCAATTTGACGGGCTTTCCAGTGTATAGGAGGCTATGTTTATAGTCGCTGAAGCTATAGTAAGTTACAGGTTAAGAAGGTAGCGGCAAATGCCCCTCAAAGGGAATCATATATCCCTCCGCCACCTCCGCATCCAATAGCGTCCCATCGTTTCCGTGACGTCGCGGCCAACGCGCGAGGAGGGTCTTGCCTTTCTGTACTTATTTGCTTTATCTTTCGTCTTTGACTTAGCATTGTGGGCCACGAGAGGGAGATTAGAGTTTTCCCCCTCCGATGGAAACAAATACGACTTTCAAGGATTAGCTTCCCCCTCCGATGCATACAAAGGCTGCTTTCAGGGGCTCGGTTCCCCCTCCAATGAATACAAAGGCCGCTTTCTTAAAAAGTAGGGGTCGAAGACAAGTTGGCACCACTCTGTGGCCAGTTATTTATCCATTGAAGCGGAACAAGGAGCGTTTCCAGTGAACTCTTCTTTCGACTGCGGAGGCATTTGAAAAGGGCGCATCAAGCTTGTGGGAGGAGCTTCTCTTACCTTCTTGACTTGTAACCGACTATAATTAAATACACACGGTGTTGTTTTTTTGTTTTTTTTTTAAGCTTAGCAGATTTGTTTAAAAATAGTCATGAAAGCTACATTTCTGCGGTTCGTGCAGGTGAGTTATGCGGAAAGGGGACATAGTATAAGGGGCTAATCGTACCGGTCAGTCGGTTAATTAAAGAAACTTCGTTAATTAACTTTTTAATTCGTGAAAATACGCATGATTTCAATAAGAAACTTGCTGAGCGCCATCTAAAGCCACTAAATCAGTAATTTTCAGAAAGACTGAGCGTGTGAGAAACGCAGTCGGTGCGCTGAGGTTACCCCTCGTGAAGCAAAAGTAAGGCTACCGGTGCGATAACGAGCCCGCGCGATTTTTCCTTCGCTTATCGAAGCCCCAGCCTTGTAGTTGTTGTACGAGTGGTCCCTTTAGCGGACTACTACGCTCCCCACGCTCTCAAAGTGTTTCTAAGAAATATTGATTTAGTGGTTTTGGATGACGCTCACTAAGTTTCCAATTGGAACCATGTGTCTAATGTTCACTCATTAAAAAGTTAGTGAACAAATTTGACTTAAATAGTCGACTGATCGTTACGATTCGCCCCATGTACTATATCCCCATGACCGTATGACTCACCTGCACGAACCGCATAAATGCAACTTTCACGGCTTCTTTTTTTTTTTTTTTTTTTTTTACAAGTATGTTAAGCTGAAAGAAAAAAAAAAAAGAAACTGTAAGTGTCCAATTGTTTTTTAAAGTTGTGATATTACTCTCCGCATCGAAACAACAGCGCGAAACTAATCATTATCATACGATTTTAAAAAACAGCTTTATGTGACGCGCAACGTGAGAATGCCGAGTTTAGTATCGGGGGCCGTCCCCAACGCTGGGTTCCCCAAGCAGCTTGGGGTTTCGCAGTGTACGTACGCAGAACCTCTGCGCTTGCGTGGTGCGGTACCCAAAGCTGCTTGGGGGACCCAAAGCGCTGGGATCCCCTATTCTAGAACTCTCATCTCTAATATTTGATTACTCTTGCAAGAATAAAAATGGGGCCACTCGAGTTTGTAGACGGTCATCTAGCGTAAAAAGACCAAGAAGTAAACATTACGTCCCTTTATCAACGAAAGCATATACATATATCTTGCAAGTGTCACCATCACTGGGTACCGCTTCGTATACTGCTTCCTTCAAACTATACGATTTCCGCGGTGTGAAACTCGTGACACACAAACTACCGGCATGGCCGCGAAGGACGTCGCGTGCGAGCTATGTATAAAGCGTTCTTTCTTATGTAATACGTGCAGCAAAAACGCCTTACAGTCTTTTACCTCGTTGAATTAGTCGCTAAAAGTACCGACACATTGTATTCGAACGCAGCAAAAGCCACTGGCGCGAGCGCGTAATTTAACCTATGGCATCTCACGCGCGCGAGAGCGCATGCAAATGAACTTTTAAGGTCAAGTCCGCTCGCGTGCTCGTCACGTAGAGCGCGTAATGAGCGCGTGCCCGCAGGGTCCGTATAGGGGGTATTCAGTGGACGCCATATTTGAGGTCACTGTTTAGAGCGCATGCTCGGAACGAGCTCACATTAATAGCCTGCTAGGACCGGCAATGTTGGTGGTGCGGAATGCACGTTGCAAAAGAACTGCGGAAGCTCGCCGTCAGCACGCGCTCAGCAGCCGCGCACACAGATATGGCCGCCAGTGAATACTGTAAAACCCTTTATTTTCGCTGCCCCTATATATCGCGAATCGGTCACAAAGGACATAATCGCGGCCATTAAATTTCGCGAGTTCCATACGCCTGCATTTAAACTCTTAAGGACCGAAATTTTCGCGTGCCCTTAAATTTCGCGAAGTTTTCAATTCGCGATATTCGCGAAAATTAAGGGCTCGCAAACATTGAGGGTTTTACAGTACTCCCTATAATCTGCAGCCTAACGCATTTCATAGCGATTTGATCTGGTCAGCAAGTCGACCGTGTGTGTCGTAGCGGTCTAGAGCCGCAGTCACTCGTACATCAGGCGGAAGACACGGTGGCGTTAGCTGCATACAAGATGACGGAATCGTCTGCGGACACGCCTAAAGCTTCTCCACTTTAGGCGTGTCTGCTTCCTACATATATGCAAGATTTGAACACGTCTTGCAGACAGTTTATGTATGCCCAATGAAACAGGACGGTTACACGTAGAAGGAACACGCCCCAGACAGTAGAGCGTTTTAAAGAACCGTTTTTGCACATCACATACGGTGCGACGGGCCATCCGGTAGGACCGGTACGCACTGCGCATGCGCTACTGCAGAACACTCGCATATCAGCAGTTCGTACCGGAGGGCCGATCGCAAGGTATCGGTTGTGCGAAAACGGTTTCCTAATACTCTATTGCGCCTGCAGACTGTCCTTTGCCTGATGCATTAGCAGTATGACGTGACCGCCAGATGAACATGTGTAATAGTTTCTTATAGCAGTTTATTTTCTGTCTTCTTTTTAGGATAGTGTGCATGCCTCTAATTTCATATCATTTACTTACCTCAAGGGCATATTTGAGGACACATTACATGGCGGAGGGGGGGGGGGGGGGTAGACGGTGCGTGCGTTCGTAACAACGTAGTCACACAATTTTCCAATAACAGTAATTATATAACAAAGTAACAAAATACGCGTAATCAGCCCAACATAGTTTACAAAAGAGAAGTGACATCGTACGTACAGAATAGCAATTTTCAACTGGAAGTAACCATGTATAAAACAATAATTTCAATATGGAGAGACAAGAAGTACTATGAAAACAAGACATACGTGCGCTTACTATTCATATCATAGTCGCTCGCGCATTGGTTTAGATTCAAAGGGATTTGTGTTGTTAACCATCTCGTCCGGCAAGTTATTCCATTCTGTAATAGATATTTACTAAGGGTGAAAACAGAAAGGTATTTGTGTTTGACTTATATTCCTGTACCTCACAGGAATTATCAATTTGAGGAGAAATATAATGTGCGGAATGGCAATAGGCGTTTTCAAAGCACGAGTTAGTATAGTATAATTCATGAAAGAAACATTCACGGTTAATTTTGCGCCGGGCCGACAATGAAGTGAGACCCAAATTTGCTTTTAAAGCTGAGACACAAGTTTGAGGCGAAAAGTCGTTTGTTATGAACCGGGCTTCTTTACTTTGGACAGATTCTCATTTAAAACAAAGATAATTTTGATGTGAATGCCATATGATACTTTCATATTCTAGTTTTGGGAGAATAACTGTTTTATATTCTATAGTCCGTTACGACTCAAGAAGGTAGGGCGAGGCTAAGACGGGCCGGAAAGGAGGAAGCAGACGGGATGCTAAAGGGAGAAGGAGGTTTCCCCCTCTCTTCTCCAGCGTTCCATCTGCTTCCTCCTCCCCGGACCGTCTTACCCTCGCCCTACCTTCTTGAGTTGCAACGGACTATAGCAGTTTTGTTAAAAGGGAGAGGGGGGGGGGGGGGGGGACCGAGAGATTTTAAGACTTGGTAACTAAATTGTCGATATGTTGGTCCCATAATAGTGTTTCCGAGATGTGAACTCCCAAGTATTTATATAGTGAAACACATTCAAGTTGCTGCATGAGTAATGTATAATGGCTGTAGGATTTGTTCGAATTCGTAGTAACGGTCATTTGTTTACATATGTCGGGGTTAACGGTCATCTCCCATTTTGAGCACCAGGAAGATAAAGCGTCAAGGTCATTTTGGAGGATGTAATGGTCTATCGGGTCTAAGATTTTCCTATAAATAACGCAATCATCTGCGAGTAGGCGGATAGTTAAAGTAATCAAAAAGGAAGATCGTTAATATAAATGAGAAAAAGAAGGAGGTCTAGAACGCTTCCTTCAGGGACGCCTGAAGATACTGGAACTGATTTAGATGAAGAACAATTCACCGAGACTAACTGTTGTCTACCTGTTAGAAACGAGGTCTATAAACAAAAAATGCTGCAGTGCGTAAATTTGAGATGAGGAGCTATCCCATGTCTCATTTCGCACTCACCACATTTTATGTGCCATGCATTGTGAGAAGCGTGTGTTTGTTGAAATAATTTGCTCGAGTCTCTTCGATACAACTTTCCAGAAAATCGAAGACCTCGTAACTAGGGGAATCGTGGGGCTGTTTAGATGTACAGTGGCCCAATTTTTTTAATAATATCAAGCGAGCGTCGACCGCCGGGACGGCCAGTGCCATGCCGCGGAGGCGTGCGGCGATACGGGAGAGATTAAGCGCGTGCGCAAAAAATCCTTTCTGGTGAGAGCGTCGTCTGCTAGGCTATTCCGCACACATCTCTTTTCGCGACTCCAACTGTTTATTCACCTCGAGATCGAACAAAAGGTAGCGCTACTGTCGCGCTATCATCATCATCGTTGGGTGAATAGGAAGATGGCTGCCCCATATGCTATCTGCGGTCGCGGCCAAGAACCTGCAGAATATCGCGTTTATTGCCTCGTACAGTATTATTCTGAAAGAAATTTTAAGATAAAATGGTCTCATACTGTTCATGGCCTCACTGAAATACCTATTGCACCGAAGGGGGGGGGGGGGGGTAGTTTTCATCGACATCCAGCGGCCGGCGCGCTGAGGAGTGGCTCTCGAAGTTGAAATGTGATTCACGCGATGGTTTGCTCTTAACATTTCACCGCCGAAGGCTTCAAACCAACGATGCATGACAACCGAGGTAAGTGGGAAAATAAAACTGTTTACATATGTGTCACGAGTGACCCAAAGTATAGTACACATAAAGCGTGCGCGTTGATACTCGGTCGCTGCTGGGCAGTGTAATGTCCTTAGAGTGGGTTCTCCCGCTGCGTTGTTTTTGGAAAGGATACGAATGCCACGAACTTATTACTGCTTGAAAATTTGACTTTTGAAACATTGCAGAATTGTCACTCCTACGAGCCCCCTAACACTAGAGGCATCTACTGCAGCAAAAGTGATTCGCTCAGTGCCTACGCGTGCGTCAGACACACCTGATCAATTTTCTTGAAGTTCGGTCGGAAGTACGCAGTAAATAGGGCTGATGGCAACTGGTGATGATGGCGAATACCTCTCTTGTTTTGAGGCCAGAATTCAAGACTTTAGAATTCGCGAGAGTAAGCGGCCGCGAACAGGTTCCTATGCCTAATTTGCGAATAATTGGGATCGCAAAAAGAAAGGGTTTTACGTATGCAGCCTTTAAAACGATCGGAGGACGAATCGTGCGATTCTCTCAAAGACGAATCCGGCCGTTGGAGTTACACACAATAGTTATTCGGCAGGGCGAGTGCACAAAAACTCATCAATCGTGGCACCGTTCGTGAGTTCCAGATCCACATAGTGGGGATCCCTGCTGAGAGCCGACGACTGCAGTACGTAACTCCGCACGTGTACGCTCGTCGACGTGGTCGTTGGGGCCACAACGCTGCACCGAATAATGTTCCCGGCATTCGCAAGCTGTTCGCCTTCGACAAGGCACCACTTTCCGTCGGCAATGTACTCCACTATAATATGCAATGGCACTGAAACTGAAACAAATAACCACGTCACAACACCAACCACGGTAGCAACATTATATAAGCATCCGGCTTAGCATTCCTTTCCTTCGCGTGTTTCCACTCTCGTGGAACGATGCAATCTTTTCGAACAAACGAGCATTCACGACGTAAATAGCGCAGTTTACCCGAAAACAAGCCTTCATCGTCGCGAGGATTCACGTTTCAACGTGCGCCGAGAGCAGACGACGTGCAGCGGTATCCCCCAAAATGATTTGCTGGGCTAGTTTACCCGAAAACAAGCCTTCATCGTCGCGAGGAATCACGGTATCAGCACTAGCAGTGTTTCCAACATCGGCCGCATAGTGGCGACTCTGTTCAATTTCGAGGCGAATAGGTGGCGCCACTCGTTTTCCAAAATGGCGGTTATAGTGAGGGTCGGAGATGCGTGCTGCTATACCAGTTGCTGAGTCTGTCTAGTTTGCTGGCTTCACTGAGTGACACAAATTATTCCCGTTTATGCGAGGAACTTAGGCTGTTATGCCCTCATGTCATCTCTTTACTCTGCAAAAAAAACGGTGTTTAGCGTAATATTTACGCCGGGAGACACGTTTTAGTTCAGAAACGAAACCGAAACTAACTTCTATTTTGTATTTAATTTTTCGATATTTGTGTTTATTTTGGTTTCTCTCCTACTTCAGGATGTGCCTCACAGCGTAATTATTATGCTAAAGATATTGTTCGGTTGAAGCTTTATTTTGTGACATGCACGTCCGACCCAAAAACTTAAAAATAGCTTGGAGAGTTAGTGTTTCTTTAAAGGGATACTACAACGAAATTTCGGCGCTCATTTTTTGGTCTATATGATGTTCAAATGAGCAGTATCACATCGAACATACCAATATCTTGTTAAAAAAGTCTCGAAAAGGAATTTTAAAACGAATTAAACGATTAGCAAAGAGCACCTGGTGGATGTCGCTAACGCCTCGCTTGTAATGCCCGTCTAGGAACCTTGACAGCTAGTGACGGTGAGTGTCTCGCCTCCGGCCACGGCGAGAGAAGAGGGGAAGGAGGGACTCCCCTCTTCCCGAGAACGCCTTTTGTGTGTCGCAGAAGTCGCTATTGTCCCCCTACAAGATTATAGAAGATTAAGCCGTCACTCAAAATTCGTACAAAAGCAGCCGCTTCGGTGACTGGAACGACTAGGCCATCCTCTCGACGTCAGCCTCGCCGTAGCTTTGCTCGTCCTGAGACGACCTACGTCACGATTGCGTTGGATGTCACGTGGTCTCCGCTGGGCCTTCTCCGAGCGCTTGCCAGAGTGGTCCGTTTATAACGAAAAATACAGCCACCAGGCTCAAAATACAAACGTGCGATTGTCATTTACAGATATTGTGGATCATATTCAACCTATTTTTGAACACGACGGGAATATTTCAAATTTCGTTGAAGTATCCCTTTAAAAGGGCCCTGCAATCCTATTTAAGCGTCCACCTTTTTTGCGGTTTCCACGTCTCTTGTGGTTCGGGCAACCCGGCGGGCACGGAGAGAGTAACTAAATATCAGTGCGTCATATTTTAACCGGATGACAAGGAAACCTCCTCCTCCTATGGGGGCGCCCCGTGGTGTCGAACGCGCGCGGCATGTGACGAAATCGTGACGTAGATGGTCCTGATCAGCCAAGAGTGAGCTGCCCCGTTCGCGGGCAGCTTTCTCTCCTCGGCCTCACCTCCTTTCCCCGTCTTCCCCTCCCTCCCCACATTCCTCGGTCACCGCAGTCCGTGGGCGCGGGAAAAGGTAGGACAGAGGACCAGGGACGTCATGAAGGTGGTTATTTTTTGCTTCTTTTTGTAATTTTAATATGCCTAAAACTTTTACAATAAAGCGAATTTCGAGAAAAAGAAAAGTTCACTAACATACTACGTTCAGTGAGCTCAGATTCGGTGCAAATTAAAAAACAGCAAAAAGTCGTAGAGGTAGCAGAATATTGTATCTGTTGAAAAAATCAGCATTGAGTGTTCTTGGAACCTTGTTTTACTGGGATAAAGGTCATATGAAATAATGACCTGCGGGCCCTTTAATAGGTTCTGGGAATTTAGATGATTAATTGCTTCAGCATTATTCCGAGAATAATAGACTCAATTCAAATTGTACGAAATATCGTCACGGGTGATGAGTTAAGAATATGTTCACAAAACGTATAAATTAAGAAACGCTGTTCTAACTACAAAAACCCGAAAACTAAATTCGTGTCGGACAGTAGAAGTGTCTGTTTTTTGAGGCAACACGTCACGCATAGGATTTGATATTACATCAAGTATTTATGTCTGTCTACATAAGGATGTTAGAGTTTTTTCATGTGCTCAAAAAGATATCAAAATGAGACCTTTCTGTTAAAGCTATTATGGTTTAATGGCCTAATTTTGTGATTGTGGCCTTTTTTGGTGGCCTACATTACGGCAATTTGTATTAATGATACAATTAAGATATTTTAATAAATAGTTATTGAAACTTTAATATAATTTGTTGCTTATGATCTAATGTCAAACGCGCGAACAACTATGGCAATCCAAAAGTTGGCAAATTATCATCACTGGTGCCCATTGCAGCATTCTTAATTAACAAGCTATAAAATGAACATATTCTAAATGTTCTAGCAAGTCCGAGAAATTCACGTAAAATGACATTAATTGTGGGTGGAGCATATGATGATATCAAAGTAGCGACTCTTGGAAATCAGCAAAACTTCCGAACTCGCCGCCAATCTTTCCGGACAAAATGTCCCGAATTACAAAAAAAAAAAAAAACGATTCTGTTGTTTTAATTACAAAACCACCCAGCCTTTCCTGTTCGAAGGAGCGCCCACCCGCTTGCACGTCTGCTCACTGCAGTACGCTTCATTGGCTTTGGAAAGCCGGTGAAACAGTAGCGAGTATTAGTTGCGTATACGAGCGAACGCAAGCACTTCGTGTTTGCGTTAGCGTTGCCTGTTCCACATTGCGCGTGCGGGGAGCCCAAAATTGCGGTCTTGGATTGGCGCATGGCAACGACGCGCATCCACAGCTTGAAGCGCGCCACCGACGCAAACGCACAGCACTTGCGTTTCCTTATATACGCAATATTAAAACTCTCTAGTAAGGTACAGTCCTAAGCCGGCTGCAGCGCTTCATCGAATCACTGAAGAGCATTGTTTCCATTCAGAAATCACTGCCAGGCAAGCCATGATCGCGAGCAGTTCCGCCGTGCCCGCTGCACAGGAGAATCGGGGGACCCTCACTTGAGCGCTTCCCGTTTCCGCCGCAAGGGGGCGAGCAACGAGCTAGCGGCCATTACTTGATGCCAGGCAATACAACCAATTATATGAAAGAAGCACACAAAAGTAGGAGTATTGAAGCAATTGTACGCCGTGCTCGAAGAAGTGTATTTTATGATGTGCTGCGATCATTACATCGGGTGTTTGGAGTTCAAATCGATATTTGTCAAGCGTTCGAACGCCCATTAAAAATTCAAACGTACCAGAGCACCCACGGCTGCTGAGATGGCAGCTTGCTCTCGTTGTGGAGTAAACGAAGGAACTGGCCGTTAACAACACCTTCCTCGGGGAAGCCCAGAAGTTGATGAATGTCGAAAAAATGCAATGTTAATGACAGCGGCTTTCCGGGGGTGAGCGAATCCCGCGTAGCAAAGCCTTCGAGCTTGTCGTCTGCTAAACCCAACTCGTTGAAACCGCCACCGACTCCGCGGTAACTCTCGTCTCATTGAGCTGCACTACACATTTCTTGCCTAGCGGAGTCACTCTCGACCACAAAACATTTATTTATGAGAACTGCGAGGCCTGCCAGTTTTAATGATTGTGCACGCTCTATTTGAAAGGCTTCTCGAAAAGCAGCCAAAACATCCCACTGCCGACAACAGCTTAGAAACGGCGCTTTTTCGCGTTTTCCCCATGGTGTCCCATACTATTGGTGGTGTCAAGTGATGGCTGCCGGTGGTACCACTCGCGCTTCGCGATCCAGCCTACTACAATAGAGATCAGTGTGCAAACATCGCGTTCAATGTGAGACGCTTCAAGGCACGCTGGCGAAGATGCCGACGTACGGATAGGTCGCACCGCGCAGATTCACAAGTGATAACATTGGGAGGGGAACGGCACACGCCTTGTCTTCTATATGGGGTATTTCTCGAACGCTTTCTATATCCAGGAAACGGCACCGTTCATTCTCTCTTGTCATTAGGAGCTCCGAACAAGCAAAAAATAAAGCGAACACAAAAAGAGACCATCACATAATCTGTTTTGCAATTATTGTGCCCCCTCTGCGTTCTGAAATCAAAGCGTGTTATACTAACGTCAACTACGTCTTCGATTCTTGGATAAATCTCACCTGACGTCCACCGGAACATAACAGTCCGTCAAGCCGACGTTGGGGCACCACGTATTTCCGGAAATGTCTGTTATTCACTCACTCCATGTGTGCAGCCGGAGCTAACAACCAGTTTTCAGTTGTGTAACTATTGCTGGTGCAGTTTTCCTTGTTATGATTTCCCTGCTGCCCTCTTTAATGCAACCTCGAGCTGCTGTATATATGGCAGCTTTAGCTGACAGAGTAGCGATACCTCTTTCCACGCGCCGCCTCTCCCCGCGGTTAGACCAGCGCAGCCAGCTGAGCTGGCTCAGTTCTTATAATTGCAACCGATGAAACCGGATACCGACAATAGACCATTTGCTGAATCCAACCAAGCGCCCCGGCCCACATTCGAGGAATCACGGGAACGGTGTTCCTTCAGTTCCCTAGTGATCTGTAATTTCTATATATTCGATGCTTACACACTTATGAGTGTAATCTGGGGTCATCCTGAATAATCGTAGTGCAGATTGCAGAGACCAGTCATACCACTTTTAAAATTTCTAGTCATTGTCGGCGTGTTTCACATCCTTCAACCTGAGCTGCAGATATCCCTTACATTATTACCATTCCCGTGATTGTTAGTTAAGCAGGAATTGCTTTAAACGCCGACAGTTCAAAACAACCATAAACAGAATTTAGCTTATATTCCTAACGAGCGTGTTGGTAAGATGTACTAGATCACAGAAAGTATAAAACATAGAGAGGACAAAACACAGACGACTATATTCTTTCAACTCACAACAAAGTTTATTGTTGTGAGTTGAAAGAATGTAGTCGTCTGTGTTTCGTCCTCTCTATGTTTTATACTTTCTGTGATCTAGTAAATTTAGCTCGAAGTCAGAGGGGCTGTTTATAGCATTTTAGCGTTTCTAAGTTAATACAATTGTTTTTGAAGGTGTACGACAGTTATATTTCTGTATCTCAGCCAGGCGGAAGCCAGGCACAGTATAAAAAAAACGCTGATATTGACGATAAATTTTAAAAGTGATAAGACAGGTCTCTGCAATTCACACAACGCTTATTTGGGATGACTCCGGATTACATTTAAAACTGTGTAAGCATCGAATTCGTCGAATTTCCCGATCGCTAGGGAACTGAAGGAACACCGTTCCCATTATTCCTTGAGTCCGGGCAGGGGCACTTGAGGAATCTAGCAAATGGTCGACCCGTTCTCGAAGTGGCTTTCGGATATTTCCAAGCGTTACCCGCGCACCTTTCGTTTTCCTTTTTTCGCTTCTCGAGTAACGCGAAGTTCGAATTGTCGGTGCGCGTCTCTGCGTGCGTTGAACATATGGTGAGCGAGGCGCTCGGAAATTCAGATATGCCAGTGTCGGTACGCCAACAACGCTCTTATGTGGCATTTACTCACTTTTACTGACTTTTTCCGCGTTTCAATGAACAGATGAAGATGTAAAATGAGACATACGATCCAGACGCAGCCGACGCTACGAGCTAAACTGACCAATTAGAGAGCGGCAAAAGCGCTCCATCATGATGTTCGTCATGTTACTGTACGTATTCTATCATCGCTGAACCAATCAACAGAAAAAGCGCAGTGACTTACGATTTTGACACTGCTCGATGGGTCCATTAGCTCGTAGCGTCGGCTGCGTCTGGACTGAAACAAAGTACAATAAAGAGTCCGCCAGGTGCCACTAGCAGCTTGGTTACCAAGGTGACCTCGAGGCCCAAAACGAAGATCACTAAGGCGCAACGTTGTTTGTATATCTGGGCCTTTTTGTGTCGTGTCGCTACGCTGGCAGATAAGGCTGCCATCCATATACAGTGGCTTTAACACAACCTAGACCGAGGGCAAGAAAAAAAGAACGTTCAGCCTTTTTCTGGTGAAGAAGCAAGGCCAGCGATGCTGTACTATGGTGGGAATGAAGTAATGGGCGGCCGCAAGTCGGCAAGCCAGAGTGGAAAGGCTGGAAAGGTTGCCGCCGTCGCTCATAGCTGGCGGTAGCTTTCCAGAGTTTTGTGTCATCATTTGTTTGCTGGCGGACACGATACTGGGGAAACTAGCCCTTAACAGCTCCACTGTAAAAAAGCACCAGTACCGTACACTTCATGAAACGGCTCTGACTTATTCATTCGTAAAGCGTTCATTAAGAAAGGAGGGGAGGGGAGGCGAGGGTATCGATGACTATGCGCTGTGGACGCTGGTACGAACAAAGAGGGGCGGCCAATTTGTGGCCGCCCACAAACTAATGGGCTGTTTTTTTTGTTTTGTTTTTTAATTTAGCTTTAAATTTATCGATTTTGGTAATTCTAGTTCTAAATCTAGCTACTTTTGTAGATTTTAACTCCAAACTTAGCGTCTTCCCCGTTCCGCCCCTTCCCCCCCCCCCCCCCCCAAACCCCCACCATGGGGAAAGGGGGTTTTGGAGGGGGGGGGGGGACAGTTAAAGGCCACCTAGGGCAGCAAAATGCAAAGTCCGCCTCTGCGTGTAGATGATATCCAGGCGGCCGGGTAGAGCTCTTCTTTCGTCATCCTAGGACCCAGGAGGCTGAATCCACCCTTCTAGAGAGCTGATATATGCGTCTTCAGTCGCGCTAGAATCCAGAATATTTTGATGGTTGTTCCTAGTGCCATTAAATAAGCTACGCTTCAGAGTAACAACACTTAGCTAATTGTGGCTTAAGATCATTGTTGCCCGTTATCTGAAATCACAGGAAACGCTTTTCCATCCTCCACAAATGTTTAAACAGTTCGCGACAAGGTAAACAATATTACATGAGCTTCCTAACACGGAATCTAATGCTGAAAAAGTCGCATTTTCTAATCATGACGATCGGCAGTTGCGTCTGCTCTGCAGAAGCACAAAAATGGCGGCATCCACAACAATGTCGGGGAACGGAGTGCCTATAATCAATGCGCACCTCATTTAGTGGCCCTAGTAGTTCCCTTCTGCAGGAGTCGGCAGGCGAGCTTCTTGATTGCCCGAACTTTTGGGCTCGAGCGTCTTGTTTTTCTGCATTCTGTGACCGCGTTCGCGATGGAATAGTGGGTTTTCTGAGTTGAGGGCAGTTCCGAGGCCGAGTTGAATCGCTGTAAGTTCGCCCCCTTCGGTGGAGATGTGTCTCGGGAGTGCAGTCGTGGCCGAGGAGCAGAGAGCCGGAAAGAAGAGCGCCGTGGTCTTCAAGAGAACCGGGGAGCCTCTTGTGGCTGCTTCGGTGTAGCTGGCCATGATGTAAGCGGAATCGGTCCAGGTCTCAACTATACCCGTTTACATCTAAAGAAAAAAGAAAGTTTTGCGCATTGTTCAAGCGCCGCGCGAAGTAGTTCTCGCAATATTCGGTTGTTGAAGGAAGCAATGCTTTTGATGTTGAAACGTCTAGGTCTTGGTAAGATAACATATCTCTAATCTAAAATGCACGTACATTTATCCGATTTCTGTAACATAAAGGGAAAAATTAGTAATGCTCCGTGAGGATCCGGACATTTTTTTACTACGTTTCTTCAGGTGAAACTGAGTATAGTCTAGACCATCATGGAGTGCGTGATATAACAGAATGTTACACCAATGTCAACGTTGTCTTCGATTTGTGGATAATCTCATGTGCGTACATAGATAGATGAATAGGGACAGGAAAGTAAAAACGAAGAGGTCAACTTTTCTAATGATGCTTGTCTGCCACTTCGTATTTGGGAAAAAGGAATGGGGATAAAAAGATACACGAAAGAGAGATCAAAGTATAAAGGGAATTCCTAGATTTGTTAAAGTTACTTCTACAGGCCAGTTGTTCGTATAAACTCTATCAGTGCCCTGGTAACCTTCAGACTTTCAGATGTTGAGCTCCATGGGCCTAGTAAGGTCGCCGTAGTTATTGTTTGGTCGGCAGGAAGGGCTAAGAATGTTCGCATGAATTTTGTTTGGGAGTTACAATCTTCACAGTGGCACAGGATGTGTTCAAGGGAGTGAACCATGAACAACGTTGGCACATAGGGGATTCCGCTTTGCTTATACGGTGCAGATAGTTATTTGTATACACCTTTGCAAGTGTAATTGCGGCTTAACCTCGAACCGCGCTCCGAGGTGAGGCGAACCTGCTGTCCAGCCAGGACGTTCTCTGCTTGTCGTACTATGTTGTCAAACGTCTCTCGCTAAAGCGTACACCACTGAGCGCAGAGAGAAATTAAAAAAAAAATAATTATAGAACATACAGATGTTGCCTTTGACCGCGAAAGAGCACAAAAAGTAAAACTAAATACCTAAACCAGTAACAAATCTAAATTTTTGAAAATAAATATCTAAAGCCTCAAAGCGATCATCAGAATGCGCCAGAAGCCGCATGGCCACTGCACCAACGATGGCTGCGCTTGCGGCAGCTCTGGCTTCCACGACGTGCTTGAAAGCAGCCTGCGATCGTTATAAAGTCAGCTCAACCCTTTAAAGATGCCCCGCCCCGTCTTACATTATTTGATGCTAAAATTCTGTGTGGATACCTCCTCCTGCATTCCAAAACAATACGTGTGTCGCGCCTTCGCCGATACACCTGACGCCACCATCTTGTCGTCGCGGAGCCCAAGGATCGACGTGCCCCTGATGCACCCCAGCATGAGGGAAACGTTACGCGGCGCCACCATCGCTCAAAATGGCAGCGTACTGGAGCCTTGCAAACGTGTATAGGCAACATCCAGCCGAATTCGGTGGATTAGGCACTGTGTTGTCCGCGGAAGTCCTCGAGGGTCATGCGCCGTACATCGATCTGAACGTAACAATGCGTCAAGCAGACATTGGGGTGCCACATATTTCCGGAAATTTTTATTGTTTAGTTACTCCATGTGTGCAACGGCAGCTAACAACAAGCTTTCTATCGTGTAGCTGTTGCTTTTGTAGTTTTTCTTGTTTTTAATTCCCTGCTTCCCTCTTTAAAAGGGTACTCCAAAAAGTTGTTGTTCTTTTCTTTTTTTTTGTTTGGGGGGGGGGGGGTTAATTAATTATTTCTTGGAACTCACCGGACTTAACCCTCTCCGGTATGTTATTTAGTATCGCGAATTTCAGAATAGTTATTGGGAAATCGCCAACCGAAAATGATGCTAAAACCAACATTCAAATATACCCGCGCACTTTGGTGCCGTGACGTCAGTGGAATGCAGGCTTGCAGGTCGAGCAGGCAGTCTAAAAATGGACCATGCCGAGTTTCGTGCTGCTACGCGGGCGCTGGAGCGAGCTTCGAAAGCATTCATTTGAAACCATAAAACTGCTTGTAATCAGTTGGAAACAAAGTCTACAGTCCAAGAAGTGAACCCCTGCCTTCCCCTGACGGCACTTTTTCACTGTTGCCAGTAGAGACTTTCACTTTGAAAAACCTCGGTGAGGACCAAACCTGTAAATTAAATAACTTCGCGAAATTTTTTTTGGCCCAATATTTGGGCTACTATTTCAGCGATGTTTGTTTGTGTGTTCTAATTTTCAGAAAAATCGAGGACCATTAAAAATGTTCGGAGTTTTGTAGCTGTTTGTAGCAATACTAGCGACACAAAACATGTGAAGCGACACTAGTGGTAGACCACGGCACGAGGCTTCGCATTGCCTCCGAGATTGCCGGGGTTCAAAAGTTTCTTCCAAACTGATGACATGCTTCTATAGGAACTCTAATTAAATAAAATGTTCGTAGTCAGGCACGAAATACTTTATCAGGAGGTCACTAAATCAGTCTCAGTATCGAACAATGTTAGTTTTCTTACGTTGTACCATTAAATAATTGACCCCGTAAGTGTGACGTCACCGCTCCAAACAAACCGTTGTTAGGGACACTGATGTGGACGGACACATCAGACAGAATTTCACTTCGCAAAAAAACATCGTTTAAAAATCGGGCGTGAAATGTAAACGTATAAAAAGAATATATTTGTGAAGCCTAGATTTCACACTTACCTCGACAGAGCTTTGCAAAAATCCACTGCTTCCGAAGGATTTGCGACGGCAACTTTCGGTTCTCGAGACGTTTAAAAATGCCTGCTGCAGATGACGAATTAATACAAAATGACTAAAGTATGCCGTCTGCAACAGTTTGAATCGTTTGCATAATGATACGATTTTTATCTTGTATTGATTGGGAACATGGCGGGTCTAAGAAAAATTGGGATTATAAAAACGAATTGTACTTGCGAGCAATACGGGATACTTTCTGAAGAAAATCATTACACGCATGCAAATCTGCTAAAAAAAGCAGTAAGAGAAGTATATATCTGTTTAGAATAGAAGTAGAAGCCACCGAGGGTCAAACAAACTTGGAAGGTTTAATTCAACACGTATAAGTCATACAGAAACCGCGACGTTTCGGAGGGGGACCCTCCTTCTTCAAGCGTGACATAAAGGCAGCGTCAGGACATCCTTTTTTTTATTTTGCTGTTGGCATGCATTCTAGTTCAGGGGCAACTATTTTCGGTTACGTACCAATTCGGCTGAAGTGTCAATTCGGCCGACGGGTCAATTCGGCTTAAAGTTTCGATTCGGCTGGACGCTCCAATTCTGCTGGATACCCAGTTCGGCTTAAAGTTTCAATTCGGCTGGACGCTTCAATTCGGCTGCATACCCAGTTCGGCTGGATGTTTTAATTTGGCTGGAGGCTCCAATTCGGCTGGGTACCCAGTTCGGCTGGATGTTTGAATTCGGCTCGACGTTCTCAATTTGGCATAATTCTCGGTTCAGCTGAAGCACCTCAATCTGCCTATGGCTGGCTTGTCTTCTCCTCATTTGCCTTGGCCGACCAAAGATTCAAATCATTACATTTCTGCGAGGTAGTCGAACTGCCCGTGTTCATTTACCATTTGTGTTTTTGTTGTTTCTTCTTGAGCTGCTGTGCACACACCAAGTCCGTGTTTCAAGGTGAAATGGTTTATTACCTTGCCTACAGACTAATTCACGAACGTCCGAGCTTCGCTTCTTTCAGTGTTGACCACCATCCGCATCAAAGAGAGGAAGTCCCAGCAGTTCCACTTGTCCAACAACTGAGGTGGAGAAAACAGATACAACCATCGGTCGCATGACAAAACGGTATAGTAAGGTTTCCTTTTGATTGGTTATTTTTAATGGGGTCAAGAGGCACATAATTGCACAAAAGTCACAATAAAACGGGGATTGTAACCAAAGAGAGCATACAATTTCTTACTTAATATTATTTCCAAAGGCAAAATTAGTTCTTCTTCTTCGTTTCAACTTAGTTTATCCAGCCATGGGTACATTGTTAGGTGAACAGAGTAGTTAGTGACCTTCTTTTACAAGCACCAGTGTCGGCTGAACGCTAAGCTTTTTTGTCACGCTTGGTGACTTACAGCAACAGCTGGTTCCCGTAGTGAACCCCATACTTCATTCAACAGCGCACTGACTAAATCAGACATGCTTCGGACGCTTATTCCAAAAAGAAGAAAACAAAATTAGTTCCGCGCTTCACAACACAGGTCTGTAAGATCCTCAAGGTTGGGTAAACGATGCTGATGACTCTTAGGTGCTCACGCCCTAAACAACGTCTGTGAGAAGATACTTTTCTTTATGATAAGGAAAGAGGGACATTGAAGACAAACAGACAAGACGGGCTTTCGACTTTCAACAAAACGTTTACTGGCTCGACTTCGCCTCTTGAAGCTCGACGTTCACTGTTTGAACGACATTGAAGATCAATCAACAAATCTGTGTTTTATTGTGCTCCAAACAGTTGGTAAGGCCTTAGAGGGTAACACTTGCACGAAGTGAAAGACAAAACACATAAAATATTTACATGCTACGAAGTAAGCACCGGTATTACATTTTTGTTAAAATGTGCAAATGTAGTAAAAATGTCCACGTTAAAAAACTTGGCACATATGAGCTGAGTCCGTGTCACCGAATGACTAGAATCCAGATTAGAAGGGTAAAAAAAAATCCGGGGTTCTATTTTGTTGCTGGGGGACATGAAGTGAGGTTTTTCTAGATAACAGGGAGTAATCTAACGGCATAAAGCAATTCATATAAGAACACTATGTCGCAAACTAGTTGTCTCTTCGGAAGAGCCGAAAGATCAAGAGTGTCGAAAACACGCACATAATCATGACTTTGCATACTGTCTTTGGTTATGATCCCTCTTTTATTGTGAATTTTGTGCAATGATGTGCCTCTTGGCCCATTAAAAATGACGAATCAAAAGGAAACCTTACTATACTGCTTTGTCATACGACCGATGGTTGTATCTGTTTTCTCCACCTCAGTTGTTGGACAAGTGGTACTGCTGGGGCTTCATCTCTTTGATGCGGGTGGTGGTCAACACTGAAAGAAGTGAAGCTCGGACGTTCATAAATCAGTCTGTAGGCAAGGTAATAAACCATTTCACCTTGAAACACGGACTTGGTGTGTGCACAGCAGCTCAAGAAGAAACAACAAAAACACAAATGGTAAATGAACACGGGCAGTTCGACTAGCTTGCAGAAATGTAATGATTTGAAACTTTAGACTGCCAAGGCAAATGAGGAGTAGACAAGCCAGCCATAGCCAGATTGAGGTGCTTCAGCTGAACCGAGAATTAAGCCAAATTGCGAACGTCGAGCCGAATTCAAACATCCAGCCGAACTGGGTACCCAGCCGAATTGGAGCGTCCAACCGAATCGAAACATTCAGCCGAACTGGGTATGCAGCCGAATTGAAGCTTCCAGCCAAATTGAAACTTTAAGCCGAATTGGGTATCCAGCCGAATCGGAGCGTCCAGCCGAATCGAAACTTTAAGCCGAATTGACCTGTCGGACGAATGAACACCTCAGCCGAATTGAGATTACACCCTATTTTCACCCTAACATCATCGGTTCGAGATCCCAAACTTTGTTTTGTTCAGGCTAGGTCAGGCGGGTGTACATTTTATTCCTGCTTCTTATGATCACACTCAGAAAAAAATCATTACGTTTTCAGTAAGACTCCCAAATAGCGAGAGTTGGATAAATACATCGGGTAAGTTATATAGGATTGTTCAAGTCACCAGGCTCGATCTAAAATGGAACCGTAAAAATCGATGCCGGCACGTAGCATGCATCTAAACTTTTCGTCAAAGGCGTACGTATTTTACAGGTCGGTTTTTTCTTGTAAAATTGCAAAGCGTAGTTCTCTTTTAGTAAACAATAGGGCCAAGAAACTTGCCAGGGTCTACGGCGGGCGGCGACCCTAGACGACCAAGTCCAGTAGCGGGGTGTGTTTGGCGTTCGTATTGATAGATGGCGTCGGGAGCAGCGTCTGAAGGTGCAGCCGACCAGCGAAAAATAGCAGACGACACGCAGACGAAATCCGTTGGCAGCAAAAGCGCCACCGTTGTGCAGACGCGTTGTTTTACTTTAAGCTTTGCTTTTATTTTTGGCATTTATTTTTTAACCGAAGGTACATTTCGAAACGATTATATTCATTTCAATAAACCACGGTGGTCGTGAGCCGTCGCGATAAGGAGGTAGCGCCATCTATCAATACGAACGCCCAACACACCCCTCTACTGGACCCCTGTCGTCTGCGTTGCCGCCCGCCGTAGACCCTGGCAAGTTTCTTGGCCTTATTTTTTACAAAACGAGAGCTACGCTTTGTAATTTTACAAAAAAAAAAACGACCTGTAAATTAAACCTTTGACGAAAAGTTTAGATGGCTACGTGCGGGCGTCGATTTTTACGGTTCATTTTAGATCGAGCCTGGTGACTTGAACCACCCTATATATTTGTTGCGGACAGTTCGTTTGATTACACAAATGTACATTGAGGCAACTTCTGTGCCGTCAGAACTTCTTGAGACGTATGCTGGCCTACACTTCGACGTTGATCAGTTAACACTGTTGTCGTGCGTGAATGGGACTTCACAGTGTTTTTACCCTTTCAAATATTGCGGAAGCCTTCACGGGCGGGCGTTCGCACCTGGAGCGTCGATCAAATCTATGCACGGGCACTCTTCGCCTCCCGAATCCCAGAGAATGTTGACTCCGAGAATCGAAGTTTCGTCGGTCGTCACTAACTTAATTTAACGCGGTCGCGTACTCCCTAGGAAAGAGCCACTGAACACGCGAAGCCATCGTGTCGTCTGATAACAAGGCAAAAGCCGGCTCTAAAACTTTATTGCGAGCTTTTATCATCGTTTTATGACTGAGACGAAAAAAAGTCTTCCCGATGAGACTATTGCAAAGAAACAATGCTTATAAAGTAGTCATTTGCTTTTCTGTCAGACAAATTCTAACCTCACGTCGAGCCGTCGTGCATTTGTCCATAGCAACGGCCATAGCGACAGTTTGTTTGGAGCAAAGCGCCATCTTGTGACATCATCCCCTACATTTCTGAAGCAGATTAAGAAGAATGGCTTTCGGTTAGTGGCGCTGCGCGATGGCGCTTAGGCGTAAAACGCGTGAGCGGCTTAACCGTGGCAACTGCGGCTAACGCTCTGAAGTAACGGAGCGGTAATAGGCGACGTTATAGTGTTAGCTACGGTTGCTATGGTAACGCCACTCGTAGGGGCGACGAGACGTGATTTTTGCTCACATGGCACGCGTCAGCATAGTCATCACAAAATGTGCTTTACTTTAGAGTAACTTCTTTTTATTTCGTTTGAATTCTTGATTCCTTAATGACCCTTTCTCGAGGGCATCACATACGTAATGGGCTGGTAATAGTAACAATTATAAATAAAAAAAAAAAACAAGAGCACAAAAAAAAGATCCCCACTCCCGAAAGATACATAAACAAGCACATAAATACAAAGAAAGGAAAACGCCAACAGGAAAATTACAAATAAAATTAAAAAAAAAATATAAACAAATAAAAAAACATTAGGGAACAATAGGTGCGAATGCTTTATATACAAGTCTAGATTTAAAAAAAAAAAATCGTAATTACGGAGTCGAAGTATCCCGTTGCTTTTCCTTTCGTCGAAAACTTCTTATTGAAAGAGAATCGGTCACGTGCACCAAGGTGTTTTAAAGTGCTTGCGGGGAAGCGGCCCCCGAGTTTTTGGACAAGACGTACGGTATTTGTCCGCTTTGCGTTCGGGAAACTGGTTACCGATTCTAAAAAAAGGAACGGATTACTTTACCTCAAAAGTAGCGAGTTACTTTTTTTGTTACTTCGACGACCAGATACACAAGTGTTTTTGATTCATGGTTAATTCTTGTTGTTTTTGTTGTTTTCAGTAGTCGTGAGTCTCGAAGTTTTTATCAGTTATGTTTCCCCGCTTCCTTAAGAATACATCTCCGGCGACACTAAAGAGTCGTTCCACTGACGCGCTGGAAGGAACAGCAGTGTTGTGCTTCAGGAAAAGCTGATGAATCTGGAATTCCCCTCTTTCTTTTGTTCTCTCGGCTTCTGAGGTTCTTAGTTGGCAATGGGCTCTGTGCCTTCCCTTGTTGGCAACCTCTGGTTTTACATTCAGTCTGGACACGATTCTAGAAGGGTATCGTGTCGCTGAGAGAACTTCGGTAATACTTTCGGCACCGCTAACTTTTTTTATTTATTTCTTTTATCGCGCAGCAGTAAAGCGTTGCCTGCGAGAGGAAGCTTGCGAGAGCAGTTTTTCAAACAAAGCACGACCAGAGGTTGTCTTCGCACACCTCTTATTTTCGTTGATATAAATCTAATCACTGCGGCGGGAACGCTTGGCGCATGGTTGCCTTGCGGGTCCGCCGAACGCACTGTGATTCACGCTCATGAACCAGTAGCGGGGTCGGACAGGGTTCGAGCTCTGATAGGCTCTCCCCCGTTGGTTTTTCCCACGCTACTCCTTTGGCTAGTTCCGTTGTTTGTTTGTTTTTCCCAGTCGGCTTTTTGGTAAATTTCACACTTGGTCCTACAGGATCCAATTAATTTAAATCAAATTGGCATTAATATTGGTTGTGCCCTCGAGGCGGTACCGATTGAGGAATTTTTATCTTTCAATCTTTTTCTCGAGCCTCGCTTTATCAAATGTTATTCAAAGCCCCTCTATCCTGGGAAATGAGGCGGCATTCATTATTATAGAAATGCTCGAGGCACGTGCCGCGCTCCACTTATGGAAGAACATGGCGTCTGAAATCGAGCTCGGTGGCGCGCTGTGCCGCCATGATCTTCCCAAGGGCTGCAAGCTGCATGTGCCTCCTGCATCGATGTACCTTGCGCTACTTTTGAAACATGAAGGGGCTTTAATGTTATTTTCGTTCCACCGCCGTCTGGTGTACGACCTGAGCAAGCGGGAAGTGCCCGGGAATTCACAAAGCTTTAAAGGGAAACTGAAGCGGTTCTGTATTTCAGAAAAAACATCGAAATCGTCCTCATTTGGCCTCCGGGATCACGAATACCGAGATTATTTTTAAATTTTCTGCACGGAGGCTGAAGAAATTATTTTTTAAAGTATCGCTGAAGGCCGCGCCTTCCCGGGGCGTGACGTCATACGAGGACTTTTCAGAATCCCTGCTGTCGCGCATCTTCAGCGCCTTTCAAAGCTACGCACGCGCACTCTTGCTATTTTCAAAAAAAAAAAAAAAAAAAAGTCAGAAAGACGTCACGACTGGGGTCAGTGCGGGAAAATACACCTGGCAAGCTTGCAATTGCACGTGCTGCCCACACGAGCGACACGCGCTTGGCTGCCCAAAGATCCTAGTATGACGTTACGATTGGTTGGGGTTTTTTCGGGTTTTCTCGCGTTTAGTTACACCTCCGGGGAAAACGAACGTGAAAGTCAGATTCACGGGATAAAAATACGCCAGAATGCACCTCTAACTTGTTTTTTCTTTTTTTTTTTTTAGGAAGTGTTTTAGTTTTTTGTTTTTTGTTTTTCAAAAAAGCACTGCAGCCCTAAAGCTTTTTTTTTTTGTTATGCGATTTATTATGGTGTCAGAAGACTATCCAATCAATACTTTGGTACGACGTCACGCATATTTTAATAAAGTAAAAAAAAACGCAACTGCACGAAACCGAAACTAGAAATATAGAGGAGGAGAGGGTTGACGAAAGTCACGTAACTGTGCAATTATTTTTTTTTCTTTTTTTAAAGCGGAGTTGTTAACGGCTAGGTTCCCCGGGATCGTGTCCGGTACCAAATGTCGACCCAACATTCTGGTTGCCGCCGTCGTTCAGAGATGACGGTAGCTGTCCAGAGTGTTGTGTTTGCCGGCTGCCTGCTTGCCACCGTCGCTCAAAGATCGCGGCAACCTTACCAGCCTTTCCGATCTGGTTTGCCGACTTGCGGACGGCCATCACTTCATTCCCACCATAGTACAGCTTCGCTGGTCTTCCTTCTTCACCACAGTGGAAAGGCTGAAAGTTTTTAGATGCGGAGCATCTCTTGCTCGGGTCTATGTCCCGCGTCCGCGATGTAGTCGGCACTCGAACTACGCACGCGCAACTCTCCTCCTTCCCTCTCTCCAACAGCTGCGCGTTACTCTCTCCGCTCTCTCTCTCTACCAGCTGCGTGCACTGCGCGTGCGTTGGCTTCTCCTCACACCGCGCGCGCACGCGCAACTCTCCTCCTCTTGTCTCCTCTCCTTCAAGTGTGAAAAAAATAAAATAAACGGCGAGCGGCGAGCGTTCCAACTTTCTCTGCCGCGAGCCGCGACGAAGGCTCGCGTAGGGGGTAACGCTAGGGCAGTCGGTGGCGCCATCTCTCGACGTCAGCACGCAACTGACTCTTTCCTCGGAACCAACACGATGCTCCGCATCACCCCATGGTTCCCCTCGGGAAGATGGTGTTTTTTAATCAGCGTATTTGCGATTTTTAGAAGTCACAAAAAATATTGGTATCATATTTTGTTTTTATTTTTAATATTGCGGCGTGTGGCTTCGATGACCCAAGGCTTTTATTATTTTAGAAGGTTGTGTCTAAACCAGACTTGTACGTAATCCGTTACAAGTAACGGAATTACTTGTAATCTTTTACATTTATCAGTAATTTAGTAACGGAATAATTACATACTTTCTAGAGTAATTTTAAAGTAATTCCCTTACATTTTTTACGTAACGGATTCCTTGTAATCCGTTACATTTTTTTTTTCAGGACCAACCCCCCCCCCCTCCCCCCCCCCCCCCCCCTTCGAAAGAAATTAAGGGTTATTTTTATTTTGGGAAAGTCGAGCGCAGTGGCACTGTAACGCGAATTGACCAGCGCCAAGGTTGGCTTGGCACTCTTCAGTTCAGCAAAGCCTTTGTTTTCTTTTTGCAACACCAAGCCCCTGAATTTATTTTTTTTTAGACCCTAACAACAATGTCAAAAAAATCCAAATAAACATTTCAACAACAAAAAAAAGGAGGGGGCAAGTATATCCGCTTTTTTTTAGTCCCTTTGTTTTTGTTTTCGCGATCGAAGACGGGGAGAGGAGGACACCAAGTGATTGTGTGCCTCTTCGAGAAGCTCGAGGCGGTAAGTGCACAGACACGAATAAAGAATGACCTTCACGGTTATAGTGACTGCGACGATTTTCATAATGTCATAACACGATACAACGTCCGTCTACCCTATAATCCCCTAAAAGAGATGTGATAATATGTAAAGGTGTTATTGCCACAAGCATCCTCGTTCGTTGCTGCACACTTATCATCTTCTCTTATAAACCAGGATGTATTTTTTGCTGTTTCTTTCACATTATTTGACTCTGTTTTAAAAGCTACCTAATTTTTTGTAGTCCATTTCTAGGGTTGGCCCACTTTATTTGTGAATTCCAGCCAGGTTATCTGCATCTCAGTCACCCTATTTGTGAGTCAGCTTTTAGCGAGCACTTCGAAAATGGTAATAGTCTTCCTTTCTTCTTCTTCCTGTTTCTACCCCAGCAGGACGCATCTTATCTCAAGAAGATATTTTCACAAATAAAACATAATGGTGGCTGATCTAGACTTGATATTCTGGGCATGAGGAGAGAGTGAAACTCGTGAGTGGGGCCATTGCGCGGCTTAGTACTCTGCCCTTCGCTGCCCATAGCATCAGCGGACGTCTCTCTGGAGAACACCGGAGTAGACTGCAGTCGGTTCGTGCTCCGTGCGTTTTTGAACGGCACCAAGAAAGGTACACACGGCAAACGTGCATTTGCATTTCCTTGTTTTAACCAACGTTCTAATTAATTAATGTTTTGAGTGCCCTTTTTTGTATTATATTTATATACTGGCACCTTTTTTTATTTTTTTATTCACCAACGTCTCAACCGAAGCTCGACCTGTTCAGAACCAACGGAAGAAGAATATCGAGCCAAACCTTATTTATTATTTAATTATCACCTTACTGTTACAACTATGTTTTGCTATTGTCTAGCAATATATGTCGGTATAGTAAGATGGACATAAATCAATACTTATTCTAGCTTTGGCTAGATGTATGATGACTTCCACAGCTTCGCGATTTAGACACTGGAGAATTTTAGTAGATCGGTCCGATGACTCCGATAACGATACCCGATATCCCGCCGCCGCCTTTGCGCATGCATCGTATCGTTATCGGGGGCATCGGAGTTATCGGAACGATCTTCTAAGACTCTCAAATATCAGGCAACGGCTGCAACTCCATGGCTTCGCTGAAAAAGCTCAATGTAGAGCATGAAGCCTTCGTGAGAAACAATATGGAACTCCCATCCAGTGCCTCAGTTCAGAGGGTGTTCAGCGTAGCAGTCGACATATTGAGTAAGAAATAACGCAGAATGTCTAACGAGACTTCCGAGAGTCAGCTATTGCTCAAAACAGTCAAGGTCGTTAAATGGAACAAGTTGCAACAATAAGAACTTGAATAACCCTCTTCCCTTTGTTTCTTACCCGAGGACAATAATGTTGAAAGTAACGCCACGAAAGTAACGGATTACTTTTTGGGGTAACGGTCAGTTACTTTTATGGGAGGGTAATTGTAATTGTAATAAATTACAATTTAGCCTTGAGTAATTGTAAATGTAATTCCTTACTATTTTTCAGTAACGTGTACAAGTCTGGTCTAAACCATGGAAAACGGCACGTGACCACGGAGAAGAGAGTGAGCGCGACTCAAACGGGCCAGTTCTCGATAGGCGGTTTTCGGGCAGAAAGAAACCGAATTTCGAGCCGCAAATGGCGTTCTGGGTAGTTGGGCTCTCATATGTCAGGTGAAAACAGAAACCTTGGCGAGCATAACTACCCTCTCAGTGTCCCTTTAAGGGCGATTCACACACTTGCGTTGTGTTCAACCGACGTATGGGTTGCTATGACAACAGCTGCGTCGGCTCGAACGAAACGGGGTGAAAACCGGTTCTGCTGGAGCCGACGCAGCCGTTGCCATGGCAAGCCGTTTGTCGCAAGCCGTTGCCGTTGCCCTCGCTCGGACTCGATGAAGTGCCCTTTAGGGGCTGTAGAGCGCAGTCTCGACGTATCCGCGAGAGACCAGAGCCGCACGAACATGGTAAACAGTGACACCAACAGCAAGCATGAACGGCATGATCTTTTCTATAGTGAACGGGACATTGCACTGACTTCTGACGAGCAGCAAGCCTTCTTGACCCTTTGAATACTGCGTGTCCCAGTTAGTGTGGAATAGACTGCTCTCCGCCTTTTCACTGTGATATGTCCGCGGTACCCAGAGCACGTCGGCCTGTCCCAGCTCACACATTGCGCACGAGCACTGCGTCACTCTACTGTCTCACCAAACACCGTTCACTCCTAAGCTGACAGTGCGGTGAGAGCTAGGCGCTTGCCGGACCAATCAGCCGCCTCCCTCTCATCACCTGCCACCATTCACTGCGCGTGGGTATGCGCGAAGGAGCCTGATCACGTGGCAAAAGATAGGAGCGCGACTGGCCCAACGAGCCCGTAGCTTCCTCGGGACTGTCAGCTTAGGGTTGAACGGAGTAGAGCCTCGGCACCGTACTTGCGATAGCAAGCCCGGAAAGACGATGAGCGCTGTGGCGATAATGTTTTGGAGCTGGTGATCGGCTCGATTGTTTCGTATCGTAGCGTCTGTCGGGAGTCTATAGGTGCACTTAAAGCGGCGGTGCAACGATATTGAATTGGATTTTTTTTTCTCGTGACACTTTAGTTTGCTGGCAAAAATGTGGGGCCCAAGTATACTCGCACGCAACGCCATTCACCGAGAAACCGTTTTGTTGCGACGTCATTCCAAAGACTGTGTACTGTGTTAATTTATGTGTTATGTTTCATTGGAATCTTGTGATTGTTTCCTTTTTGGGCCCTTCTGAACTTGAAGAATGTTTTCATTCTAGATTTAACTTTGTGAACAAAGCCCTGTAAGCGCGGCGCTGTCTTGGAGCTGGGGCCTTGTCAAGCTGCACGTGTTGCAGCTTTTTGCCCCAGCTACCATCTTTCCTGGTGATTAGATAGATAGATAGACAGATAGACAGATAGATAGATAGATAGATAGATAGATAGATAGATAGATAGATAGATAGATAGATAGTAGATAGATAGACAGATAGACAGATAGATAGATAGATAGATAGATAGATAGATAGATAGATAGATAGATAGATAGATAGATAGATAGATAGATAGACAGACAGACAGACAGACAGACAGACAGATAGATAGATAGATAGATAGATAGATAGATAGATAGATAGATAGATAGATAGATAGATAGATAGATAGATAGATAGATAGATAGATAGATAGATAGATAGATAGATAGATAGATAGATAGTTGATTGATTGATTGATTGATTGATTGATTGATTGATTGATTGATTGATTGATTGATTGATTGATAAAAGCGAGCGTTTTCTTTCAATCTCTCCTTCGCAAAACCCGATGACGTTGCGTGAGGGTCGCAGTATCCCTCCAGTGGCGGTATTGGAATGCGGCTCGTAGATCGGACCCGAGCATTGCTTGAGCACTCCATTTGGGCTCGTGATACTCAACAACTCGACAAGCAATCGGGTAGTGGCTCGTGTCCAATCGCGGCCATGACGCCAATAGGCTTCCTGCGCTGAAGCTTTGAACAAACTGTAGCGCCCTCATTTTAGGTAGTACAAGCTCACCTGATTGACCCTAGCACTACTTATGGCACGTTGGTTGAGCTTTTTTTTAATTCTGTCTGGTGCTGAGGAACGAAAAATCACCTTTGGACGCCAGAAATCTGCCAGACTCAACGCCGCAAGACAATCAAAAGTGGCAAATTCATGACACCACCGCTAGGGTACGCGTCTCTTATCTCTGGGTTGTGACTTCAAACCAACTGTGAAGCCACGCTCTAATTTTTCTTTTTCTTTGTCATGTCTACTTTGGAACGCGTGGAACGGCAGTTCTTGGCTCACGCGCTTAGCGTCTTAGCTTTGACGGCGTTCGAATTTTTGTTGTTTCTTTGCACTTTCATTGTGATCTCGCGCTCGGCACCAGAGCTGGCACGCTTCTGCATGCGTGACAGTTTGAGACGCTAAAGTTTGTACTACCCAAAGCAAGGCCTAACAAGTCCCTTTTCGCAGCACCCCTGGGGAACGCAGGAGGCCCATAGCCAAACCTAGACAATGTCCGGAACTCAGCGCTTGTCCTGTGCTTTTGCCGACCTCAGCGCGTGGCTACGATCAACATTGGCGGCATATAACCGGCTCCAGATCACGTGGCCACTTGTTCTGGCTGCGAGTTGAAGAGGTGAACGCTGCTCGTTTTTTTTTTCTTTTCCTTTTTTTTTTTGCGACGTTTATTGCGTAGGAAGAAGAACGAACGCGTGTTTCATTGGTCGTAAACGTAAGGGATTCGTTCAAAGCGGCATTCGCGCAAAGTACAAAAAATTGTTGCATCGGCTTTTTAATGAATGTGTTTATAGTGTCATACATATTTAAATTTGCACTTGGGCACATATTAAAATAAGATAATATTAATAGAATTCCTTTATAATGCGTAGCAGTAGTTCAGGCCGCGGCTGCGACAAAACTTTTGGTTTGGAAGGTGCTTTTTGAAGCGCAGTATGTTTAACTGTGACAACATAATTCACCATGTTTTTAATTAGAAAGCAAGGCAATGTTTGTAAAAAATATTACTTAAATTTAAAAAAATCTAATTGGACGTGGCATTTCCTGAACTTTTTACCTTGAGACATGTTTGAAGGGCTGCCAATAAGTACCATTTATAAACGAGAGCAACTATTTATCTCACGATCATAAATTTTGTTTTTAAAAAAATTATATGAGAAAAAAAAAATGAATAGACAAACGTCAAGACGTTACGATGTAACCATTCACGAATACTGGGTGAAAACGTCACAGCAGTCAAATGTGTGCCTTTCAAACCCCTATATTTTAGACGGTGACAATATAATACAACACGTTCTTCATGAAAAAAAAAAAATACGGCAATATGCTGTGTAGTGTTTCACAAAATTTTTATTTAAAAAAAATTGCGGAAGGACGCTTAAGCATCGCCTTTCCGTGCAAGCGTGTCTGCGTTGCCATTCCATTTTCGAACGTCGTCGGAACGCGGAGTCATGGACTACGTCGGAGCTGAGCAAGGGGCCATATGCTTTGCGGCTGTGATAGAGTTTTGGATCTTCTGCTGATTATCGGTTTATTCTGCCCACGCTACCGGCGAGTGACTCTTCAAAATGTGCGGCATTTCTACACACTGGCATCAAAGTGCGGCCGTGCCGCATTGAAGATATCAGGGAACCTTTGTGGCAGCATGGCGTCCTGAGCGACGTGACTGTTATGGGGGTGTTCCAGATGGGGCACGTCTGAATTGTCCGCCTCAAGTCAAAGCTGAAAAAAAAAGAAGAAAAACTGATGATGTCTGGCAAGTCTGAAGTGAAAGGGGGTTGGTGTTTGCCGACGACACACTGATCCGCGGGAGGTCCGACTCAAGCTTCGCCGGGTGCCCTTCGACGTGCTTAATGACGCCTTGAAAAGGACACCGGAGGAGCTCGGCGTGGTGAGAGGGAGATAACTCGCGAAAAACGGCGCATCAGCGGGTTCGACGGCGTCGAGTCGTCGACCCGGGCGGCGCGCCTGCAACTGAAAGAAGGCATGACGCTGGAAAGCCTGCCAGTTTCAGTTCACCGGAGGCCCGGTACTCGAGGTTGTTCAGGGACGTGCTCCGTTGTGCCTGTGGTGCAAACGGTCTGAACACATTCGTTGCGATTGCAGGGCGCCTCGCTGTAGTGAGTGCCGTGGCTATGGTCACGAACGCCAAGCCTGAGTTCGATCCTACGCTCGCGTCGCAGGGGGCTCCAGGCTGAGGAAGACACGAACGAGATTGTGATGGACGAAGAAGAGGGGAAACAAGCGGTAGCGCCCTCGACGCTAGCGTCTCTGGCGCCGTTGTCTTCGCCGGCAACAACAACAGCTAGCTAGAGATGCGAAGGAAAACCTGACGGAAAAATAGTATCTTCTGTGGATACAGCGCCCACCGAGACTCTGACAGCGAAGTTGCAGGACACCAAGGGGGATTTCGAACACCCGACAGGTTCGAACTTCGAGAGCGGCTTCGGTAGAGGAAGCGGAGAGGACGTTTACGTGCAAGGAAAAGGAAGTGATGCCGGAGTACAGCCCCAGCGAGGAAATGACCTTGAACTCGATGACTTCGCAGCGGCGACTGGAGGACCTGGGTGCAAGCGGTGCTGCCTCCAGCGAGCTGGCACTGCGACGCCTGGAATATGATGTGAATGGAAGTTCGCCAGGGAAAAAAAAAACCCTATACGACACGCAGCCGCTGGCCTTCCAGGTATCGTGAAGACCGGGTGTCACAATAAGCTGGTTTCCCCGTTACCTCCCTGCGTGGCGAGTGTCTGATTGTTGGCGCAAGGTCATAAGCTCCTAATGTTTTGAGACCACGAAACAGTTCGAGGTCGCACTGCGTATATCTTAAGAAGGCGCTGTCTGCAAGGCGCAGGCAGTGCCAGCTCAGATGGTTGTTCTTGGAAAACGACCTCGACGTGACAGCGGTCCAGGAAACCAGGATTGAGATTGAGGAGCAGACCGAGCAGCTGGTGCGCCAATTTAAGTCGCGATACTATGTATGCGTAAGCCAAGCGGTTGGGAGGTCGGGAGGTGTAGGCATTCTTCTGAAAAATTCGGTAGGTATTATTGTTGAGAATGTTGCTTCGCGTGAAGATGGGAGGGTCGTGTATTGTGATATTTGCTTGTGAGATCAACAGTTCTTTGCAATCTGTATTTACGCACCGACCGGAAAAAACTGTCAATCTTTTGAAAGTATGCTGGAATATTCAAAGTACGAACGATCGATTGCTTGCATTGGTGGGGAATTTTAACAGTAAACGTGCTCAAGAATACAGGGACCCTCATGACCACGGGGCGATAGCAGTGGCGATGTTGGAATGAACTGGCAAATCAGCATTACTTGGAGGAAGTGGCACATTGAGGAAACACCGCGAATGGCGTGCAGTTTGCCCATTTTCCAGGAAGCAACTACGCGCGACTATACAAAGCATACGTGTCAGTTGAGCTTGTTGCACTGTGTGAACACTATAGTGTCGCGCAGGTGTGCTTTAGGAACCACTGCCTGGTGACTTTCCGGTTAGGATCAAAAGGAAGTGACCGACACCGATATAATCGGCACAACTGGAATATGAACTTGAAGCTTTTTACCGACAAAGGGTTTAACGACAAGATAAATACACGGAATAAAAATTTAGGAAAAATCGGCGGGAGTGATATGAGCGCAAAATGAGAAGAATTCAAACGAGTAGTTAGAATGTACGTTATAGAAATATCAATCACTCTTAAGTACGTGAAAGAAAGAGAGGAAAAACAGCTGCAAAGAGCTTGTTTTGAAAGAGTGTAAATCCTCACAGTTCTTTATAGATGACATTATTAAAATAAAGAGCAAGCTACAGCTTATAGATACCGAGCACTACAGAGGCGCCATAATACGCTCCCGGGCAGAAAAGTTTCTCGCGTGTGAAGCACCAACAAAGCGAGTGTTAGCCACGGAAGAAAACTACGCCCGCGCCAACGAAACGACTGAAATTAATTAACAGGATCCTGACCTTAGCATGCTCGAACGTGCATCTCTTGAATTCTACGAAAGTTTGCTTGGTCACAAAACCCCAAAAGAAGATGGGTTCAAAGATAATGTTTTACCCCTTCTGCCAACGATAAGTAGTGAAATAAAAGAATGGTTAGAACAGCCGATCCTGGTGGTTTGGGTGTTGCCCAAACCACCAGGATCGGTGGTTTGGGCAACACCGGGCCCTGGTGGTTTGGGTGTTGCCGTTTATAAAAAGTATAAAAAATATTTAACTCGTATTTTGCTACTAATGTACCGCGAGTGTTATAAAACAAAGTTTTCCCGCATTCGTTTTGTTTACCCACAGAGTCATCCTCCAAAGTGAAGAGCCGATTAAACTCCGTAAAGTGGCAAAATACTGGCGGATTGCTCTAGCGAATACTGACTATAAGATTCTAATGAAAATCCTTGCGAGAAGAATGCAATCGGTGATTGGGGATGTGGTGGAAGGATATCAAACGTGCGGTATCAAGGGACGTATGATTATGAGTAACATACACGTTGCGCGTAGCGTGTTGGAACTATGTTATGCTTATTTTCGTAAAGTTGCTCTGCTGCAAGTCAATCTTGAAAAAGCTTCTGATAGAGTGCCCCATGATGTCCATTTCTGCATTCCAAACCATGTTGGCGTGGGTAATATTTTTTTTTTTATGAGTAACAACGGCGTTTAGTAACTGTATTACTAGTCTTGTAATTAACAAACAAGTAACTAAGCGCATATCTGTGTTATCCTCTGTCCGGCAAAGATGCACACTCTCCCCGTTGTTATTTGCTACACACGAACTCAACTCTGTGGCGTCACGGCGCGGTGGTGGCGCGTGGGGCACACTTCCGGTCTGGGACTGTGGGCAGAAGTCCCCGTGCCAGACGTGTATTCCTGCGTTGTTTTGAAAGGAACCAGACAAAAACCTGCCTTCTCGTCAAAACGCCGCGACTGGGGCCGTACCAAAAGAGTTGAGAGAGGTTTGAAGGTCAGTTTTCACGTACTCGGTTCGTCCGAGAATGTGGATATGTGCCGTGAAAAAGGAAAAGCTGACGCCGTCGGACAACGATCGCTTGGGCGGGAAGCACTTTGGGTTGAATTTACGGATACTTGTGGTCATCAGATTTATTTGTTTTGTTCCAACATGAACGCCAAAAAACCGTCAAGTTGTGCCGACCACCTGCGGACTCCGTCCAGTGCGTCTTCAAGTTCAAACTACAGTGGCTTAAAGGGGGTAGTGTAGTTACCGCGTAGCCTCCACCATGCATCGGGAACGGCCGCTCCTTGGAAGACGGTAGGTGGCGCTTCGATCTGCAGCTTCGTTCGGGTGCCACACCGGCCGGCAGATAGAGGCACCCTAACACGCTTCATAACTAATATAAATACATCAGAAACAATTATCTGTTTCCAGTGAACTTACCACGGCATGATTTGTGTTCGTAGGTGAATAAAAATGTGAAACTAGCAGACGACAGTGCTGCGAATCGGCCGGAGCTGGCCGGAGCCAAGCTGACCAAGCGGCCAAGCCGGAGCCATAGCCGCAACGACGGTGCTGCAAGCGCCAGCGCCACCCGCGACCGTCTTCCAACGCTGTGCCGCTTCTCCGGTTTCGTTCGTTACACTACCCCCTTTAAGCCACTGTATTCAAACGGCGGCCTGACCGTTCGAACTGTCGTCTGCTCTTTCAACCGTTTCTGCTTGTCGTCTGCTCTCCTAGACGACGCCGGCCCGTAGACCGAATGTTGACCCGGTACTTGCGATAAGAAGTAAGTGCAGGCCTCAAAAGACTGAAGTTTGAAGGTTGGTAAGCAGGCTCGCTGTAAACAGTAGATACAAGGAGATGTTGATCATTGTTACTATAGTCCGTTGCAACCTAAGAACGAAGGGCGAGGGTAAGACGGGCCGGGGAGGAGGAAGCAGACGGAACGCTAAAGAGAGGAGGAGGTTTCCCCCTCTCTTCTCCAGCGTTCCGTCTGCTTCCTCCTCCCCGGCCCGTATACCCTCGCCCTTCGTTCTTAGGTTGCAACGGACTATAGTGACCATCACCGACTTCCTATATCACTTGGTCACCGATATCCTATATGCCTATATCACTTGGTCCGATTCTGCTTGCGACTTCAGTATCGTCATCGACCATCTCAGCTACGGTTCACGCTTTTGCAGCCCGAGTGGCGTCGCGATTGAAAATTGCGAGCGAAATCTCATCATGCGAATCAGGCTTTAGCGTACATACTGCGGCGTCCACGCGGAATGAATCGCCAGATGTCACATTATTCACGCGAAGTTTCGCGGTGCAACGAGCCTCGGTAATTTCGCTGACGCCCCTCAAGTAGTCAGGCATCGCCAGGAAGACGTATACAATCAACAATTCGAGCGCGAAAAAGGGCAGGGGGACTCACACCGACGCCGACAACATCGCATTTCAGTGGTTTGTTTATGGGCGACGGCGAGCTTCTTGCCCACACCCCCATCGCGCATGCGTGGCGCCAGTGGCGTCCGCTAGAGGCGCTCCGGTTTTTTTGCAAACGTGAGTGGCTGTATAATTCTTGAGCCCTATACTGCCTAAGTGTCACAAACAGTGAGAACATACGTCGTTCCATTTTAAGTGCGTGTGATGTTAAAATATTAGCGTACGCAGATGATGTTGCGATTTTTCGTTGCGATAGAGAGAGAGAGTCTCAGCGTCTGTTCAGCTCACTAAAGCATTCTGCGCCCGAACAGCCTGTGCCGTGAACTGGGTGAAATGCTTGGGGATCTGGCACGGCTAGTGGAACGTGACTCCGCGTGTGTTGGAAACTGTTTAGTGTTCCAGAATGGCAGGCACAAACGCATGTAGCATGCACAAACACATGAATGCAACAAGATCGGGATATCTTGTTGAATGCCTGTTTCCCGTCCCACTGTATCACACTTTGTTCTCTGACAGTACGGACCATGGTGTGCTTGCCCGCGTGAAAAGAATGCCAGTTTGCAGATCTGCGAAAATCTTTTTCCTTAAAACTGCACACAAACACACTGCCAGTAAAGACATGGTTAGCGAATAAGGGCATGTTTGTACCATGGGGCGAGGATTGTTTTTTATGCAAGAAACCGGAGACCGTGAAGCACGCGTTCCTGGACTGTTGGGATGCTATCCTGTTCTGGAATGTGCTCCCCCACCATCGAAAAAGGTCTACCGCTCACGGTTTGCCGAATACGTTTCTAGTCTGTGGAGGGGACGTCCATCTCGTACGACCTCGTATTTGTACTTGGCCTGCACGTTATTTGGAGATGTATGATGGCATTTCGTCATGCGGATCTCGATAAAGTAAAAAGTTAATAACTGCATCAGTTACTACCTTTTTAGGACCGTTACTACCTTTCACTAACTATTTACTACCACAAACGCGCGATAAGTATATAGTAAAATGTTAGTAAACGCAGCAGTTACTACCTTTTTCTGACCGTCACTAGCTTTTTACTAGCCATTTACATACCCCAAACGCGCGGACAAGATGGCGGCGTCTGCTGCATCGCCGATTGCCAGCGTTAGCGTTTTACTTATGCTTTCGGAACGCAGGGGGAGGTATCCACACTATATATCGTAGCATCGAACACTGCAGTAGGGGGCATGTTTAAGGGCTGGAGTTGACTTTATAGCAGTCGCAGCCTTCATTCCAGCACGTCGTGGAAGCCAGCGCTGCCCACTGATCTCTATTGTAGTACTCTGAATCACGGATCGATGCTTGTCTTGCTGGGGTCGAGTGGCACTCCACCGGCAGTCGTCACTTGACAGCGGCTAATGCATGGTACTCTATGGCAGTGGTGCTCAAATGGGGGTCCGCGGACATTTTGGGGTCCGCGAAGGCATTCTAGGGGTCCGCGAAGCCCTGCCTCATCAGTCAAGCCCGGCAATAAAAGTTTTATTTTTCGAGGTTGAGAAGAAATGTTTCAGTTTTCGCGGGAGGTTTCTCGTGTGTATGGCAATAAGAGAGGTCTACTTCGCGCAAACCCTTAGTTATATCCATTTATTAAATCAATATTATATTTAACTTATACTTTTCCTCTCCTCTCATCACGAACGCGGTCCTCCATCATCTCCGCCGATCCACAAGGGGTCCGCGAAACATCGATGGTTGAGAACCACTGCTCTATGGGAAAAACGAGGAAAAGTGCTGTTTCTCCCGTTTAATTCGACGGTGACTAGCGCCACCGGGATTACTCATTTCCAGTTTTAGTGTTTGTTGCGCCTGCCATCTGGTGGTAAGTGGTATAACCACACTCGCCTCTTTGTTTTCACCGGAAACCGCGTGACTCGTTGCATTTCTGGTCTTCTGTCCCGAGGGGGAGGGAAGGGGGGGGGGGGTTGTGCGGGTAATTAGTTAGAGTTAGTGAAATATACGGGTTCTACTTTGAGGCTAAAAACAGTTACTATTTTTTGACCTATCACCCGTTATTAGCTTCACCGTTACTACTTTTCTAGTAACATATATAACAAGCGGTTACTAGGTTTTACGTAGTAAATACAACTAGCTTTTTTTTAAGAGTGCATTATTTCAATGAGAATGTGAACTTGATAGCAGCTCTGTACCAGAAAATATGCCCGGAACTGTAGTGGTTGCCGGCCTTTGTGAAGCTGTCAATGATAGAGAATTTTAACAATTCCCACCACCTCTCGAAACCTTGCAGGCGGCGTTTTATCGTCATTTTCACTAACGTCGTTTTTGCTCAATATATTGTTTAACATACTCAAGTGAAATTATCGTGCATTCTGGCTCTTTGCTCACTGTCCAAATAGAGCAATAAAAAAAAAAAGTGTCTGCGTGGCCTAGTGTCTGGCTCGCAACCGAAGGGTCGTAAGTTCAATCCCACTCCGCCTAAAATTTCTCGAATTGTTTTTCTTTAAGGCAAATTAATTACTTATCGGCCAATCAGGATTTACCGGTCCGACAGATGCCGACGCGGGCCTTCCTGCGACACGAGCTTCTTAAAGCATATCGCTTTCATGTGATATTTTAATTGCACATTGAAGCTGCGGAATTGTTTTTTCTTCGTACATGTTTGAAGTGCTGTGTATATTTTATTTCAATCTAGAGCAACAAGTTATATACAGACGATAGACCGTTATGTGAATAATACATTTAGAAAGTTTTAATGCTATATCTTCAAAACACTACAAGATACAAAATAAAATATATAAAGTAAAAAGGTAAAAATAGCCATGGTTGTGCATTTTAGAGGCTGTACCTATTGTTTAGAGATATGCACAAATTGTTGTAGCCCTGTAGACTACTATCTTTACGAAATATTTCATTATTCTATCACTCGTACTTTGTCAATTACGTGCAGTCAAACCTGGCAAAAATCACAGAATGCCTAATGGCGTTTGCCGCTCTGATGCAGTCTAAATTTTCCTTTCTCGAGAAATAATTTTTCTTTCAAAACTCTTTGTGATTTAGCTCCCTCTATACATTAAAGAGTAATGCATAAAATATGAAACGAAAAAAAAAATGGCTACCGGACACGTGTGCATGCTCTTATCTGAACCGACCCTTAGTTCCTAATAACATGCAGCTCTTATCCTTGTGACGAGATATGGTGTCCTTGCATACATTAATACTCAGCACGTGCCTTGCGTTGTTTAAGCAAGCATTCCTTCTCTCTCTCTCTCTCTCTCTCTCTCTCTCTCTCTCTCATAGAGCCAATAAAACAATTTAGAGATAGACAGAGAGACGGGGAGAGAGAGAGTAAAGAAAGAGAGAGATAGAGAAAATGAATGAAGGTAGTGGAGGGAGAGGTCCCATGCATTCGAATGTCTGGGGAACGGCGGGGCATAGCCCCGGACATCAGCGGTCCCAGTTGGCGGTCTCGATGGGCCCATATCGCTAGCGACGCATTAATATGCACAAAGCAGCAGCAAAATATCACCTGTATTCTCTGTACCTTGTTTTTTTTTAGCTTAATTTGTAGGAAAACACCGGAATCGCGCATACTGTATACGAAACTAAGTGAACTTGACAACCGCTTGAGCAACTTCAGCTCGTCGCTTCAAAACGAACACACCTAACCTTTCGTCTGCTTCTTTCTTCGCTGTTCTGACGCTCTCTTTATCGTCCACTCTCTCGCTACCGCCGGTCAGCGCCCAGGATTCGCCGCGTTCTTCTCCCGTCTGTATCCCCCTCCTCTCCCTCCCTCCCTCTGTCTTGTGTTGTCAGTTATTAAACTGACGGAGGCTCCTATCTTTAGGTACGATGACCTACTAGACTAAGAAAGTTACCGCGCAAAGGTTATATGTTATTTCCTTCGTGCTGCTGCCCGAAGCACGAACGTAGCGGTTACAGCACAAAGATCTATTTTTTGTAGGAGACTTCGCTATTGATGCCGGCCTATTGGCTTATTTGCCTTAACCTTTATTCTCGATATCTGTCAGGTGTTTAGACACGAAAACTGATAGCAGCAAACGTATCGCCTCTCTCTGAGCTTCTAGGAACGATAGGGAGTTTTCGAAGGTCCTTTGCGCAGTCCCACCACGTTCTATCCAGCGCGCTACTAAACCCGGAGCTCTGCGGACAACGCTATAGCGGAGCGCATGCGTAGAAGTAGCGTTTTCGTTGCGGAGGGCGTTACGGGAACGGCAGAAACAATATACGAAAACGTCCCTAATGTCTAGACGGGATTGCTGGTGAAGTGTAGAGGCCTGAGTAGTGCGGACATTACCTGTGAATCCGGCAGGATCTCAAGTTCAAGATGACGACGACTGGCGACGGGCAACGCGAGTGCTAGCCGCCTTCCCTTCGTCATCATCCCCGCGACAAGACATTCAGGTCAGTGCTTCTGCTTCTTATGTTTATCTTATGCTGTGGCTACTGTAGTAGATTGTGAAGCTATGCCGGCCACTGACTAACAGCATCTTTTGGAGAAAGCCTCAATTGGACTTCGAGATGCGTGGAAGATCGCTTTTTTTTAGCAATTATTCGGTCAGCTCTTTTTTTTTTTTTTGCATCCCTCCTTTGTTTGAACTTGATGCTTAATAAGTGCAAAGGCATGTAGTGAGTGAAAAGTTCAATCAACACCCCTTGAGTGCGGTAATGTTTTTAAGTACCCCAAGCTAATTATATATTCTGAATCCCCGAGGCTTGTACCTTTTCCGAAATGCAATTTAGTATCGCGAAATTCAGAATAGTTATTCTGAAATCGGGAAATGAAAATGATGCCAAAACCAACATTCAAATACACCCGCGCTTTTCAGTGTTGTGACGTCAGTGGCAGGCAGGCTCGGCAGTCGACCAGACAGTCAAAAAACGGAATATGCCGAGCGTTGGTTTCGTGCTGCTGCGCGGGGTGCCGGAGCAAGCTCCCAAAGCACTCACTCGACACCGTGAAACTGCTTTGAATCGGTCGGGAACAAATTCGACGTTCCTAAGAGTGAGCCCCTGCCTGCCTATCGCTGGCTTCACGTTTTTCAATGTTGTCAGTAGAGACCTTCAGTCTTGAAATACACGATGAGGACAAAAACAAATTTCAAAGAACTTCGCGGGAAAATATAATTTTCGCTCAATGTTTGAGATACTATTTGAGCGATGCCCGTCGGTGTCTTTGTCAGATTTTCAGACAAATCGGGGACCACAAAGGAAAACGCAGTTACCGCTCATTCACACTGGAAGCGGATCCGCGTTCGTAAAGTGGTTGCGAACGCGGTTGTATAAAGATCCAGTGCAATTGCACTGCGCACTCGATGTCATCAAGTCAAGTGCGCGTGCAATTGCACTGGATCTTTATACAACCGCGTTCGCAACCGCTTTGCGAACGCGGATCCGCTTCCAGTGTGAATGAGCGGTTACAACCCTGGTACATACATCATGCAAGATACACGGTGCTTCTCTACAGACATGACGACAGAAGTGTTTGCGAAAGCATTTCAAGCATATGTTCGAAGAATGTTTGCGTCATGCATGTACACGCTTAACACATGTCTGCAGACGGTGTTTTCATGACCAGCAGAGAGTTTTAGGGAACCGTTTTTGCACATCCGATACGGTACGATGGGCCCTCGGGTACGAACTGCGCATGCGCTACCGCAGAAGACTCGCACATGCGCAGTTCGTACCCGAGGGCCCATATACCGTATCGGATGTGCAAAAACGGTTCCCTAAAACTCCCTCTTCAAGAGTTTTACGGTTCCTGGTTCCCTATACGGTTCCCTAAAACTCTTTAAGAGGGAGTTTTAGGGAACCGTTTCTGCACATCCGATACGGTATACGGTGGGCCCTCTGGTATGAATTGCGCATATGCTACCGCAGACGACTCGCACATGCGCAGTTCGCACCGTTGGGCTCATCGTACCATATATCGGACGTGCAAAGACGGTTCTCTACAACTCTCTAGTGTTACGGCACCGTCATGCAGGGAATAAACACGCCTAAGACAGTGTCTGCAGGCTGTCTTTTGTATGATGTATTTAGAAGGGGGTGACCGCGCGGTTTTTACAGAACAAAACGGTTGTGCTGAAGTTTTGACGTCACTCGAAGAAGGACAACATGTGGCACGTGTTGAGCACGAGTTGAGCTTTTGGCTGGAGAATCGCCATTCAGCGAGTGAGAACGCGCGCACGAGTTCCAGTCGACGGACCCAGTCAAAATAGTCTCTTGTCGCTCGTTTCAGGGTCGTCACATTGTGTCTCGACGTGTCCGTGAACGCTATCGTGTTATCGGTAAACTACGTGTACATATCAATTTAACGTCACGAAAACAACGCACGCTCCAGATAAGCTCCATGGCAGCGGAGCCTCCAGGTATACGTTCATTAAGAGAAAGTACCAATACATCGAGGGAACAATTATTGTTAACTACTGAGGATTCCGAATTTCGGTACGTCGCGATCAAAGTTTCGACGTGGTTTCGACGGCTTTATAGCACCCTCAACAAAACCAGTGTCGACATCTTCAACTCTGGCATTAAAATGTTTAGGTCTTCGCCGACTCCTATTTAAATATTTATTGTGCATCTCAAACAAGGTATTTTGCGGGGGGTTCTATGTCAGCTATATTAAATTTACATAATTCTTTATTTCGTTTCGAGTTTTAGTGAGACTGTCTATGTTAATTTCACCTTCTTAGCGGTTCTGTGTTTTCCTCTACAGCGGAGTTGTTAGGGCTAGTTTCTCCAGTATCGTGTCCGCCAGCAAACAAATGATGACACAAAACTCTGGACAGCTACCGCCATCTATAAGCGACGGCTGCAGCCAGACAACCGGTTTGCCGGTTGTCTGGTTGCCGCCATCGCTTATAGATGGCGGCAACCTTTCCAGCCTTTCCACTCTGGCTTGCCGACTTGCGGCCGGTCAATACTTCATTCCCACCGAAGTACAGCTTCGCTGATCTTCCTTCTTCACCAGAGTAGAAAGTCTGAAAGTTTTTGTTTTTTTTTTCCCTTTGAATTGGTGTTTTTTGGTGTCCAATTTCAATGCCGGAGAGAAATCGGTGTTTATCGGGCTCATGTTGTAAAGTGACCCTTTATTTACCGGAAAAAAAATATTATAATTTAGAATTCATAAATTACAATATTTTCTTTAGTAATGCTTGTAAAGATAAGAGAAGAGAAAAGAACGAGGCAAGGGATGTGGTTTCGATAGAAAGCAACAACCACAAGGACAGTTCAGTGCAGCGCTGTATTCCAGGTCAACGAGGAAAATAAAGTTTGTGAAGATTTCTTCCAATAAACCTAACGTGGTTTGTCTTTTGCTTTTTTTTTAGGGGCGAAGCTCCTTAGGGGCTAGCCATGTCCGCCCGTCCGTCCGTCCATCCGTCCGGCGTCCGGTGCTCGTGCTCGTGAGCTCACGTGCTCACGTGAGCACGTGAGCACGTGAGCACGTGAGCAAAAAAAATGATGAAAAAATGATGATAAATATGTTTGCGCAGTCGACAGGATTCGAACCTGTGCGGGGAGACCCCAATGGATTTCTAGTCCATCGCCTTAACCACGCGGCCTCGACTGCGGGACGAGTAGGGGACTTTGAGATGCGGTAGTAACTCAAGAGCTGGAGATGTCATGAATGAAACGTTGCATTTAGCCGTTCAACTTCTATACAGGAGAGGGGCGCTGCGGTCAAATGCGTATATAATCGCGTTAAACTTTGCATGCATTGGCTTAACGTTTATAGACGAGAGGGCACTGCGGTCAAATGCTCAAATGCGTATATAACCACGTTCCATACCACACATTCTCTTTCTGACATGGATGAAAACGAACGAAAGGCTCGGCATGCTGCGGCTCAGCGTCTATGCAGACAAGCACCACAAGAGCTTCGCCCCAATCAACATCATTCACCACGTGGAGATGCGGTCAATTTTTTAAAGACAGTTTAGACTTGAGTTTTTTCGGTTTTTAGCGATGCAGAGAAGACCGCCTCGGGAGTTACTTTTCGTTGTTTATTGGTACATACCGAAAACAAAGAACCCTATTTGTAACCCACATAGAATACTGCAAACCAACAACCTTCAGCGGGCATCAACATTTGCAAAAGCGTAATCTTTTTTTTTTTTTTTGCATTACAGTCAAGGCAATTTCGCTGTTCTTGAATACATAAAATAAACTGGTGAGAATGATAATAATCATAATAACTATTCTGATCATGACGATGAGGATGGTGATGTGACGTAGAGACCCTTTTTCACATCAGTGTATCAACTCTTCACCATGGACTCCTCAACAAGCTGGGTTGTGGCTGCGGGTTGCTGTTGGGCCAACTTCTTCAGCTACGCCATCTTTCGGTCTGCCGCCATTGTCTACGTGGCCATTTTGAATTCGCTCGACACCACCAGGGCGGAAGCGGCGTGGCCGCTCACCATCATGGGCATCCTCTCCTGTGTCGCAGGTTAACGATATGCTCATTGTCGTTATTTCGTTTGATCAATATTAATTAGGTAACTATCGCCATTTTTTTCGACATATACTTAAGTAAAAGCAAATATAAGTACAGTAATAATAATAACAATAATAATAGCAGTTGTATTCGCGTTAAAGTTAATATAAAATAACGAGAAAACGAAGCGGGTTGACTATCTTTCATGTCAGTAATTCTTCAGTTGTACTATAAAAGTGGACATAAAAGACATTATCAAATAACCGCTCTCTATAAACAATAACGAAGTTCACGTTTGGACTACTTTAATTACGCAATATTTCGGGGGGGGGGGGGGGGGGGGGGGCGGGGCCCATGGGGCCCGGCTCCCCCCCCCCCCCCCCGAAATCTTCTATTTTGCTGGGACCTCCTCTCCCCCTCCCCCTCATACAGCATTTTGTCATGGGCGGGCCTCCCCCCCCCCCCCCCCCCACCCCCCGCGAAACAAAATTCTGGCTACGTGCCAGAAGGGGGATATACACATGTTATAGAAACAAGAAAAGGAAGAAACACAAGCTAATTAATACATCCATGTCAGCTCATTAATCGTACATAATGGCAAAAAATACTAATAACAAGAAAACTGAATCCGTAAGCTTGATAGAAGTAATGTTAGTGTACTGTACTGTACTGTTACCACGAAGAAAGAAAGCTGCGATCACGAGCGTCGATGGTGAAGGTAGTTTATCTCCCCGTATGTAGCACACAAGGTGACACATTTATCCCAGCGATGAATCAACTGATGGATACTTATTGGTTGTATGAGAACTCATTTCGGCTTTGAGGAAGCGTTCCACCTCGACATTCACCTCGTCCATCGTCCTGAAAACAGTAGCCACGTCGTGGGTTCGTCATAAAAGGAAGAAGGCACAAGTCGCTGGGTGCCGTGGACGGTGAGTACGAGGGAAAAGGCAGCATCTTATAGGCTAATAGCATCCGCATCCGTCACCGTCCGTTGCGGAGAATTAGCTGGTGCGTTGTGGTGGAGAAAACGCATCTCGGGACGCTTGATGGCCTCCTGTAACCTAGTCAGGAGGTCCCGGAAATATTTCTCGGTGGATACTTGGCCTTCGCAGATATAATCGAATAAAACACGCCATTGCAACTAAAACAAAACAAATAAAAAAAAACAAAAAAAACGTTAATCATCATACATTTTTGCGGTGTTGAATCCGCGTGCTTTCACGGTCCGCTATGTTTCTTCGTCTAGGGGCTGTAATAATACAGCTGACACTCAACCACGGTGATCAGGTGAGCGGGGCTATTTTCGTTCTTCGGAGTCAAGTGGTGCCGCTTGGTGGGACAATCATGATGGCAGAAACGTTCGAGAGAGCAAAGAAAGAAAAAGATAAGGAACAAAAATGTGCTCGCGCCGGTAGAGAAGGCATCGAGATGTCGTTGATTTTGTTATTCGGGGACTTACACTTCTCACCCAAAGAAAAAAAAAAAAAAACAAGTGTTGCGCATTGTTCATACGCCACGTGAAATAGTCCTTAAAAGATTTTGTTTGTCGGAGGAAGAACGATACTTTTAGCGTACGTCTCGATAAGATAACAAATTTTTCTAATCTAAAATGAACCTACACATATCCTAATTCTCCACATAAACAGGAAAATTAGTAAAGCTCCGCGTGCAGCCGGACTATTTTTACTGTATTTCTTGAGGTGAAAACGAGTATAGGTAATGTTAACGAATAATCTTTTTTTTCTTTTTGCTTGAGGAATGGTTTTAAGGAGAAATGTAACGTCACTCTTCACCTTCAATCACGTGACGCAGTGAAGCTACGTCTTGTGACCTGGCGGCACCCGATCACGTGACGTAACCACGTGACTCCCGCCAAACCCTTGCGATCGGAGAATCCGCTCACGGGAGCTTGACCGACACCCAGTGGAATAATCGAAGCCTGTGAACAGATTGTACTACTTCCACGTCACTTCCTCACACTCTGATGCCGCCTACTCGGAAATTGGGGCCAAGCCCGACGCCGAGTGTCCCTGGACGCATTGATTGGACAACGGGGATCGGCCGAACGCTGACGCGGCGCTTGTATCGAATCTTTGTGTGCGCTTATCCTCACTGTGACAACGCCAGAATTCTAGTGCTTCTGCTTTAATTCCCCGATACCTTGTTTTTTTTTTAATATTTATTTACATAGAGTCCTGCAATGCCGTTCGGCATTATAGCAGGGGTGAGTACATGAAATACATTAAATTCTAACAAAAGCATCGAAACACAAACAAACTTCTATAAACGGTAAACACATCCTTCAATAGCCAACCTATTCCATTCTTCTATAGTTTTTGGAAGAAAGGAAACGCAACATCAGTACGGCAAAAATAGGGTCGGATTTTGCTCTGATGATCCGCCCTTTCTGATATATAAAAAGGATTTCTCGACTGATTAAAAGGTGATTGTTATATATATCATGTAAATATGTTAACCTAAACATTTTTCGGCGTTCAACTAGTGATTCCCACTTTAAATTAATCTTCATGGTGGTGACACTTGCCCCACGTTGGTAATCATTCAGAACAAATCTAGCACACTGATTTTGAATTTTTTTTCAGTTTGTCTAATAGGTTATTGTGATGGGGATCCCACACAAACGCTGAATATTCAATACAGGGGCGAATAAACATGAAGTACAAAGTTTTTTTTTTTTTTTTAATTTTGCATGAACCCTGTCGAAAATTTCGTCGTATAAAATTAAGCATGTGTACAGCCTTCAGAGTATTTCCACGTGAGCTTTCCACGTTAAATCGCTAGACAGAAATGCACCCAAGTGAATTATTTCATTCTTTAATATGTAGGTAGAACCAATGGAGCTTTCCTTTCGAGTAAATCTCACATGAAAACATTTTTTTTAACGTTCAGATTCATTTTCCAATTGTTGCACCACATTGAAATACTGTCGAGAGCAGCCTGTAAGAAATTTACATCATTCGTATAATTAATTACTCTATAAATAAAGCCGTCATCTACAAATAGTGTTGCATTTGATTGTATTTCATTATTAATATCATTTATATATACCAGGAAGAGCAAAGGGCCCAGAACAGAACCTAGGGGGACACCAGATGCATCACCAACGTAATCGGACTTCTCGCCATTTAGCACAACGCACTGCTTTCGTTCTCACACATAGTCCTGGAGCCAACCTAAAACATTATTATTAATAGCAAGTAAGGTAAGTTTGTAAATTAACAATTCATGGTTTACGAGATCAAAGGCTTTTTTGAAGTCCAAAAAAAAAAAAATTTACTTCATGTCCAGTATCCATGGCGCCCGCCAAAAAGTGAAAAACGTCAACAAGCACAGTGACACACGATGCTCCAGATCGAAACCCATGCTGATCTCGGATTAGGAAATTATCTACAGTATGTTCAAGTGAGCAATAAGATTACTATAAATCACGTGCTCCATACGTTTGCAGCATATGTACGTTAGAGAAATAGGTCGATAAGTTTCCACGCAGTTCATAGATCCTGATTTGTGTATCGGTACCACATTTGCGATTTTCCAGTCTGCTGGAAGCTTTTGATCCCTTATTGATTTTTTGTAAAGCGCACATAAATAGTTCGCCATCTCCACGGAACAATTCTTCGATATAAGTAAGTCACTTTAAGGTCCACACGCAGCCGAACTACGAGTTGACAAGACCAATCAAACGGCGTGATAAGCGCAAGTCATCATGTTTTCCCTGCACATAATTGGTTGAGGGACGATAGAACACGTACAGACACCTGGCGAACACCATGACGTTATGCTTTTGGACGCTGATTGATTAGTTCAATCGGCTTGTAGCGTTTAATGCGTCCCCTAAGTTGAAACGAAGTACCAACAGAGTATAGGGGCTTAGGGCGATAAATTGGTATTCCGTTCGCCAGAAAGAGCGACCCCCCCTTGGCTGCCGCCATCTTGTATAATTTTGACCACTAGACACGTGACCGTACTAAATCCCGAGGCTTTTACGCAAAACTGAGTTGAGATTTCTATTGCGATCGCTGTAGAAGAACATGATAAACTATTTTTTTCAATTACTTTGGCCTCAGAGATCAGTTTCTAGCTCTGATAAAAATCCAAAAAGCAGCACCGTGGCTGACGGCACCGTGGCGGACGGCATCATCAGGCATTGCGAAGCTGCCCGAGTTTTTGTCGTAAACGCACATTTTGGACTTAAAACAAACGAAACATGACTTATCTCGTCGGTACTGTTATTAAAGATCAATACGCAATTATTTAAGCGCGGGACTTTGTTAAAATTTAGACGTAAAACTATAAGGTCACGTGTCTAGTGGTCAAAAATGCGCAACATGACGGCGGCCAATAGGGGGTCACTTTCAGCTGCCAGTTTATCACTCTTTGCGAAGTACAGACCTTTCCAGCCCTTATGAGCCAGCTGAAAAATGCTGATTGGCTGGGCTGTGGACGCCTGCGCGGCGTCTCATATTTCGTGAAAGTGAGCTACTGCGCACGCTCAGAACGTTTCCACAGCCCAGGAGACAAAGATGGCAGCGCCCAGAAAGTCAATTATTGGAAAGGTTTACAGGTGGTGTCGGTTTGGCGTGAATCTTTTTGTTTTTCGTTTTTATTTACGCAAAGCGTTTCCAATTTCTGGGATGAAATATTGCGTCACTGTCGGATCTACACTGACAGGTCCCGTGGTGGGATGGCTCGCCACGCGAGTCCCAGTGTGGAAACTGAGCGTTTCCGGGTGCCTGGTGGGAGCCCTGAGCATATCGGCCTGCTTCTTTGCCAACGGCACCTGGTTTCTCATCGCCTCCATTGGAATCGTGCACGGTGAGTGTGGGCAGGGTCAAGATCCTTCTACACTCCATCTCACTCAGAGAGCCTTGATTTAGGAGAAGAAGCAACTGAACGAACGGAAAGCGTTTGCAATTAAATGACGGTCGCCTCCTGCACAAGTTGGTAACAAGTCCTCATGCGTTGCGTTCTCGCATCACACGGAGGAAAGCAGGCGGAACGGCGGAGACGCTTAGACGATCGACGCCTTCGTCCCTCTCTCTCGTAGCTCATTTGAAAATGCGGTGAATAGACCAGCTGACCCCGATAGACCTGTTTGAAAAACTCTGAAATCTAGGCACACTAATCTCACCAGTAGCACGCAGCGCTTCGGAAGCCGCAGATAGGAGAGAAAGGGGATCGGTGGCCGAGTGGGCTACCACAGAGCCGTGCATACAGAGAGTTTGGTCAACGGGATGCGCGGGCAGAGCCAGGGCGTGCACCAGACGCAGAAAGTGGGCTTGACATGCTCTCTTGGCCAACCAGAAGTCTAAAAGAATCCCCTAACAGTGGTAGCGAGAAACTGTTTTATTGAAAGGTATGCTGTTGGTGTATGGTTTTAATAAGCGCGTAAGAGTGAATTGTGGTAACCTTTCATGGTTGAAAATATGGTGCACGTGATGTTTCGATCATGATCATGCAGAAAGATGTAAGAAACGAATGCGCCGCTCAACTTTGTTTTCCTCGGACAGAGTGTGACCGCTCGGACGGCAGATTCCCGGCCCTCGGCGCTTGGCGTACTGATCATGTCGATCGTTCCACTAGTCGCACTCTTCCACCATGATTTTGCATGAGCGTGATTGAAACATAACGTGCACCATATTTTCAGTCAGCGAGAGTTACTCCGACGCACTTATTAAGTTTCTTTCTCGCGACCACCACCAGGGTAATATTTCCGGCTTCTGGTTGGCCACATTTGAATTTGTGAAGACAGCCTGGAACACGCCCAGCCCGCTTTCGGCCAATGGCGCTTCCTTATTTGTCTCCTATACTTCCCAGCGAATGGCCAAACTTTCTGCATATACGGCTCTGGGCTAGCGCACACCAGCTCGGAGCACGAGGAGTGAAAGCACACGCTGCAGAACCCGGGGAGTTCATTCCCCACCCCTGCCCGTTTCGATCTGGATGAGCATCGTACCGGCGTGCGGTCGTGTGTCACTATTGCGTGATGTACGTTAAAGACCCCTGGCTAGCGGTTGCACTGCACTGGCTAAATTTCTCATCTACAGCTAAGACACCAAACGCCTATTGAGGCTGACTAACTTCCAGCTGTATAAACTTAACATACACACAACATTATTATTAAATGGGAGGGAGGGGAAATTCATTTTTCTACAAAGTTTAAGTTGCAGGCTAATGCCCGATAGGTACGAAAGCGGCGTCTGTGATCCACAAAAGGGTGTCAGGGCAAGAGAGGTATTCCTCCTTCCCCTCTTATCCAACTGTTTGCGTTGCCTCCTTGCCCTGTACCTTCGGTAATGCTGCCCGCAACTAGTGATATAGAGTATAAAGCTCCGTACTTTCACTGTTGCCGAAATCATTGAGACACAACGTAGTAGAAGTAGTAGATAGGTTAATTATTGTGCCGTACCGCCGCTGCTTCCTTTGGGCGCTACATACCAGTAACGCCAGCTACTATAGATCCTACCTATCTTAGCACTAGTACTGCAATAGTTCAAGCTCTTGGTCCCCCTTAGAAATTCTTGTTCACCATTAAATCTAAATCAACCAACCAACCAACCGAGCGCCTTGTGCCAATAAACTGTGACCTTTAGAAACTTTAAGGGAAGCAGAAACGTTAAAAAAAAGGTAATGCTTCTTTCTGATGTAGTCTTTGTTTTTAGAATCTAAATAATATTATTATTTGTTTTCAAAACAACATTAAACGTGATTGAAAAAAAAAAAACGAAAAATGTGCAGCCACTCGCCGCCCCGGACGTCATTGGTTGGTCGAGCCGTGATGTCATAAAATGAGCAGGCGCGATTCTAATTGCATCTTTCGCTCAACTATCAACTAGAAATCCTTAGCTCGTTTCGTCTCCGCTTCGCGTAAGTTCCTCGGATTCGCTCAGGTGCCTGCATCTTCTATAGAAAGATGCTTGAAACTGCTGGACTGGCAACCATTTACTGAAAATAAACCTCTTCTTCTACACCCATTCGTTCCGAGATAGGAAACTAAGGGGTGTGAAAGAAGATCTTCAGTAAATGGTTGCTAGTCCAGCAGTGTGTATGTCCACATTTCTCTCTCTCTCTCTCTCTCTTTCTCTTCCTCTCTCTCTCTCTCTCTCTCTCTTCGCGTATATTCCTACGTTCAGCTGGCATCTCTCAGAAGCATGAATCACCAACTAGATCAGTACCGACGATGCACGACGCTGGCTCTGCGAGTCGAGGAGCACGTCCGAGAAACCTTCGTGACGTCATGTTTTCCCTTCTCCTTTTACGTCCCTCTCCCGCTCCCGCGGAGAGGGTGGTTTCAATGCAACCTGAAGGGTGTCCATCTAGGTGATGCGGACATGAAATAGCCTACTTTTTGTGATATCCGTGATGCTTGGAGTAGGATTAAAACAAAATCAAGTGTTTTTATTCAAATTCAAAACCGCTTCAGCTTTCCTTTAAGGAAGGATTAAACATTAAAAAAAAAACATGACGGCACATCTTTCAGTTTTTAAAACTCAAAGTTAAATTGCGGTGGACAGCTGGCTTATGCTTAACTAGATTGCTGATCTGGTCTTTCTTTTTTTTTTATTTCAGGCATCAGCATGTCGTTCACCAATCTTTGCAACACAGTAGTCAAAGCTCACTTCACCCAGCGCAGAGCGCTCGCTTGTGGTATAAGCCTTGCAGGACTGACCGTGTCGGGCCTGATCTTTCCCCCACTGCTCCAGTTCTTGATTGAAAACTACGGCCCGAAAGGAATGTTCCTGGTGACCGGAGCCCTGATGCTGAATGCCACTGGGGGCGCACTGCTGCAACGCCTTCCGCCAGAAACGCCCCGCAAGCCTGCATCAGTCCTTAATGAAAACACGAAGAATGACACTTGTTTATACAAGACAGACTCAAATAAAAGCGACATCCGAGAGTGCCCAAATGATAGCATGGCACCTGCATTGACAACTGAAGACGATAATTTCCTAGCGCAAAACGGCTTCCCTCATAAAAACGGGGCAACTCAGGGAGTTTCTCACCCCCTAAATATTACGCAGGCCCTTTCGTCACAATCAAAATATGGGAAGCAAAACGAATCTCAAGAAAAAGAGTGTGTGAATCTACACCATGCACATGATGACGTCGACGGTGTAGATGACGAGACGGCCACCTACTGTATGGAAAGTTCCAGTAATCAAAACAAGTTCTCCTCGCCATCGTACCTCAGACACCCTAAATTTTACATCATCGCATTTGCAAGCTCGGTCGTCGTTTTCAACATGTCTACGTACTCAACGGTCACTGTCGACTTTGCAACCGACAGAAATGTTTCCGAATGGAACGCCGTCTTGCTTCTCATGATGTACGCGATTGCCGATTTGGTGTCCAGGCTGGGATCTGGTTGGTTTACGGACAAGGGATTCCTGGCGAAGAGCTCGATGATGACCGCCAACCTTTTCCTCTGGGCACTGTCTTTATGTGTGATGCCATTCTGCTACTCGTTCTACCTTCATGCCATTCAAGCCGTCGTCGTAGGGTGGTGTAACGGTGCTACTCTGATCTTGATCCCAGTGTTGCTCATGGAGCTTGTGAACACCGACAAATTTAGCGAGTGCTTCGGAGTGGCGCTCCTGATCTCTGGAATACCACTGTTGCTGAGACCTGTCTTGATAGGTAAATCATTTTTTTCTTTTTTTTTAAATATGTTCTCTTGTGTTTCTTTCTTTTACGACATGAAACCTTTCCCGTCTGGTGCATGGTTCAATTTGCACCGTCTCGTGGAACACTTTAAAATCTTTGTTATTTTTGCATTGACTCTTTCTCCAGTGTTACTTTGCCTTACCTTATTCATAATACGGGAGCAGCTTTTTTTCAACCTCCGATCATTTAGATTAAAAAAAACCAAAAAAACTGGTGTATTTTTTTGCATATTTTAAACTTATATACATACTGTAGCTACTTCTCCACGTAATCACCGCGCCTATTTAGGCACTTATCATTTCATGGCACCAGCCATGTGCTTCTCAAAGAAGGTTTCCGCCTGGTTTCTCATTCGTTACATCGAGCGTCAACGAGACCGTCAGACGCCGCGGGCGTGTAATGCATATATAGGAAACTGCACGAAGTGTAAGGGAGGACAACAAACGTCCATGACGATGGGTGTCGGGGTAAAACGCCTATGGCGACTGACGCTAATGGTGACGCCTGGTGGAATGGGGCGGCGGAGAAAAGCTCACCGGAGAAAAGCTCACCGGAGAAAAGCTCACCGGCCTTTGAGCGGATGTGGAGAAAAGCTCACCGGCCTTTGAGCGGATGCGGAGAAAAGCTCACCAATTTTTTTTTAACTTAGCGGATTCTGCGTCAAACGTGGCAATTTAACACAATTCGCATTCGTCACTTCATTAAAAAATGTCCTCTTTTTTGTAATATTCTTGAAGTTAGTTGGGCATATTTACTAATTCCTCAGAAATTAGTAATCACCCATTCTGTATATTAATGAAGCCGCAAGTATAAAGTAAGAACATCGTACACTAGTAAAAAAAGACAACAATTCATTGACAGCTGACAGTGCGCCTTGGGTAGCTCTGTCAGATAAAGAGGTTTGTTCTTTGCGAGCTAATATGAATAGCGGTGTGTGAACCGTTTCAACTCCAAATATTTTGTAGTGCCTAATAGATAAGTAGGTGTTTGTTGATGTAATCAGTGTCGGCGACGCTGTTTTCTTTCTGTTAATTTCACTAACAAAACTTTAGTTGCGAGAACAGCCTCGTCCTGTCGTGTTTGTGGTCTTCACTCCGGCGTCGTCGTTTGAGCGGCTTTCATCATGTATAACGTTTACCAACTCGCCCTATTCGATACATTACACAAGACTACTTATTATATAGGTCATGAGTAACAATGCTGAGAGTGTGCAGCTCTGAAGGTCACGGGTGGTTCGCAGTAGAAAGGCACTATCGCACAAAGACAACGAGTGGAAACCGTGGAAACACCAGCACGAACGGCTAGAATACGTGCATGTCCGTGGAAGGAAGAAGCCTCGATATCCTACTGACTTTTCTATCCGGTTTTCAAATGTGAACAAAAGCTTCAAAGAGTATTTCAGGCACCGCGTTGTTGCGCATGCACTTTCGAATTTTCGGCATTTACAGTTTTAATTTTTAGGTTTTAGGCAGACATTATAAAGTTTTCGAACTCTTTCCTCTTCTTCAAGTGCATAAAGTTTTCACTTAGGCTTCGTTGCGTAGAAAGTAAGCCATAGAAAACACTCGCCCGCAATTATTAATTTGGGAGCAATATACCCAATAAGCTTAACAAATATTACAAAAAAGAATATTTTCTTTTTTACTAAGCTGACGAATTTTAATGTTAATAAATTGATATAGGTTACGCATGATCCAACAGCCTCCATATAAAAAGAAGAAAAAAAATTGGTGAGCTTTTTTCCGCATACGCTCAATGGCCGGTGAGCTTTTCTCCGCATCTGACGGTTTTGCGGTGAGCTTTTCTCCGGTGAGCTTATCTCCGGTGAGCTTATCTCCGGGATTCGGTGGAATGAGTGAGAACATTTGGCAATTTTCTTTGAGGAGGGCTCCCAAAAGCTTGTGCTTTGTGTCGTGACAAGGGCCTAAATGTTCGCCATGATTAGACGAAGTTGCTATGTACAGTATACATCTCAATTCTGTGTACGTTAAAACATTTTTCATCACTCTTACTTTTTTTCTTATTTTACCCAGCTCATTAATGGATGAAATTAAAACAGCCGTCCTGTATACCCAGCAGCACGGCGATGCTCGGCCGGTGTCATACCAGTGCTGGCCAAACATCGGTCCCAAAATCGGTTATATCTAGGGTGTGTATTTTCCGGTTTTAACCGAAAAACACCGATAAACATCCGTCGGTGACGAAAATACAAAATCGGTTAGAACCGAAAAACACCGGTCGTTGGATATTTTCGCACTGGTTAAAGCCGAAAAACACCGGTCGAAAAAAACCGACCTAGCGAAACCCTTTCCCCGTAGAGGTTCGTCAAACGTGTTATCTCGTGGATCCTGCATTCACCTGGCGTCAGTCCGCCCTCCTTTCTGGGGGTCAAAAGCGTCTAGTTAACGCAGTGGAAGCTAAGCTCTCACATGCCTTTCTCCCATAGTGTCTCCCATGACTCCCTTTTGTGGAAAAATTAATGCAGTGGAGGGTACGCTCTCACGTGCCCTTTCCCCATTGTGTCTGGCCAAGTGATGTCGGTGCAAGCCATGTATTCAGAGGTTGCTCTGGTTCCTGGAAGACACTGCCAACATCCGTGTCGTACAGGGCTACTGACCTTTGAGAACTGAGATGCGTTCATTGTTATCTGTTTAGTTTCCATGGGCTTTTGGCGAAACGGAAAAGGACCGTTCTGTACAAAAAAAAATTGCGGACGTGTTTGAGAAGGCGCGTCCATCCCGCGTCTACGGGTTTCCTCAACGTGAGACGTTAAAGCTTGTTGATTCCTTCTCTGCCTACTATCAGATGATTCAAAGCTGGTTCTGCGTGCAAATTGTTAATCCGTGCATAAAAGTGGAGCTGCCAGAGGGATTTGTGCCTTATGAAAGTATCTATCGGCTGGTCCTCCGAGACGAGTGCAAGCTGAGTGACCTAGAATCAGAGTTTCTTTGTTACCGCCAGTAGGCTGTGACTAGCACCGTTGATCCAGTATTATTTTGGGAACTTCATTTACCTCACTGGCCACTACTGTCCCAAGCCTGGCTGGACATTTTGGAATTTCATGTGTCCAGCGCAAATGTGGAGCGTGCGTTTTCAAAATTGCGGGTTGTGAACCGCAAGGAACGTGCTGCCATGACGGATGCAAGCCTCTCGAAGTATGCTTGCATCTACTAAAATAACCAAGCGTGCGAAATAGATGCTTCCTCGAGAATAAGTGTATGAAATATGGGAATAAAATTGGAACTCTCTGTCTGTGATCAATCGCATTTTTTTCCACCGATAATCACCGATTTTAGCCTCTTAGTGAGACGTTCCACCGAAATACACCGGTGTTTCGAAAAAAAATAAACACCGAAAAACATCCGCCGATTTTTCCCACAAATAAACACCGGAAAGTACACACCCTAGTTATATCTTAAGTTTTGCACCACGGTCCGATATCCAGCAGTTATTGGCGTACCGTCATTTCGCCACCGTCCTAGCATCGGCGCGATATCGTGCGAGTATTATACGCATCAGACTTTTCCCGGGTATGCGGAACGCAAGTTCGTCTGCTTCTTTTGCAGGAGTTCCAGTGACGTCAGAACGCCAAGCTCTGGTTTGCTTTAATTGAAGGACAGTGGGTAGACCTCGAGGCAGCTTTCTTGGAGGTCTACCCACTATCCTTCAATCGGAGCCAATCAGAGCTCGGCGTCGCTCTGACGTCACCGCAACCCCTGCAAAAGAAGCAGACGAACTTGCTCTCCGCATTGGCGTGATATTGTGCGTGTACTGTACGAATCGGCCCCGGTATCGGCTGGTTGTCGCATATGCGTCTGATCTGTGTCGTCCGGACGTCGTGGGAGTCTGCTTTGTATCGTCCGTTGCATATCAATTTTTGCATTTCAAACGTATACATGGACAGTCATAATTGTTTTCGATCACTCCCAGAAGTTGATTAAACTACTAATATTACACACAGCTTATTCTCAACAGATTTATAAAAGTAATGTTTCTCTGTGGAACTGAAGCACATTATTAAATAAACTTACTGTTTCATGCCATGCAAAGCTCATAAATGAATCACGAAGGACCGTGGAGATTAGGAGGGAAGCAGAACTAGTATCAGAAGCATACTGTAGAATAATTATGAGTAATATAGCGATATCATGTAATCCGTGATAGATGCATAATGCGACTCGAGCAGCACAGAACAACGCAAACAGAAAGTCGAGAACGAAAAATGTCGTCCACATTCAATGGGAGTTTCGCTGTCGCCAGACAGAGCAAAATAATTTCCTGGACTCCGACGAATAAAACGGCCATCAGCGAAAAATGTTCGTAGTTTCTTGTATCCTGGTGGCTTGGTGCAGTACACGTCTACTTGAGAGAAGAGAGTCGTAAAGCGAGCACCTATGTTGAGAAGCCGTAATTTAAAATCGTGAAGTCGGCTGATACTTAAAGTTCAAATAAGTTGGCATGGACGTATTATATTAAATAGAAAAAGGAACTATACAATATTTCGTTGTTTTGTTTGTGGTTGAAGTTGACTAAACAATGAATGACTTCGTAGAGCTACTGCGCCTTCCCTGTGCATGTGGGATGCCAAAAGTGTTCGTATATTTGTAATTGCCATTTCTGTAAGAGGTGTCGACGTTTCGATTTGAAGGGCAAAATTATTACCTATTTGAGGGGTACTTGATTGCGACGAAACTTAAAGCTTTAACTTAGAACCAAGTGTACATCCTTCGGAATACCTAGACCGAGGAAGTTCAAGGTGATAAATGCACACTGTTCTTAATTGAAATTCTCGTGTAATTCTTAAAACAACGTGTGTAATATGTTGATTATCAGTTTTCACAAGTGGCCATAATAAAGAGTAAATTACAAGTACTTATTAGAATTAAGGTTTGAGAGATTTCTGGAAGTTTCCTCTCAGAAACAATGAAGCAGCGTGTAATTAACCTTAATTAAGGTAATTAGGGCTGGGCACTTAATCCATTAACCTACCGATAATTCAAATTATGTTTTAATTGCGATTACTTTTTAACTTGTTAATTGGTTAATCTTTTACTAACAAACAAAAAAATGAAAATTCAACGCTTTCACGTACCACGCAGACGTTGATGAGTACAACTTTATGAAGGCAAACTTTAGGTGAAAGTTTGACCGGAAGTTAACTGTAGAGGTGAGACTTTCATCAAAAAAGTGGAGAAGGCTAAACGGGTCCGAGTCACTTCAATGCCGTTCGAGTGTTCGTTTAGGGCAGCAGAGACTGTTGTGAACAATCAAAGCAGTTGCTATTGCCGGAGGATATCAACGAACATTTTTGCCTCTGCGGCTGAAGTAATCAGTTTTGAGTGTGGGTGCCTTTCGACTGCTCTAAACTACACTTTAAGGTTGATTTAAAACTCCGAAATTGTACACTGCGCAGTTCATCACATATTCAACCAGGTAAAAAAAGAAAATTAATTTTGAATTTTTTTTACATGTTATGCGTGGGAATGAAGAAACAAAGGGTGGTGATTAATAGTGTCAACATTTTTAATGGACGCCCAGCCCTAGTAAATATCGGTTGCGACGTCATTTACAGAAATGCTTGGTTGAAGCTGTTGTTACTTAAAAGTGTGCAGTTCTGCGTGCCTTTAGCCTGAACTTCAGAGCTTGAACAGTAGATGAGGCGCATACCTGCAAAGAAAAAATTTCAGATTTTGTGATCAAAACATTACCCTGCCCCTAAAATTCCTATGAGATTCTGGTTCTTAAGTGAAACTTTCAAGTTCGTGAACTAGGAATACATACGTACAACGGTTATAACTGAAACTGCATTTTACTTTCAGGCCGCTACTGAACATCTTTTGGAAAATGGAGTTGAGAGGTTTAGCAGAAATTCCGAAGCTAAAGTGCGCAATTTCCTGTTCTTTTGTCATTTGGTGAAGGACCGACTAGCTTCGGGCTGTCAAAACATTCTCATCACCAATTTTATTTCTCGATTTCATTGCAGGCTACTTCAGGGACGATCTGGGAGACTACCAGGGACTGTTCGTTATTATGGGCGTGGTCACCGCAATTAGCGCCTTCAGCTGCTTCTTTCTCCGAGAAATTCCTGGAAAAACAAGCTTCCTTTATAATGCGTCAGAACTATTTTGCTACAAAAAGAGGCTTGCGAACCACAACGGGGAAAAAGGCGGTAAAGACCTCTACCTACAAGTGAAGATGAATCAACATGAAAGCATCGGCTAGTGCTTCCGCAACACCACAAAAAGACCAGAATTAATCTGCTGATCAACAGCCAGGCTCACACCTTGATGTCAAACAAAACAAACAAAAGGAGAGAGCAAAGCGCAACCAGCATAGTTAGCCTGGCGGAAGTCAACGGAAACATGTCAGCAGATGATGTATCGACGCCGTTTGTTCTGCTTACACATTTGAATTTGGCGTTTCCATGGATCTTTCTGGTTTGAGAGATGGTCATCTGACGAATGGAACTTTCTATAAAATATATCTAGTGCAAAAAAAGAAAAGAGTGAAATAAACATATACAATTTAGTCTTTCATTTTTAGTCAGCGATGCTAAAGTTGTCACAAACCGGAGGATCATGCCTCAAGAGGTGCAGAATGCCACGCGCGTTGACGAGCGAGTGCGTGCGTGGCCGAGTGGTTAGCGTGCTTGGCTGTCGCGCGAAGGATTCGGGTTCGATTCCAGGGAGCGAGACTGCCCCGGCTCGCCACGTGGAGCACCTCTTGTACCCGCGTGTTTCTCTAGAACATTCGGCTTGTAGAACATTCGCAACTGGATCGGACGGGAAGGTTCTCGACTTCACGAGAACGCCAAGTAGAAACAATAAATAAAAGAAGATTCCGCTCCCTGGAATCGAACCTGGATCCTTCGCGCGACAGCCAAGCACGCTAACCACTCGGCCACGCACGCACGCGCTCGGCAACGCACGTGACATTAACCACTTTACCGCCCTCGCGCTCAGCTTGCGTTGAACCAGGTGAAACGATGACTCCGTAATGCACATAACGAAGCTCACATTAAAAGTTCAAATGTATCCTGAAACAACGTTGAAAGAAGACGCATGGGTCAAATCAATGTGAAATTTCACTGTGAAAATGTTACCAACGCGTGCGATTGCAATCTTCACTTCTCATTAAATGTCACACTTCAAGACAAAAATTGCTGCTCCTTGTATTGGTGGTGGATCTTTCCATTTCTTTGAGATGTATGTTTAGGCTCACCGCCCTTATCGTCAAAGCTTCAGGCTGCTATTCTGGCCGCCTAGAGGTTCGAAGCGGCGAGTGTTCGTCCAAGGGGAACTATAGCCACTTCCGGTTTCTGCTCTGCGCACCTTGCTATTGGCACGATATTTATACAGTGTGAAATCTTTTTAGCCCCAATGTTTTCTATTCACACTAACTGAAAAGCGTGTTGCTACGATTGACTGGCCACAGAAAGAATAAAACAAACTCGGGACGCAAGACGACGAAAATTTCTCTCAGCTAGCAACGACTTGATTGTCGTTGCTAGTTGAAGGAAATACTCGTCGTCCTTCGTCCCGAGTTTGCTTTACTCTTTCTGTGGTCAGTCAATGTATTGTGGTGGCGTCATGTTTGTCCAGTCGCGTGTAAGTTTTCTTCTTGTATGAGCCTTATGTTTCTGCACGGTGTTTTTGCGGCACAGTGAGACCAATTCCCTCGACCCCCAAAGTAGTAGTACATCCTTGACACAAACAACGGAGGAAGGTCACTTAAATGAAACATCCGAGGCCAGCTCCGTGTACTTGGACAAAGAAAATTGGGTCTTCTGTTGTGGTAACCTAAAGTCCTCCATCGGCGGGAAAGGATTATGATTGTTGCAGCTCCGAGATCAAAAGAAAATGTGAACAAGCCCAACGCGTCCTTAACCTTTTTAAAACTGTCATTTCCGTCTTCTTCAGTATCATGTGGGATAAATATTTCGGTGCCCATAGAGTGAAAATCATTAAAATACATGCCCTAAACTGCTGTACTAATCTGCAGAGGTATTGTTATTTTACGGGATTTCTTTGTATCTTTCTTTCCTCGCAATGGGAAGGAGCTGAGCTAGTTGGTTTACTTGGTGCCGCGCGTTGTCTGATGCTGGCCCCGAATATCATCATTTCCTACAGAAACGTCGCAAAGAAAACAGAAGTTTATAATCCCTACAACACTGCCCAATATCATATAAACCTTCTTTGATCGGTTTGTTTTCACACTAGCCCGATGTGGCAGGAATTAAAATAAATGCGCTAAGTTAACGATGCTTTGCGATTTGTTGGCGCAAGTATACTCCATCACATTTAGAAAAAGCTTTAAACAAACATTACATTGTTTCGTCAATGTTAAAAAATGGTGGTTGGTAAATGACTGACATTTTGTGGCGACTTGCTGTATTTTAAAAAAAAGCGTTAGAATTACTTAAGTAATAAACTAATTTCTTCTATATACTTAGTGAAACCCCACACCTCTCCCTGATGTCCTCTTTTTGCCTGCTGAATAACAAAAATAAAAAAAAATAAAGGATGCACAGTTTATTGACGCGGCCTGTACCTTCAATAATTGTCAAGTAACTAACTGTTGTTTGTTAGTACATATTTCGTACAGGTTAAATGATCCTAAAGTTAAATTCTAGTGCACTTAAATTTAATTTTATGTGACTCCGACTACTACAGGTATACTTCAATAGTTCCGTATCACTCAATGCATATCAAGTGTCACCAAGTGCGTGTACTTATAGACGTAAAAACGGTATATATTTTAGTGCTTCAGGTAGTTTATTAGTATGACCCAAGAAATCAATAAACCTGATCATCGTTCCTCCACCATTTGACGTCAGCAGCTTCTTTTAATTTACGCGCATGCGCAGAGCAGTCGGACTAGCGGCAAGGACACCGTGAAGTCCGCCAAAACGTTGTGGTAGGCGGTGTGTCAGCAGCTATGAATGCAGACTTTTTTCTCTTTGCCCCAACGAGCCCTCGAGGATTATACGACGCGTGCGTGTGGGTTATTGACGTACCGATAAAAGATTGAGTAGACACGTTAATTGGGCTATGCTGCTTCCCGCCAGGATTTTATGCGTCGTAGTTCGCACGCAATTTTCGTCTGCTTCAGGCGAAACAGAATGAATGCTAATGCCGCTTTTCTTTTTTTGTAGACGCTCAGTAGTTAAGACGCGCGGAGGGTGGCGAGTCCCGATTATCTGCTTAAGGCTTATCAGCCAATAGGGTTTGTGCATTTATTTATTTATTCATTCACACACCCTCAAGGCCATCGGCACGAAGAGGAGAGTGGGAACGACAATTGATGCCAATAAAAAAATAATTGTCCGATAAGAACGCCTAAGCGCGGACACAAAGCATAAAGAACGAACATAATGCGGAGCACGAGTTCGTCTGCTTCTTTTGCAGGGGTTGTGGTGGCGTCAGAACGCCGAGTTCTGACTGGCTCTGATTGGAGGATAGTGGGTAGACCTTAAGGCAGCTTGCTTTGAGGTCTACTCACTATCCTTCCAATCGGAGCCAATCAGAGCTCGGCGTTTTGACGTGACCTCAACCCCAGCTAAAGAAGCAGGCGAACTTGCGTTCTGTATAAACTCCCAGTGAGTTCGTAATATAAGCTCGGAGACAAAACAATATATATATATATATATATATATATATATATATATATATATCGTTTTGTTTGACTTTCTAAACTTTAATTACCTTGTGCAGGTAAACGTTTTAAAAAAATGCCTTCTTATAATGTGTTAGACTTATATGCATTACTAATAACTGTGACGTAATTCCATCAGCTTATTGTTCAGTTGATCCAGTAGATGTTTTGGCGCGACTCGACTGTGGCAACTGTAAGGTCGCCTCTTCAGCTTAGTCGCGCGTGGAACTGGGCTTCTTTTGACTTCAAATGGGGGAAGTTACTTTGCAGACACAGATTGTCCCCGATGATGGCAAACCCTGCCGTAGGTGTATAGCTTTCGACGCTTTCAGTCAACTTGCGAGAGATGGTAATGGGAGCTTTATTAAACTTTTATAAAACAAACCGCAGACGTTTTCATTGTAGTTTTTCCACTTGCCTTGAAACAGGAAATTAAAGAATAATTCCACTTTCGTCGCGGATACATACACTCGACCATGGGAATATGTGGCTAGCGATACGAGCTAGGATGCGCAAACGGCGACCAGGCAGTGCTGACCACGTGGTCTAGCAGACAGCGAGTGGAGGGTCACAATGGCAGTGGAGGTGTTTAAATGTGTCTAATCACCTGCCGCGCGCGATACTTCCCCATCCGCCGACGCACGCAGAGTAGCCGTGCGACAGCGCGGTTCGTATACTGCCTTATCGCCGTCAGCGCATTATATTGCCCATATCGCAAGCCACTGTACGTCAAGTCTAGCAGGGCAAGGGCAGACGTGGGTTATCCTTTATCAGAGGGGTACACAAAAACACTTCAGTAATAGCACGCGAAAAGGAACTGTGGAAACCACCATTCAGAATCTAGTTGCTTGAAATTTAGCTATTACTATTTCGTATTTTAACGACGAGCAACAATTATTTATTGCTAGCTGAAGCAAATATTTCAAAGGTTCATTAGTGCGTTTTAGAAAATTAATTCGATAATTATCACTTTATGCTATCTAGCTGACGTCCACCGCGGTATACCTAACGTTATCCCGAAGTAGTAATTTCGTCATTTTCAGCCCCTTTTTTTCATTATTTTCTCCCCTAGAAAAAACACCCTGTATATATCAATTTTTCTCCTTCAGTTTTAATGAACCTGTGAAGCATTTGGTCAGTTCCTGTTTGCGGCTTAGTTTCTTTCCTCGTACAACTTGTGACTACAACGATCCTTCGTGTCTCGTGGGGCATTACTTTTATTCTGCGTTCAAAACACGAGTTCGGCTCTCTAGTATAAAACTGTCTAGAAGTGACTAGTTGTCAAAATCGAGAACGTGTCCATCGAAGATTTGCACGTATTGCGTTCGACCGTTATTTCGGTCACCCGGTTCTTTTTTCCCCAAATCAATGCTGAACAGAATCAATTTGCTAGCACCCGCAGCACGACACAATTTTTTTTTACTTCAAGTAGGTCTTACTGGTCGTAAATATTTGCTGCCTTTGCCTGTCGATCCCTCGCGTAAACACATGATGTTCCTTATGCGTTCTACGTACGAGGGTTGTTTGAGACGTAGTCAGCCTACCGGGGAATTACCTTATGCCCTAGAATAGAACTTCGCCAGTTCGTATCACGAGCATATTGCACCCGTTTGTACCGCATTGCTCCCTCATACAGAAATTCCGACTCGCCATTTCCGAGTAACGGCCCGGAAAGCTTTTCCACCAAAACAACGCGCCTTGTCGCACGGCCCGCGCCTCCTTGCGGCAGATCTGTGAACGTAACTCAATCATTACCTCACCCACACTACTCCTTGAATTTCAAACCGCCAGTCTTTCATCTGTTCCCTGGACTCAAATGCCGGCGTCTTAAAGGACAACATTTTTCAAAGTGAGGGGTGAAGACCAAGACAAAATTTGTTGTTTTTTTTTCCTTCTTCCACTGGTTGGCAGCAGTGAAGCACTGTAAGAGGAAGCGCATCACACTCGAGGGAGTTACGTAGGGAAATCACAGAATTTCATTTGTCTGGGACATCTCCTTCTCAGGATCGGCTCACTACACCGACGCCAATAAAGAAAATGAAACACGTTTTGTTTTTTTGTTTTTTGACAGCATAAATAAACTAAGCTCTGCAGAACGCCCGGTCTTCATCAGAATGAGACGCTAGTAGTGGAGATAGGATGCGAAAGTTTAGGAACATGACGTTACCTGGATTGAAAACATCCCCATACGTTTGTGCCATCGTATACTTGCCCCATTTCTTAGTGGGTTGCGGCAGCGCTCGCATAGAAGCCCGTGTATTTAATATATACAAATATGGCCATAACACCGAAACATTAGCTTTTGAACAATTCGCCGTGCTACTACTCCATTCTATCATATACCGCTGTTCTTCTGCCAATTTTCTAGATGATTACGTGTAAACTTCAGGTTCCTCAGTAGAATATTCTTGTTGATGTATGGCCACTACGGAAAGAGTCCAAGTTAATCGAAGTGTACAGTTTATTATTGGGTATAAAAACAAAGTCGTTGAATTTTATGAATTAATTAGAATCCCTCTCCAATATTCTTGCAAATTATGTAATGTCTAAAATGTGTATTACATCTGTTGAAAAATATATTTCGGAGACACCTCATTCCAATTTTTGAGAAACAGCGAAGCTCAAACGAGCACAATTTAAAAATACAACAAAGTACAAAATATGCCATAAGACTGCAGTAAACCAGAAAAATCGGTAATGTGCTCGGTACATCTTGTTTTTTTTCTCTCAAAATTATTTTCTTGGGTTCCTGGGACCGATTTTCCAAATAGGGTGGATTCGTTCTCGCTTAGACGTTTATTTCCATTTGGAGTATTCAGCTACTGACATCAATCAACTAAGAAAACTAAAACAGCTGCTTTATTGTACGATCAACTATAATGTAAGAAAGCCTTAAAATATTCTCGCTAACTATTAATGTTCTATGATTATAACAAAGTGATTTTTACTGTAAGGAGTGGGAGCACTGCGGTGAGTACCCTATTTATGTGAGGATGATTGTTCTTGTGAACGTAACATTCACATATCAAAAGTAATAATCATTCACGTACTAAATGTTTGCATTAAATTAATTATCACAATCACCCTGAACATATACAGTGAATGAAAAAAAAAAATCGGAAGAAGAGCGTATTGAATATACGACCTGATATCACATTCCTTGGAGAGGGCGGAAGCCCAAGATTTTGAAATAGCACCGGCTTATAGTCGGCTTTTTTAAACATTTTATTTCGTCGCCAGTTGAGAACTCGGTCGATGCCAAAACGTCCCAGACAAGGCGCGTATCATCGAATACCTCAAAACAGCTGAACCATGTCCACCTCAAGACAAGTTTTCTCAAAGATCACTCCTTTTAGAGGATTTGCATAGCAGCAGCTTGTAGTCGAAGCTTCTACATTTTGTATTTTGTAACCAGTTTAGCTCTCGGTCGACGTCAAAAAGTTCCTGGATGAGCCGCGCGTGCCAAAATTAAAAGGAAAATAAAACGAATAAGTGCGTGAAAACGGTTAAACCATCCCCACTTTGGGACCGGTTTTTCTCAAAAAGAACTTATTTTGAAGAATTTGCCATTGTACCAGGAAGTGCTCGAAGACCTTACATTATATATTCCGCCTTTAGTTGGAAACAGCGCGTTCCTTAAAAATTTCCCTGACGAAGCGCGTGTGCCCAAATTTGAAAAGATGAACCAACGCGAAAAAACGGCCGAACCATCCACACTTTGAGAAAGGTTTTCTCAAGAATAACTAATCTTGAAGTGTTTAGCCCAATGCCAGGATGTGCTGAAGAGCTCTAAAGTTTATACTCCAGTTTTAGTTGGGAACTGGGTTATCCTCAAAAAGTTCGCTGGCGACGCCCGTGAGCTCAATTTTCAAAAGATCAACGAATGCGTACAAAACAACCGAACCATCGCCACTTTGTGACCGGTTGCCTCTCAAAGGATTCATTTTGCGATATTTTTCATAGTACCAGTATGGGCCCGAGGTGTCTACATTTTATATTCCGCTTTTAGTGGAAACTGGGTCGTCCTCAAAACCTTTGCCTGGCGAGGCGCTTTGCCCAAATTTGAAAAGAGGAACGAGCGTAAGAACGGCTGAAATCATCCCCACTTTGAAACGATGCTACTCGGTATGCGTTGATTTTAAATGATTTGGCACGATGGACTCGAATGAGGAAATTTTCATGCGCTTTTCTGCACCGCGTACCTAGGGCCTGTGGCACGACTGGGAACTTTAGCGCTTGAGCTCATTTCCCGCGTGCTGCGATTCTTTCTAAAATTTACAGAGTTAGTAACTTTCGATGACGCTCAGCAAGTTCCTAATTTGAAGAATATGTTAATTTTTACCAACGAAAATTATTCGACAAATTGTAGGTAAATATTCAACTTGTTGCGGTGATTAGCCTAATACATTATACCCCCTGGTCGTATAGCTTACGTGATTATATACTGGAGTCGGTAGCCTTAACGAATTTTTAAAAACGACGCGAGAAGCCTAAAAAGAAATACCCAGTATACATCGTACAAATGTAATAAATTTAATATTGTCGTACATTCGGACGCGCTGTGAATGCCGCATGAGCGATTGTTTCTGTACTTCGTTCCAGCGTAAGTCCAGACCAGAGCCGTATATTAGGAGAGTTTGGACAATAGGCGGAGCAAAGGCCGCCGCCAGCGCCGAATATTCCCCCCACGCTTAGAGCGTAAACTAAATTTGTGACACAGCGTCGACCAATCAGGAGACCTCTACTCCATCTCACAAATGTCTGCAGTGAAGACAAAGGCACAGGCGCGTGAGCCTAGCTCAGCGAAACGCTTTTGTTTGTACGAGACCTCGTGCATAGGAGGCACTTTCCAAAGCTACGCGCTCGTGCCCATGCCTTTGTCTGCACTGCTAGAACAGCGTCCTGAGACTGGCTGAAAGAAAGCAGTGCAAAGGGTGGGGTGCGCGAGCGTCTTGAGACGCGGAGTTCCGCTCGGCACGGCTCAAATTATACTTCGTTTCACTTTATCCGCGAGCGAAGCCAAAGCTAGAAGCGCGAGACCAGCGCCTTTTGCATTTCTCCCCAGCTCGCGCACTCGAGCAAAGCCTGAACGCACGGAGCTTCCGTGCTCGCGCTTCCAGTTTTGCCCTCGCTCGCACATAAGGTGAACACGACCACCGCTAGGGGCTGTTTCGCGGCCTGTGGTTGGCCCCGAGATGCTCGCCTATTCAAACCAATGTATGGCCAAACTCTCTCAATAAACGGCTCTGGTCCAGACGCAACCGACGCTACGAGCTCACGGGACCAAACAAGCACCGTCAAAATCGCGACTCACTGAGATTTTACTATTTATGAATCATGGTAGGTTCAGCGATTATAGAAAGCGTACAGAAACGCGACGAACACCATGATGGTACCCTTTTGACGCAATCGGTGCCATCAGCTCGTGGCTTCGGCTGCGTCTGGACTTAAAAGGGGAAACGAAGTATAGGCGATATTGCGGCGTGCGTGACGGAGTTGTCAAAGCATGCGACTGTCACACTGGGAAACGGGGATCGGATCACGCTTGGCCAACCGGATCCTTATCGTATTCTGCTTTTTTTTTTTTTTCTAAGAAATCCCAGCCCATACTCGAACGTCATCGAGTGTTTTTGTTCAGAACATTCCTGGGAGTGCCGCTTCTTTGAAAGTGGCGATAGCGCGCTGCTTCGGCTCAGTCACCCTTCGGTCGTTGACCGAAGATGCGTGGCACCTTTCTCTAAATGTTCGTAGGCATAATTTTGCCTCATTAAACTTTTATTTGCGCGCTCAATTCATCCGCTCTTTTTATTGGTGACAACATTGCACCAGGCGGAATGTGGATGTAAATCAACACGTAAAAAATCAAGTGGCTGAAATACATGACCAGGCAATCCATCCTATAGATCCGTCCTGTACGGACTCAACCACTAATAATAGCGTAAGTTGTATTCCCTATACTCACTCAGAACATAGTTGCATCTGAAGGTACTACCTAACCATATCGCACTCCGAGTAAACTATAATAACTAGAGAAATGCATGCGATAAATTCTGCTAAATCGTTTAGAAATTTCGATGTTCTTTCTTAGATCACAGTATCGCCATTAAATGGTAACGGAGAATGATAAAGTTATCAAGATGTTGCAACCGCAAGACACTCATTATCTCATCTTTTTTTATCTTTGAAGTTACTGGGTTTCGTTGTTTTTTTGTTTTTTTTTTTCACTTTGCAAACACTCCGCTTTGGCGGGAATTCGCACACGGCGAAAAAAAGTGAAGGGCAATACGCCACGCGGAGACAGATAAGTGAACTAGAAGCACCTGTCGCAAATTTCTGGCCAGGATAAAAGAAAAAGACAAACGTTATTTATGATCCAACGTCCACATATCTCTAATTCCGTCAAATCGAGAAATAACACTGGGCGCATATGGCACTTCTTTCTGAGAAAGAGACTTGTCAGCAATAAAGAAAACAATATTGTCTTTCTTGATGAGAAGCTTGTTTCAGCGAAAACAAAATGCCACCAACTCCCACAGTATTATTTCTAGTTTTGACGTAATTAAACTTACGAGGACATTGGCTCGTGAAAATTGTTTCGTCCTTTTTTGTTTATCTTTTGATTCGGGTATATGTTCTAAAATGATTTGGGTCATATTTCCCCCTCGCTAACGTCAAGATTCTGATGAAGTTTAGGCGCTCTGCATTGCGCAGTTCAATTAGGCTTGCCGAAGAACCGGGTTGCGTTTTCTCCATCGAACTTGAAGTGCGACTGACAGCTTAGGAAACCCAGGGAGTTGCATAACGTGACGTCACTGACAGTTTCGAATCGCCCCGCGTATCGAAGTTGTCGGTGCCTGTACTTCTCAAACATCGAACGTACAATTAGGGCGCCTGGAACGTGCACCTCCAACCGATCTGTGTTTACCACGACCTCAAAAAGGCTGCCCCTCGAATTTCGCCCGAAGACAAGCGTCACGCTGTCGCCGGTCGCGATCCTGGCGGCGTCCCAACAGCTGTGGTGTACGTGGCAGACGCCTGTTCCGCTGCAGCTCGCTTTCCAGTGTGGCAGTCCACGGAAGCTTGGGCGGCCAGGAGTTGGGACGCTGCGACGACAGCGACACTCGCGTTCCTCTCGTGTTGTTTTTTTTGTTTTTTTTTTTTCGCCAGCAGGTTTACGATTAACCGCCAGGAGCGCGATATTCCGACGGCATATGACACTCCGGTTTTTGTGGGGCGTCATTGGTTGCCCCTTCAAGACCACTTGTGATGAACGGGCGACGCAGAATGGATTAGATGCACTCGACGCTGTACGTTTTCGGGGATGAGCACGCTATTAACGGTGCAACGGACCCCCGACTATACTCAATACTCTATTATCACTGAACGTTTAAAAAACGAAGGTCGTCCGACTTATTAGTGTAAGGCTTTTTGATTTGAGGTTGGCTCTTTGGCGATCTTGTCGGCTAATGGAGCGGCTAGTGGCTTCGGAGCGATAGCAAAATAATCGGCACTCGCCACTGTATTATTCTGTTGTTTTTGTTTCTTTGATAGAAGGCGCGTGCCATTATCCAAAATACAAATACTTCTGTACACAAAAAAAAAGGTTAACAATTAGATTAGAAGCCTTCCAAGAACAGCTCTATTATAACTCCCGAAAGAACTACTGATCCAAGTTACCGAATCACAATCGTTCGCGGACGGGTTGACTGATTACGCTCATAATTTTAACTAAAAGTGCATTATCACCATTAACGAGGTATTGGAGCGTTGAAAACAATAACAATAGACTTTTCCTTTTTCTTTTTTTTTTATTTTGTCGCACGTGTGTTGCTCTTGCGTATGATACTGTACTTCGTACTAAAGATCAGTCGCAGCCGACGCTACATGAAGATGGGACGAATCAGACAGCGTAAAAACCGCACCGTCATGGTGTTTGTCACGTTCCCGTGCGTGTTCTATCATTACTGAACCAATCATGTACAAGGAAGATCTAGTGACTTCCGATTTTGACGCTGTTTGACCGGTGCCATTAGCTCATAGCGTCGGAAGTATAGTATAATTTTAATCACTGTTATATACGGCTTGTGCATCTGCAAGTTCTGCGCTATGGTGCTGAAAGTTTTGAGGGTTTTATGTGGGTTTTTTTCTATTTTAGTGTATTATTATTATGTACTTACGCATAACATGACGTGTAACTTTTTTTTTTTCTGGGTGTGTGCGTGTGTGAGCTGTACTGTTGCACTTTTTTTTTGTTTTTTGTGTAACCTGCCGAAGCCTGAAAAAGGCCCGCAGTATTTTAAAGAAATAAATGACCCTAGATGTATTTTATTTCTTAATTGTTTCGCGGTCGCATAATAAAAGTCACCCAGGCGGTGTCCATTATTCGTCGGTCCTTCTCCGGCATGACCACTAGTTATGACGTCATGTGCAGGCCTTCTTTTCTAGGTGGTAGCGCCACAGCGCGTGAAGATGTGAACCGACGTTTCCTCATGCGGCCCAGTATCGCCAGATAAGTCTTATCACACAGGGCTCGCAACCGATACGTACGAATCTAAAGTATAGGTATATGCGATAGAAGACTCAATTTTCCTTAAGGGCAAAACGTTCGCACTGGGGAGGCCGGGGTTGTGCTCCATATATTTAGTCTGTCGCCGATTATGCGGTTGATAACTGCTCTCTCGAGCGGTCGCACGTTTCCAAACGACAAAGGGGTAGGAAGTGGCCGACGATGGACTCCGCAAGAAGCTGGGTGCTCGCGGCGGCCTCTTGTTGGATCAACACGTTTGCCTTCGCCCTGTTTCGGGCGTCACCGGTGATCTACGTCGGCATCATGGGGACATTTCGCGTGACCCGCCAAGAGGCTGCGTGGCCGTTATTTCTCAGCGGTGTGTTTTACTCCGCCATGGGTAAGTCCAATTCCGATTTCATCGCAGGCGTTCATTGAATAACTTGCATGAATTTCTTTATGTGTAATGTGGCGTTGCCCAGATGAAGTATCGTTTAGAAGTTGAATATTTTTGCGGTGCAACTGTTTATTCAATAATTTGTTGCTGTTGTTGTTGTTGTTGTCTTTTATGAATGTTTGGATGATAGATACGTAGGTACTTTGTCAAAGGCAGATATGTTCATGATTATTTCTGTACGATATAAGTTTTTTTATGAATTATTAAAGCAGACATCCTTATGCTGTACACTGCATATTTTTATCTACGGAGTATTCATCTAATTTTAAATTACTTTCTAAGTCCCAACGGTTACGTTGTGTTCTTGATTTCTTTTGCTCCTCAGGCCTTCACACGTAAAATGTTTTGAGACGTCCATATCAAGGCGACTTGTCCAGCAACTCTAATACATATATTATTTTTCCGCAGAAACAGCGCTAAGGAACAATAGCAAAAACAAGTTAAATCAAGGCAGTGAAGATGAATAATAAGGTTTCTTGATTAAAGTTATAAAACAGTATAGTTGTAACCTCACAAAACTCCTACGTGCCTCTCATTCCACAGCCCTTGGTGCGGGACTTCTGGCGAGACGCGTGGCCATCTGGAAGTTGACCTTATCGGGATGTCTGCTGAGCTCTTTGTCCGTCTCCGTCTGCTTCTTTGCCAACGGAATCCCATACCTGACATTTTTTCTGGGCGCTACACACGGTAAGAAAAGATAGCGGTCCAAGTTAATAAGGAGTTTTCGTAGAACGTTTTCGCCGTCCCGGTACGCTCTCCGCAACCCGCTACGATACCCAGAACTCTACAGTCAAAGGCCATCAGCGCGCAAGCGCAATAGCGGATTCTTCTTTGCGGAGGGCTTAGCGGAGTTGGAAACGCGGTCTACGAAAACTCCCTAATCTAACGATGTCTTGAGGAAATAACGTAAATTCCTCGTGAGGAGTTTTTTTTTTTTTAGTTTATATGTATGTTTGCTTGCTTGTTGCGTTGCAGCAGGGGAAGCCGTGATGAAGGCAGGCGGATTCCTTATCACTGTTATGCATTTAAAAAAAAAAATCAATAATGGCGGCACTTGAAGTAAAATTTACACAAACGTCGTTGACTAAGCAATCAAAGTATCTCCTTCCTCAAGCTTCTTTGTGTATCGTATAAAGTACTGTTCTCTCTGCTTTTACAAAAAGACTTTCTGCTGAATTAATATTCCTATACGAATGAAAACGGAGAGAGAGAAAGAGAGAGGGAGAGAGAGAAAGAGGGGGTGACGTTAGTGCACGGAGCTCTGGTTAGAATGATTAGTGGGTAGACATAACGCTACAGCTGTATTTGTTTACACTGCACTCGTCGAACGCGCTAGAGCGGAGAGAGCTGGCGTTTGTCTCTCGCAGTCGAATGCCTTCAACAAGTGCAGTGGAGACAACGGCAGCTAGCTTTAGGTCTACGCCACTAATCATTCGAGGGTGCGGTTCCGAGCGTATGCTCAGAACGAGCTCACATTATTCGTCTGCTAAGACTCGCATTCTTGATGGTGTGAAATGCACGTTGCCAAAAAAAAAAAACTGTGAAGGCTCGCAATCAAAGCGCTCTGAGCAGTCGCGTGCACAGGTATGGCCTACCCCCGACGCCGACGGAATACGATAGCATCAAAAACACGAGGAAATAGCCGTCAATAAAATTCGATATCGTAGCACAGTCAATGTCAAGAGCTTGAGTCAAAAGACGCTCTCTCACGCACTAATGCAGCGGAAAAAAAAATAAACGAACGTCACGTGCGAACTGTTCAGATGTCCGCACCCCCAGCAAATCGCACGTGAAGATACGCTTTGCTTAAAGGGGCACTGCAAAGAGAAAAAGAAAACCAAACGCTGCTTCGAAGGGCGTGCCTATCTATTTCAAACACGAGCGTTCAGTGATGACATTGGTCTAGAGAGCGTCCGATAACGACGACATAGAATTCTAGAATTAAGACTGGCTCAATAGGAGGTATTCACTGGCCGCCATATTTGAGGTCACTGTTTAGAGCGCATGCTCAGAACGAGCTCGCATTAATAGGCTGCCAAGACCGGCAATCTTAGTGGTGCGGAATGCACGTGGCGAAAGAACTGTGGAAGCTCGCGTTCAGCACGCGCTCCGCAGTCGAGCACACGGCTATGGCCGCCAGTGAATACTCCCTATAGGTGCACGCGTAACCCTTTCTGATCCTTTCAAGCGCGTGATTCTTTGCTTGGAACACCCGTAAATCGGTGGGGCGTTCACATCTTCATAACTGTATGTTAATCCCAACAATTAGAAAGATCGCGCATGGTTTTTGCACGCTCTTGTCGTTTCACTTCTCTATTGGCTCAGACCAAGGACGTCATCAACAATAGAAAATGCGTTCAGAATTCTGAAATTCTTTCACTTTTTGTGTTCAAAATACATCAAATTACTTCTTTATTTAATTTTTAATGTGTTGCTAGAGTCCCAATCAGTTCGAGTGAATGTGATGCGAATTAATAAAATGGCCAGAAACGCCTTGCAGGGCCCCTTCAAGGGCTTAATGTAATGACAACTGACCATTTTGCTCCCGCCGCTTCTTGGGGACACGGCGGGACGGAGAGACGGCGCGTGTCTCTTCGTCCCGTCCACCCGTGTAGATTAGGGCCCCAGTTTGTTCTGGAACGCGAAAAAGAACTCCTCCCGTCACGAACTCTTAACATTGACTGTCCAATGGCGGTATTTTATTAACGGCGCAATTTTCCTGTGAACGCGTGCTGACGGCATTGGGTGCTGCAAAGAAAGGCGTCCCGAAAAAAGAACATTTAGGCACCCTAACATCCCATGTAACAAGGGTAAAATAGAGCCACTGACTAGGCTACGCTTCAGAGTAACGACCCTTGAGCCATCTTGGGGCTTAAAATCATTGTTGCCAGTTATCTGGAGCTTTATCGGGAACCGTTGGAAAAGTGTCTTCGTTCTCCGGGAATGTAAAAGCAGTCCGCGACAGAGCAGAGCGTCGTTGCCTGAGCTTCCCGACGCCGTATCTCGAGCTCAGAAAGTCGCATTTCTGAAATGTAACGATCGCCATGATGCGCCCACCCTACAGTAAGCACCAAGATGGCGGAGCCCAGGGGAAAACCGGGGAATGAAGTGCCGATAATCTAAGCGTAGTTTAATTGTTTAGGGGCCCTGCTAAACATACTTAAGAGTAACTGTGGTTTAAGTTTAAGAGTAACTTTAAGAGTAATTGCGGTGTACTGCAAACCATACTTAAGAGTAACTGCGTCTTTAGCTTAAGAGTAACTTTAAGAATAACTGCGGTCTACGGCTAACCATACTTAAGAGTAACCTCAGTTTAAGATTAAGAGTAACTTCGGTTTAGTGCTAACCATACTTGTGAGTAACTGTGGTTTAAGATGCCCGTCGGACACCCTTAACCGCTGTATAGTTTGACCTCAGTCCCATTTAATGCGATTAAGGGTTCGCGTGTAACTGAGGAATAAGAAGTGCAGTGTGCATCCTAACGCCTGAGAGAGGTATACGTAGGGCGTTATTGAAGAGTTTTAGAACAGAAAACCCCAACGCCTTGGGTCCGCTGAGCAGCCTCTGGCGTCGCACTAAGCAAGCGTAGAAATTCTGCGCTTGCGCACTGCGACGTACCCAAGTTCGTCAGACGACCCAAAGGGTTGGGGCTTCCTATTAAGTTTATAATATTCCGATTTCTTGCTGTCCACTCTCTTGCACTTTTGCAGGTTGCGGCATAGCCTGCTTGACACTCTGCAACACGGTCATTAGCCAACACTTCTGCCGCTACCGAACGGTCGCATCCGGCATTAGCAATGCAGGCTTCACCTTGGGTAGCTTCCTCTACCCGCCACTGCTGCAGTTCTTCTTGGATGAGTATGGCACAAAGGCAAGCCTACTCCTCTGTGGCTGCGTCATGCTCAACGCGACTGCAGGTGCACTTCTTCACCGACTGCCGCCCAGTGCACCACGAAAGCCAGTTGCCTCGTTTGATATCGCTGCAACGCGTCTGAATTGCCCAAGGAATGACAATACATGTGGGATCACCCGGCAGGACATTTCGGATAAAAGCACCAACTTATTCGAAAACGAAGTAGGGTTTGCAAGTGAGATGGATGACCGCTTAGAAGAGGAAGACCTCACCGTCTGCACCGATCTCGCCGACGCTGAAGCCACCGGCCATCTTCTGGAAAAGAATGAAGCGGAGGCTCTGCGACAAGCGGGTGAACCAGAGGAGAAGTGTGCGTTGAAAAAAGGTCCGTTGCGAAAACAACATGATCGAGTATTCAAGACCACCCTGGGGACAATGAGCACAGGTTTGCTGTCCTTCCTGTGGCTTCCCAAATTCTACCTGATCGCCGCGGCGCAGGCACAGGTTGTGATAAACATGTCCACTTACTTAACAGTGATTGTGGACCTGGCGATGGACAGAGACATCTCTAAGTGGGACTCCGTATTTCTGCTTTTCTTTTACGCCACGGCGGACTTGCTGGCGAGGATAGGGTCTGGCTGGATCACGGACAAAGGCTTGCTGAAGAGGAGCATCATGATGGCGTTGAGCTTTCTGCTCTGGTCCACGTCGCTGTTCCTGATGCCGCTCTGCTATTCCTTTTATCTTCTGGCTGTGTTGTCCTTTGTGGCGGGGTTGTGCAATGGCGCCACCTTCATCATTACACCGGTGCTTTTCATGGAACTTGTGGGCGTCGGCAAGTTCAGCGTCTGCTTCGGCACCGCGTGCCTTTTGGTCGGAGTTCCACTTATGACGCTACCGGCGCTGATTGGTGGGTTTCTTTTTCATCAATAGGATACGCTTTATGAAATAATTTACATGGTTTTGCGAGGTATAACTTTATTTAGGTTCAGCAAAGAAAGTGCCCGTTGTCACCGACAACTTAAGAACCCCAGGACGTGGCAAGTACTGAGCATCCCATCATCGCGCCGCAGCCAACGAGATTGCGGCATCATCCAAATAAAAGCAACGAAGAACCAATCACGAAGCAACACACATTATATAATAGACCACGCCCTCCTTTTCATAAGTTGTGATTGACTATTGATTGTCATGTTGTTGTAGGCATTTCTTCTGCTCGCATTCTGGTTGTGATAAAAATGTCTTTATATATTTTTTCTCAGAAATTCCGAATTGTACTAGCATATGAGCACTATCTTACGCAAAATATATCGCGTAATATATGACAGGTCGTCAACACGAGGAAGCAGCCAAGGAATTCCATTTCTCCTCTTGCGTTATATATAATGCAAATCCTTACCAATTGGCATAATCCCATCGTCCATTCCCCTTCGTCTTAATCATTCCATATTTGTAGCAATATATATTCTTTTTTTTTATGAGGGTCAGAAAACTATAAACAACGGTGATAATAATCATATTTATTTTTGCGTGTCCTCAAACAGCTCATGCCGTTTTGTGAGGGCACTTTAGAGATGGTCATAAAAGCCGTAAAAAGAAAAAAAAAACAGCACTGTACTTTGTTAGCTCAAGTTCAGACGCAGCCGAAGCTGCGAATTAATGGTACGAATCAAGGGGCGTCAAATGCGCGAGTCACCGGCTCTTTTCTGTTTATAATTGGTTCAGCGATAATGTAACACATACAGGAACATCGCAAATACCATGAAGGTGCACTTTTGACGCTTTCTTCTTTGTCCCATAAGCTCCTAGCATCGACTGCGTCTGGACTTGAGGTGAAATCAAGTATATACGAATAGTGATACGTTCCAACTCCTCAATCAAAGAGTTGCATTATGTTTGTTTTTTTTGTTTTTTTTCAGGTTACTTTAGGGACACACTCGGAAACTACCAGGGCCTATTCTTCCTGATTGGAGGCCTGACAAGCCTCACCGCATCACTATGGTTGTGGGCGTTTTTGCGAGAGAAAGAAGCACCGTTCTCCGGAGGCGACTCCAAGAGTTCCTCAATCGCAAGGTCGCCTCGCTGCCCGAGAAACTCGGAAGGCTAAAAACGGAACGACGAGGTGGGGAACACAGAACAGGTTCTCTTTCATCATATTTCGGATGAAAGACGCTTTTCGCAGCGCTCCGTTCCGCCTCGCCGCGGAGGCCGCCACACGAACCGACGAAGCCAATCCAATGGCCGCGTGAACGTCACGTTGACCTTCGGGTGGCTGGGCGCGCAGTCACGTGATCCTTTCGCGGCGTTTGATTGGTTGCACCGACTCGTAGCGTCCACTGCGGTTGGTTACGCGGCAAAACGGAGTATAAATGGTGGAAGCCAAGGGCGGCCCGCCCTTCGTCAGGTAACTGATAAGACGTGTGAGTTTGATGAGGGGAGAGTATGAACGGTCGCGGAGCGAAGAGATAGCCGAAGCGGGACAACGACCAAATAAAAACTGTCTCCCGGGGGCTTACCCACGGCAACAGCGATGGCAATCCTGGAAAAGAGGTGCGCGCGTTGACGTGAGCCAGCGACGGTGATGGACTCGCCGAGGAGTTGGGCGGTGGCAGCCGCGTGCTGCTGGATGAACGTGTTTGGGTTCGGATTAGTGCGTTCCGCCGGTGTCGTGTACGTGGGAATATTGGAGACGTTCAGCGTTTCGAGAGAACAAGCGTCATGGCCCGTCAACCTGTCGATCGTCTGCTATATGACTGCAGGTACCTACATTATTTATTCCCAAAGCACTAGTATGTCTTATAAAACGTGCCCCCCCCCCCCCCCCCAAAAAAAAAAAAAAAGTTTTTTTTATTTAGAAAATAATCTAAACACTCAGATTTCGCCCAAAATGTAGCACTAGCGGTGCGGACCAGATGCCAAACTTTTAGAGAGTGCTGTGCTCTTATTTAAAAGTTATAATTGATTTTTTTTTTATGTTTCAATGGAAAAATGGGGTCACTTCCCGACAACTCTTGTCATTCACCTCCATGCATTCGTGCTCTTTTATCGGCCCCCAAACTTCTCACTAAAAAATTTAAAAATATATATATCATAATTTTTTTTTTATATACACATAACGACAATTCCTAAAATTTGGTGTCGGTTCGGATCGCTACAGCGCAGATTATGTGAGTTGAGATTGCGAGATCGGCGATGCGCAATTCATTTCTGCGTCGATAAAACGCTGTGACGTTTTTCGCTTTTTTTTTCTTCGGCGACATCTTGTACTCCTGCTTGTTTTTACACCTTTAAATGTATTGCGTTTTTTGTTTTTTTGTTTTTTTTTTTTGCGGGAAACAGGCTTGACGAGACAGAGTTACCTAAGTTCGAAAGAATAAAAACCCGAAGGGCAAGGGCAGACGACGCGCTCCCTCTGCCAGCTGGTTGTCGAGAGTCGCAAGCGAGCAAGCGTTTGTCCTTGACCGTGATTTTGTTTTCTTTCAAACCGCATCATTCCATTCCCAACACGCTCGCATCTCCGCGCCAAGACACTCGGGGAGATGAGGACTCCAGAGCGCGGGGGGACGTCAGAACACGGAGATCTGACTGGAATGATTATACCTGTTTTCACCTCAAGAACCGAAGTAAAACAAGTCCGGCTCCTCGCGGAGCATTACTGATTTCCCACTTCATGTGGATAATTAAGACATATGTAGGTGAATTTTAGATTATATATATGTTATCTTACTAAGACGCACACGTTCCAAACTCCAAAAGCGTCTCTTTTTCCTCCGACAACCAAATCTCTTAAGAACTACTTCGCGCCGCGTATGAATAATGCGCAAAACTTGCTTTTTTTCTTGAGGTGAAAACGGGTATAGTGAGGTAGACGTAAAACTAGCTGCCTTCGTCTCTACTCACTCTTCTAAGGCGTTCGAACGCGAACATAGAACGCCAGCGTACGGCGTTCGAGAGCGTTCGAAGAGGGAGCAAAGACAAAAGGAAGCTAGCTTTACGTCTACGCACTAAGAATTCCAGTCATAGCTCGACGTTTTAGCGTCCTCGCGCGCTCTCTCGTCTCCTTCTTTCCCTCAGTTTCTCCCCGAATTCAGGGGCTTGGACTATACGGAGAGCAAGTCGTCTGGTTTCTTGCGCAGGACTTGTGGTGACGTCAGAAAGGCGCCGAGCTTTGGTTAGCTTTGATTGCAAGGATAGTGGGTAGACCTCAATGCTAGATGCTTTGAGGTCTAACCACTATATTTTTCGAACAGCCAATCAAAGCTCAGCGTTCTAACATCCTCGCAGCCCCCGTGCAAAAAAGCAGACGAACTTGAGCTCCGCATTGTTTCAACCGTTTAACTTATAGTTGAGCTAGGTTTAACTAGAGCCATTAAATGAGCCGCGCTTAGAGTATCGGCACTCTGTTCCCCGACATTGTTGTGGGCGCCGCCATTTTGGAGCTTGTGCAGAGCAGACGCAACTGCCGATCGTCATGATTCAAAAGTGCGACTTCCTCAGCATTAAATTCGGTGTTAGGAAGCTTCTGTAATATTGCTTTGCTCTGTCGCGAACTGCGTAAACATTTGTGGAGGACGGAAAATCGTTTCCTGCGATTTCAGATAAAGTTTTAGATAACTGGCAACCATGATTTTAAGCCACAATATGTTCAAGTGTCGTTACTCTGAAGCGTAGCTTATTTAGTGGCACTAGGTTTAAATACGTAGGACGCGAGGTTGAAATTGTGTTGCGGTTCCTCAGGTCATTGTTATATAATAAAAAAAAACTTAATTACATTAGTTTTCATATGCTATATATATATATATATATATATATATATATATATATATATATATATATATATATATATTACAAAACTGACTATTGAGTTAGTCTGCCTAGCGCTTTGACAGCTCTAGCATGGCACTCAGCGTGCGTATAATACAAATTACATGAATGTTTGATCATGCATTTATCGATAGTCACTATAGAGTCTCATCGGTATACCTCTCTAAAAAAAAACTGTACTGGAATTTTTTGTGTGCGTGTGAACTGTGTTTAATGTACAGCTATAGAACTACTATAGTGTGTGTCGCTGCATCAAGGTGCGCTTTTTCTTACCATACTTACCTATCGATTGCCTCGGAGAGACGTTATCTCAGCAAACGCATATTCGCCATGTCTTGCTCTAAGTGAAGAACATTGAATGAACTCCTGAAAAACATAAAAGAATATGAAAATATCACATAAACACCTTATATACGACTTTTCAGTGTATGATAGTTCTCAAAACTTTATTGAACTAGTCACGAATAAAATGTTTTCCTTCCAACGGGTCGTTGCGTCCCTCGACGACAAACCCATCAACGGCGAAGGTTGTTTACAGCCAATTTAAAGTGATCTAGTTCTTTTCTCTGGAAACGGAATTGCCACATTTTGTTACACCTCAGAGCCCAGTCAAATGAATACGAACACGGATTCTAAAATCGCAAGGCCACGGCACAGATTTTCTTTGCTCCTTTGATTACCCGATAATGTGGCACATTCAGAGAAAAATGACAAATGCCACAACGTCGCTTTTTTTTTTCTTTCTTTTATGCCTGCTTGAATTATTTGGGTCATATTGCTGGTGCGCTTTGCCTCAATGTCAAATAAAGCATAGCTCCCTGGGTCTTGTTAGAATCACTGACCCTTTGTGGAGTGTTGTCAAGCCTACGCTGCAGAGAAGTGGCGTGCGTTCAAACGAAACCTCTGTTTGCCACTTCTTCAGTTGACTTTGCTTTTGTAGCGTGAGCTACACTGGCCGAGGTTGAGCAGTTTCGCGTGGCTCCCAAAGAGCCGTGCTGCGCATGCGCGAGGAGCAGTGACGTCACACGGCACACAGCTGGCGTGCCGGAGCCGCCGCCGCCTCGCGCTCCGCCGCCGCCGCGCGCGCCGCGCCGGACTGCGCATTCCAGAGGAGTGACGTCTTAACCGCGGCAGACGCACTGGCGCCGCCGCGTGCCCAGCTGTGCGCCTCCGTTGCGCAGGAGCCAAGTCTGACGCTGCATCGGAGCCGCTTGATAGCGCCTCTCATTTTGTGCGCATAAGTTCACGCTACGCATATCCTGGCATAGCCGAGCTAAGCCACCGCAATTTTTATCTCCGTGTTTCTCCTGCCTCACACAACTTTCGTACACTTCGAAAAAGAGGTCGTGGGGGCCAATAAAACAATGAAGTTCACTTCTTTTCTGCAGACAACATTATGTCCTTTGCCCTTCTCTCTCGTGCGTGATTGCACTTTCTAGAAAACTCAGCAGATTCTGTGCGTCGGAATAGAAAAAGAATGACCTCTAACTGTTGGGCTCCAGTCATTCAACTTCGAATATCACGCCTTGTCCATTAGCGCCGATTTCAGCCTTATCCTGTGCACACTTCTCTTAATCGGTGCATCTCTAAACAAGGCCCATTGAGATAACAAAGAATACCTTCGAGTACCTTGTTTGGCTTATTCTGTTGCCTTGATCTAGTTGCAGAAAGCGAGCCGTTATCAGTACACGAGGTAGCGATATATTGCGGCAAAACAACGAGCGAGATAAAAAAATGAAGGAACACAAAATACTGTACAGCCACAAGGAAAACACGCGATAAACAGACGCTGGCTCTTAACTCATATGTAATAGTAAAAAAAACATAAGAAAGAGAAAAAACATTGTGAGTCAAAGTTTCATTTTTGTGTGTGTTTGTATACGCTCTGTCGAAACTTTTTGCGCGTTTTTTTTTTTTTATTACGAGTAAAGCTTATTAATTCGCAAAGATTACTACCTCACTGCAGTGCTGTGCCCGTTACCGAAAAATAATTAATGAAATGGCGTAACAGTCGTTAGATCCAGAGAATGCAACGAAATTCCGTTACAGTCGCTTCCTAAAAGCGACTAACGTTACTTTTGCGTTCTCTTCGCTGTAGTTTGGCTTCCAGTATTATTATTTGGCAGCGATAAAAAATGGATACAAACTCTTACAACAACTGAACTGTCTCAGAGTGATTTCTGGTTATTCTTTATCATTTGTTCCTTAAATTTGTAAAATACTGCGAGGTCCCGACGACGGGTTATCCCTTTAAAGAAACTTAAAAACTTGACTTATTGTAATTAAAAGTGACGATTAACTTAATTTTATAGTCAATAAAGTAAAAATACAAAGTGACGAAAATGGGTTGTATTTTCGTATTTTAATAAGAGTAGGAAAAATACTTTATTTCCCAGTAGTGTCTAAAAAGAGCCATAGACGTCTTCATGTTAGAACACTGAAAACAAAAATAGAAATAAAAGCATTGACCGAATACATAATGAGTACGTAAGTACGCAACTAAAAAACAAAACGCGTTACTAATAACGTCGTTACTTCTAACGCGTTACTTCCAAGGCTGCCTCACTGCGATAAAAATATAGTTCATGACTTTGCAGGCGGTTGCAGTAAAGAGTAAAGAGACCTGGTGACAAAAAAAAAATATACGAATGTGCCCAATAAACATGTGATAACAAAACCTATATGCACCTTATATAATCTATGCAAATCCTTATATGTTTATTAGACACTTCATTTTTTTTTTTTTTTTTTGCAATGGAAATATCGGTTTATTTCAGGGGAATCGTTCCTGTCAGGCTTGCGAACTAAGTTGGGCAATCGCTGTTGCTTCGTGCTCGGTCCACGTGTTCGCACTTTCAGATTTGCGATTGGCATCTGCCCTCAGGGCGGAAATGACCGAAACGTACACGCTGTCTCCAGACACCAAGAGTCCCAGGCGCTTACTCGCCCACTTGGCAGTGGGCGTACTTGTCCTTTTTGCCAACTGATATGAGTGTAATCGTCTCAATCGTCTTAATATCCTTGCGGCCAGAATGAATCCGCTGTGTCCTTCTGGAGTCTAATTAAGACCTAAATGTTACTTCCTGCAGGCCGTTCCGATAATCACCTTTTTCTTTTGCGCGCTGCCATCTTTGTTTACTGGGCTGGGGAGCTCGTTAACCAGTCGCTCTCTTCTGTCGAATATCAGTCCCGCGGGGCATGCGGTCACAGCCGGGAGACTCGGCATTTTTAATCTACAACGTGTGCGAACTAACGCCTTTAAGGCCCTTTAGACGGCCCGGAAACATCGGATTCTCAACGCATCGTGCTGCAATTTACTACAGAAGTGCAAGCAGGTGCTACAAGTTTACAACGAAAAAAAAAAAAAATCAAGGAATGAATTTGCCTCGTTCAAACGGAAACAAAAAAAAAAAAACAGACATATGTTACGGTGAATTTACGCGCCGCCATTCCGCAGACGATGCACGCGTAGTGAGAAGTGCTGCCGACAGATGACGCGCACGGCGTCGAGGGACCGCCGGCCGAATCGGGTTATGACAACAAACAAATTCACAAAAAAAAAAAAAAGTATCGGCTAGCGTTTTTTGAACGGGGCGTACGCCATCTGTCGGTAGCACTTCTCAATACGCGTGCATCATCTGCGGAGTGGCGGCGCGTAGATTTCCCAAAGCAGGATTCTGTTTCGGTTGTTGTTGTTTTCTTTTGAGCGAGGTAAGTTCCCTCAGACTTTTTTACTGTAAACTTGCAGCACCAGCTTGCACCTCTGAAGCAAATTGCAGCGCGTATACGTTGAGAAACCGATTTTTGCGGGCCGTCAAAGTGCCTTACAAGGGTTAGTTTACATGCTGCAGGTGGTCAACGCTGGAAAGGTGTACGCTTCGTTTAAGCGTCCGAGCGCATTCGACGCCACGCACCGATAGAACCAATCAGTCAGAGTTGAAGGCGCAATGCCACTGCGTTCGTCGTCTTTACATATGTGCGTGTGTCATAGGGGGCTCATCCAAAAGACAAAGTTGACCGTGACCTTGAGCTTCTACATAGACTGTCCATGTCAGGGGTCTCAAACACGCGGCCCGCGACTCGCTGGGACGTGGCCCGCTGACAACCGGCTACGGGTCCCGGTTCCCATGTCTTGAGCGCTAGAAATGGCATGTGCCATCGTGATCTCATCTCGCCGATTCATTTTCGCTCGAAAAGTCGCTCCGCTCTTTTAACGTATTCATATAGTTTTTACTTATCTCTTGTCATTTACCCTTTGTTTTGCTTTATCTTTTGCATCCTAGCTTTTTTGTAATATACAGTGCTAATCACACTCGTCTATAACGCGCGAGTGTGCGGCTTTCTCCGGGGAGCGGTAGACTGCATGGTGGCATTCGCGGAAACTAAGCTAGTCACGTGGCGCAACATGCAACGGCCCGCTCGAGGGGTGTCCCATAGAGAAATATAGTACTACGTAAAGAGTGGCCACTCAAGCCGTTTCGCGGCCCAGGAGTTAGGGACTCTACTGGCCGTTAGTAGGCGCAACAGTGCCACTTATTTTGAACAGTTGTCAGATATATAATATTAATAAATAACTTCATTGTATAGAGTAAACTTCTAAAATTATTACGAACTTTGCAAGCTTTCAAAAACGACTTCAACGGCTGTGGCTATGGCTGCGGCACGACGGTTGGCTTCGGAGTCGTGAACTCGACGGAGGGCGGATACTTCGGCTGCTTGGTTGCCTCGTTGTGTGGGTTGAGTTGGTTCCGCGGCTTGTTGTCTCGTGCGGGTTTCTAGTCATTCTTCCGTTGCGGTCAAGGTATACGGTATATCTAAGAAGTATTGTGGCTGTAGTTTCTTTGTTGACGGGCGTTAGCATTCGGTCACTGAATTTAGAAGCGACTGGGCCAGTCGTATGTGCAAGCGCCTTTCAGCACATGGTCATATGTGCAAGCGCCTTTCATGGAACTTGGACGGTAACTTTTTAAATGCCCTCCATCGTATTGCATTTGTCGCTGTAAGTCTCGCTGTAATACAGTACTTTTTTCCAGTGTACAACTGTTGACGCGTTATTCATACATTTTGCATGTGTATTGTTATTTTTGTAATGTATGAATAACATGCATAACTCCTTGTCTTCAGAGTTGATGTTTGTTTTGCTTGTCATAGTTACAAAAATAAATACTTTTGTGTGTCAATCCCTGGTGTCGTCCCATGTCGTCCCTTCAAGAGAGTTAGCACAAATGTGAAAATATCCTTTTCGGTGTGCGGTCAGTTTGAATTATATGTAGCGCTAGATGACTTTTCTTCTGCAGTACAATTAAGGTATGCTTATAAAACAATTCTATTTTAAACAAAACCATGCTAGGTACAATAACACTGACTCGTTAAACTAGAGGGCGCATGCTACTGCCCGATATCAAAATACCGCCAGAATTCGCCTTAAATCCATTCATTCATCTGGCCAGCGGTTATTGCGTGTATCCATCCATTAAACACTCAACTAGGGACTATACTGGCCGCTGGGTGCACTCGCTGACGCTGAATTGGGCCGCTGGGGCCTATGGAAGTGTCCCCTCATTACGTGGTACTATATTTCTCTATGGGTGTCCTACCTACTATATCAGCTGGCGGCGAACGCGGAAGGTTGCTCGCACGCTTTTTAGAAACATCATTGCTGGAACAATAAACAAACTAAAGCATGAAGGCGTATCAACGATGTCGTCATCAAAAAACAAAACTATATCATAAAGCACTTTACTTTTATCGCTTATCAAGCTGATAGAGTGGGCAGGACACCGCTCGAGCGGCCCGTTCCATGTTGCACCACGTGACTAGCTTAGTTTCCGCAAATGCCACCAGTCTAGCGCTCCCCGGAGAAAGCTGCACGCTCGCGCGTTATAGACAAGTGTGATTAGCACTGTACAACAATTCCGCTACTAGGCTGCAAGCTCGAGCTCTTTGTTGAAGGATGCATCACCGCTGCGCAAACTCTCGATCAGCAGGAGTAACTGCTGAGAATCAAGCTGCGAGCTCGGGACTCTAGCCTTAAAAACTATATATATATATATATATATATATATATATATATATATATATATATATATATATATATATATATATATATATCACCATTAAAAGACAAGTATGGGTGTTGTAACCCAAATCGCCAGGAAAGCAAGAGCTGTCAAATAACTGCTTGTTTTTTAGAGACATGTCGAGCTTGGTTAATTAGTGATTTGAGCAACGGGAACGACACTGTACTTGCTCTCTTGTTCTATTGAAAATGCGAGCACGTTGAGGGGGCGGTGTCATCTTAATTCTTGTTATCACATCAGGTCATGGCCGAAAGTAGTCATATAAACAAATAAAATCTAGAAATGTCACTGGCAAAACTGCGTTTTCAAAAAGCATAGAACACGAGGTCTCTCCTCTTTTAAATCTTTTGACACCCCCTCCCCTCCCCCTCCCCCGTCTAACGTTGGCACTCGGCCTTCCCAGTGTTGGGTACCTGGCCCCCACTCTTAAATGAGTTTGAGACCACTGGTCTATGTGTTTGTGTATATTCCAGCCTTTGACTGCCCTCGGTCTTAAAGGGTCACTAAAGCACTTTCTGCGAATAGTCTATTTATTGACCCATATCAATTTGTGAGCTCTAAGCATTCTAAAAATCCAAGCATTACATTCATGCGTGGCCGATTTCTTTATTAAAATCCGTATCAAGAGACCGACACAAGATGGCGCCATTGGACGAGGAAGGGCAGAGTCTGTCCTACCTTGTGCGACGGGTGTCCGCGATGGTTCCGAGGTAATCTATCTTTTGATACAGTTTTTAATAAACACATCGACCATGCACGAATCAATTTTTTTTATTTTATTTTTCTATTTTTAGAATGCTTAGACTAACAGGGACAGACATAGATTGAGTAATGACCATAAATAGGCTATCGCAGAAAGTGCTTCGAGTGTCCCTTTGCTACAAGCAATGATGCTGGCTGGTAAAGCCTTAAACTTACAAACATGTTAAAATTAAAAAAAAGACCCTTTATAGCACGTTAGAAGAAACACCAGGTAACATAAGGTGAACCTTTTGACTGTAACTAAATAAGAAACTTGTTGGTTTAATTTTTTTAATCGAAAATTGTGGTTACAAGTACTCGCAATGAGGCCGATCACGCACCAACCCAAATTCGTGAACCGATATGAATGCATTTTGCTTTACTCAGTGCGAATTCACGCTAGACTGCGCCGAGCAACGCGAAGCGGCGTCACGTGTGAATGCACGCAATTACGGTGGCCCTGTACTCAAAAATTACAAACATTGCGTACGTTAGTCCGTGCCGAGTGTTGCGAAACCGGGTCAAATATGGACGAAAGCAATGACGCTGGCTAGTGAAGCCTTAAACTTGCAAACGCTGCGTGCATGTTGCGGCAATTCGCCAACACACGAATGTGTGCCAATTGTGAACGTCAATTCCAGGTCCCTTTGTCGGGCTTTTGGCCAGGCACATCGCCGCCTGGAAGCTCACTATGGGCGGTTGCATCGTGGGCTCCCTCGCCGTCTCAGCGTGCTTCCTGGTTCACAGTGTGGCCTATCTGAACGTCTTACTCGGCGTCATTCACGGTAAGAAGCGGTCAGCGATAACGCTGCATTCACGATATTTGAAAATAAATTGTTCGCACATTCTCCCAAAGTTAAGAAGAAACAACTTTCCATCAACAAAAGTCAATAAATGTTTGTGTGCCTTAAACCAAGGCTTAATAATATTTTTTTTCTCGAAGTACATACAAGGAATGACCCCCCCCCTTTTTTTTTTCCCAAACAAAAAAAAAACGGAATTTATTTTTGCAAACTTATGTGTGTATTTTTACAAGTTCAGATTGAAATTACGGTCAGTGAGCAGGCGAGCTGGTGGAAGTTTACCGTGAAGATATTTACCTGAGACTGGAGGGGAATGAGAAAATTGTTTTACACTGGAAGAAAAAGTAACAGGTGCAGACAGCGTCTCAGATAATAATTTTATCCAACCAACCTCCTTATATACACAACTACAACCGGCACAAAACAACCGAACATCCTGTTTTCTGAAGGACCAGCACACAACCCTCATTCCAATGAAAGTCACCTTTAAAGTACTGTCTGCCTAATGTAATGCACTTGTCGAGACGTTGCTTGGAATGCCCAAAATAGCCTACAAACTCGTCGATGTTGATGCCTTTCAGTGCTTCTGCCGCTTTCCGTTTCACCTCTTCCAGATCGGCAAACCGTTTTCTTTTTATAACTTTTTTTATCCGGGGAAACAATAAAAGGTAACACGGGACGAGGTGGGGTGAATAGGCATGGGTGCCATGCTGTATTTAGTCAAAACCTCTTAACACCGAACGTTATGCGAGCAAGCGCGTTGACGTGGTGGACGAACCAGACTCACGCCGACTCGGGTTGCCAATCAGTAAAACAACGCTCGTAGTGTTCATCAGACTTTGACCAAAAACGGCATAGTCCCCGTGCCCCACCCTACCTATTCACCGGACCTCGCCCAACACCCTCCCCAGGAGAAAGCCTAAGTGCTTTCCTGCGTCATTAAAGAAGGCCGCCGTAGACCAGAGATTGGAAACGACTATACGGCGCCACCGTTCGGCTGAAAGTCGTGTCCAATCAGTGAGAACGCGTCTCTGAGCCGAATGCCGAAGCCGTGTCCAATCTGTGGCCTACATTGGTCTTGTTCAGTGACGCAGGGAAATTCAGCGCTTAGGTTTTCTTATCTAGGAGGTATTGCCTCGCCTGTGTGATTTTTTGGTGTTCCGAGATGAAAAAGAAATGTTATCTAAATAAAACTGTTTGCCCATGTTAAAGCGTTTAAAAAAAACACCACAGAAGCATTGAGAGGCATTGAAATTGACGAGTTTAAAATATACTTTCAGCATATAAACAAACGTCTCGACACGTGCATTGCATCAGGCGGAGAGCACAACGAAAGTGACTAAATTTGAACGTCTAAGATTAAAATCCGCAAATTTCGTGAAAATAAATTCCGGTTTTTTTCTGGATCCCCCCCCCCTCTCCCTTGCCTTCCTTCCCACCCCCCTCCCCTACCCCGTCGTATTTAGCGTAAAATAATAAAAGCAAAATAAAAAAGAGGTCAATATGCATGCAGTATTTTACTGGCAAAAATATTACAAATAATTACAAAGTACATAACACCCTATCAATATGATGTATTTATATCTATGTATTTTTCTTTTTTCTTCTGTAGGTACAAGCATAAGCTTCTTGTTGGTGTTCGTCGTGGTGATCAACCAACATTTCCTTAAATACAGGGCAATGGCTTCCGGAATCAGTCATGCCGGTTTTTCATTGGGAGCTATCATCTTCTCCCCCCTCACGCATGTCCTCTTCAACGAGTACGGACTTCGTGGGTCCCTCCTTCTCTGCGGCGCCATAATGCTCAACTCAACGGTCGGTGTCTTTCTACAACGACCGCCTCCAGCTTCAAAACTTAAACTCGCCCAAAAGCGTCTTATACTCGAACAAACCATCGAGTCTAACCCGCCCAAGCAAAAAATTATTAAGCTTCCTGTCTCCTTTGTCACGTGTGAACCCCAGGAAATCGGAAAAGAGAGTTTGGTCGACAAGAAAATCGATGTCAAGAAGCACGATGATGCCGGCATAGACCATTCCGTTACGAAGACAATGCTTGGCGGTAACGAAGCTGAAACAGGACGGCACACCGGGCAAGACGAAAAGTCAGAAAATAAGCACCAGCATTTTCATCCACATGACCTTGCCAGTAAGCAAATAGCAGAAGCCACAAACCTCGAGCCCACCAAAGGCCAATCTTCAAGCGGAAGTGTACTCTCATTTTTTACGTTCCCTAGCTTTTATCTCATCGCCGCGTCGCAGGTCCTGGTGTTCTTCATTATGGGCACGTACACCACCATCATCGTAGACTTTTCCGTGGATAACGGCATTTCGAGATGGTACGCTATCTCCCTGGTGTCTCTGTACAACGCCACCGACATGATAGCCAGGTTCGGCTCTGGATTGATCACAGACCGCGGATTTCTCAACAAGAGCACCATGATGGCCCTTCATTTTGCCCTGTGGTCTGTGTCCCTGGTTCTCACGCCCTTCTGCACTGCCTACTACTGTCAGGTCGTCCTGGCCTTGGTGGGAGGCTGGTGCAACGGCTGCACGATGATCTTGATCGTCGTATTTTTTGTGGAGCTTGTTGGAATCGACAACCTTGGCGTAACTTTTGGTGTGGGCATCTTCCTCTCGGGTGCTTGTGGATTCCTGAGGCCTTCCTTGATTGGTGAGCGATCCGTTACGCTATTTCGTTTTGTTTTCTTATTAGAAACAAATAACTAATCTTGACGACGAATGTGTTGAGTTCATATTTTGGACCCATTACTTTACCCTGTCTCGAGACAGAAGTCGAGCGAAAACCTCCCTCCTATTTGTACTACGTCTTGTCAATATGGAAAACTCCGTTTCTCCTAAAAAATTGTCCGTAACGTTGGTCGTTCGTATTAAAGAGACAAAAATGCATCTACTTACCCACCCAGGCAGCACAGACACGTTGAAAAGATGTCGAAAGAGCGTAGATGACGTCAGAAACCACATGTCGAAAGAACGTCGAAAGTCTGAACGTCAGGTCCCTTCGACGTAATATGGAAAGGCTAATGTCTGGAAAAAAGCGTGGATTTTACGTCGACACAACTTCCCACTTAACGGCCTTAGAACGTCGAGTGCAGGTCTGAATTGGACGGGAAGTCAAGTGATGACGTTATATCAACATTGACACAATGTCCAATTTAACGACGATAAAACGTCGAGTATACGTCTGACTTCTAAACTGAGGGAGATGTCAATTGAGAACGTCATATTAACGACATAACGTCCCATTTAACGACATAAAATGTCGAGCGCACGTGTGTGGTAACGTTATGTCAACGTTGAAATAACGTCCAATTTAACGATCATAAAACGTCGAGCGTACGTCGAGACTGAACGGGATGTCATTTGATAACGATCTCGACCTGGGTCACCGTGAAACAATGGAGTCAACCAGATCTGGCTTCGTTGTTCGAAGGTATGTTCGCGAAAGCATGTATATTTGGACGGAATAGACCATTTGCTAAACCCCCCAAGCGCCCCGGCCAGCACTCCAGGAATCATGCGAACGGTGTTCCTTCAGCTCCCTAGTGATCGGTAATTTCAGCCAATTCCATGGTTACGCAGTTTGGGGTGTAAATCGGAGTCACCCTAAACAAGCATCCTATAGTGCCCACGGATGTCATATCACTTTTAAGTTTTCTCGTCAATGACAGCGTTTTCGATACTGTGCAAGCTGTCCACCCTTCAACCTGGCTCAGCTGCAGAAATCTCTTACATAATTATCATTCTCTTACAGCTTCAAATACGCTGATATTAAGTTAGAAACGCTAAAAATGCTATAACCAGCCCCGCTGACTCCGAGCTAAATCTTAGTTTTTGTTGAGAATTCTCGGCTTTTTAAGCAGTTCCTGTTAAAACAACAATCACGAGAATGATAATATTGTAAGAGATTTCTGCAGCTCAGCCAGGTTGAAAGGTGGATTGCATGCACAGTATCAAAAATGCTGACATTGACAAGAAATTTTAAAAGTGATATGACAGCACCTTGGGCTCTATTAAGGCGCTTGTTCAGGGTGATCAAGGTGTTCGCTCAGACATTGTTGGGCGGCCTCGTGCTCAACGTTCAAAGAACCTCCCGAAACAAAACTTATAACCGACGTCGAATAATGTCGATGACGTCAAGGTGTTGCCCAGGGTATTGCTGGTACGTCTCGTGCACCATGTTCAAAAAACTTCCCGGAGAAAACGTAGAACTGACGCCTATTAATGCCAATGACGTCAGGGTGTTGCTCAGACATTGTTGGGACGTCTCGCGCTGAATGTTCGAAGAACCTCCCGGAAAAACGTAGAACTGACGTCGAATAATGTCGATGACGTCAAGGTGTTGCTCAGGGCATTGTTGGGACGTCTCGTGCTCGACGTTCAAATAACTTCCCGGAGAAAACGTAGAACTGACGTCGATTAATGTCGAAGACGTAAAGGTGTTGTTCAGGACCTTGTTATGACGTCTCATGGTCGACGTTCAAAGAAATTCTCATAAAAGACGTCCATCAGACGTCAATTACTGTTGAAGACGTCGAGGTGAAGCTTATGACGTTGTCACTACGTCGCGTGTTTGACGTTGTCGGAACCTCTCATGTGGACGTAACAATGCCGTCGATAAAAAGTTTGTTAAGGACTTCGACGTCGCCCAACGTCTAGGACCTTATTTCGACGTCCTCTCAACGTCTTGTGCTGCCTGGGTGCAGTTTGTCTTCGATCAGAATTTGTCTACAAAGGGGATTGTTCATATTAACAGAGTTCGTGTTAGCGAGACGTGAATGTGTAGTGATTTTGACTCGAATGAAGTTATAATTATTATGTCATTTGTTACAGGGTTATTTACAATATTGATATTTTTAAAAAGTTTACGTATGCAAACCCTAATAACGCGACAATGAGTCAACACACTAAATAGCTAAACCTTTAACATATTTATTTTGGAACTCCTTTATTGATAGATGCATTGACTAATGAAACTACCCATCGACGATTCATGCAAAAGTTGCCAACGTGTCTGTTTTTGTTTGAAATAGTCAAAGTGTTTGAAAGTGCTACTAGCATTCAACGAGCATACCCTCACACCTGGATCTCAAGGTTTGCCGTTTGTTTAAGTAAACCTATAAGGATATAAAGATATAAACTTACAGCAGCCATATCGTTCAACCTTGAGACGGCCAAACAAGTTATTATATTTGACATCAATATGTTTTTCTTCTCCAAGAAGACAAGTATTGAACAATACTTTAAACTCACAACTCTACAATGTCTTGGCTGCAAACTTAAACAGTATCTAAGAACACAACCGTAATTGATGCTTTTTAATGGTTCAACGAAGCTGGAGAGGTATAGAAAATTGACGGATAATATTTATGATTTTATTTTCCAACGCAAAAAGAACTAAAAAAATTAGGTGCAGCACCAAATATCTTAAGCTTTCAAATCAAAACTCAAAACAACGCAAATAGGTCTTATTTTCGATATTCTGCAACCACCGCGACACCTCTCACATATACGATATGCCAGCCTCGGTGTTTGTCATGTGGCCTGGCTTCGTTGTAACTAAGTTGTGAATGGCTAAATGTGCAAAAAGTTCATTTCCAACATCTTAACGATATCTTTTTTTATGTTCGAATTTGGCAGCCATCAAAACAAATTTAAAAAAATAAAATTTCACAGGTTAATAACCATCATCCAAAAGTGAATTCTTGTGAGTAATAAAAATAGATATTTTTTTTTTTTTACAGCCATAGGCCTTATGGGTTCTTCCCACCACTGGAAATGACGTCCGTTATTGATGTTGCCCAATCCTTGAAAAAGATTCACTTGCCGCCCGTACGTAAGAATCGAACCCGGGTCCGCGACGTGCGAAGCGAATGCGTTACCACTAAACTACGCTGCAACTTTCTTTTTTTTTTTTTTATTGCCGATGTTTTACAAGCACAGTCAAATGCACTCAATCACAACAGTGTATAATGAACTGTCTCACTCCGTTATGAGGTGCTTATATTACATTCTCCTGATTTTTTGGCTGATGATTAAAATCGTCTAATGTTACGGCTTGTCAAAAAGCCGTCAGCCATTCCGCTTCAGGAGAGAACCTCCAGTGCACAGCTGGAGGCTCTCGTACACTTTCAATAAATTCACCGCCTACTGAGCGAATGTTTAAGTGTGCGTGACGTCACCGCCACCCCGCTGTTCCGGATGGCGTGCGGAACTAATAGGGAGTTTTAGAAGACCGTGTTTCCCCCTCCGCTAACACTCCGCTACGAAGGAACCGCCACTGCGCCTGCGCGCCGATGGCCTTGGCTGTAGAGTTCCGGTAGCGGAGGGGCTTGGCGGAGGGGGAAACACGGTCTACTAAACCTCGCTAATAGCAGGGCCATATCGTACGGGAAAGAAGTTTCCTTCACCGATAGGCTGAGTGACGCCACAGCGTTAACGACCCGCTCTATACTTATGGTTTCTGTGGGAGCCAATGCCCGTACAGCACGCCCTTTCTGAAAAAAATAATAAAAATAATAATAATAGCCGGTGAAAAATGCCGTCGTCAATGCCAAAAGCTCGTGCCGGGAGAAACGCGTTCACGCGCTCTGGAACAAAAAAAAAAAAGAAACACAAACGTTTGGAACAAAATAGTCAGATGTCTATATTGTTTTTGTAGTACCCGATGTATGGTGCCTGGATCGCTTCTCCGACTGGTGTGTTTAGCGTCCTATCCCGCCCATACATCAAAAGTGGTCCCGAAATGGCAACAAATGACGTCACAGAAACCGGAGTGTCATGTTGTTGACTGTCGCGATCCTGGCGGTTGGCCGTAGAAATGCTGGCGAAAAGCACGAGCGAACGCGAGTGTCGCTGCCGTCACGGCGTCCCAACTTCCGGCTGCTGTAGCTTCCGTGGACTGTCTCAGTGGAGAGCGACCTGCAGCAGAACAGGCATCTGCCATATATACCACAACTGTTAGGACGACGCCAGGATCGCGACCGGCGAGAGCATGACACTTTTATGACGTCATCAGGCGGAAATCGAGGGACCACTTTTTTGGCCGCGGTAAACACACCAGTCGGAGACGCGTTCCAGGCACCATACCCGATGTCCATTGCACGCGCTCTCTGGGAAAAAACTAGCCGATATACACCCTTTCTACGTGAACGCCGCCATCTTCAATTCTGGAACTTCCGGTATGCGTGAAAACATCGCTTTCTTCTCGCCTCGTCAGTAGAACGTGTTAATATTTTAATTGCAACCGTCAGTCGTTCTTGTTTTGACCCGTCTACACTTTTTTACTTGTTCGGGGTTGTAATCTCTTGCTTTTTTTTTTCGGAACGCATACCGGATATGAGCACAACGTGGCTGGGTGCGAGGCTAAACGAAAAAGGTGTATAACAAAATGCCGCCGTAGCAATATCAATGCGGGAGACGCGCTTTTACGAGCTCTTAACAAAAAAGGAACAAAAGCGTTCAGAACAGAATGGTCAGATATCCATTCTGTTCTGAACGCCTTTGTACAGGCACCCCACGGTGCGTGATTGGACGCCGATCCCCTTACGACTTCGCTGTGACTGATGCATTGTGAATTAAGGCATGATTGTTTAATTTTGTTTTCTGCCACACACTATGATTTTGTTTTACATATCCGTATTCGCAACATACCCGGGGGAGTGGAGGGGAAGGGGGCGGGGGAAGCGTACCTTTTGTTAACAAGGTCTTCCACCGTGACGACGATTAGTCTTTTATTGGCGCAGCAGCAACGAAGGCTGTTATGCACCAAGGTAAACATATTGAAACCATGCTAAAAAAAGAGGAATCAATTGAAGGCTAAGAGGTATGCACGTTCTAGATATCAAGTTTTTAAAAGAAAATCTAGAAGGCTGCTGAGCGGAACTATGGTGAGCGCAAGTTCGTCTGCTTCTTGCGCAGTGATTGCGGTGACGTCAGAACGACGCCGAGCTCTGATTGGCTTTGATTGGAAGGATAGTGAGTAGACCTCAATGCTAGCTGCCTCGAGGCCTACCCACAATCCTTCCATCAGAGCCAATCGGAGCTCTGCGTTTTGACGTCACATCAACCCCGACGCAAGAAGCAGACGAACTTGCACTCCGCATAACGAGAGCTTAAGAATTGTAAGGCGTGGTTTGTTATCTTCCCTCCTCTTGCTGTGTAATTGGTCCTTGGGTGTTTTTGTCGACAAATACCGCAATCTGATTGGCTACAGAGAGATAATGAGATGTCGGGGACTCGCCACGTCCAGCGTTTCTTAAATTGTCGGTGATTGTAGATGTTCATCACTGAGCAAAAATGGGCGGGAGAGGAGGGAAGTGTCTTTTAACTTTTTTTTTTTTCGTGAAACAAGATCACGATCTGTTGGCCACTTGACAAACAAATTATCAACTTCCCTTACTTTCCCTCGAGGCAGCTCACAATCCTTTGTCAAAGTCTCACTAACCACGTTCATCGATACGACGTGAAGTAATTTTTTTTTTTAAATGTATTTTCGTTTCCTCGCAGGTTATTTCAGGGACCACCATGGCGACTACGAGGGACTCTTCGACGTCCTCGCCGCGTTTTCCGGTTTCATGTCACTTTTGTGGTTGTGCACCATCGTCAAGGACACACTATTGCGAGCTCACGGACGAGGAGCTTCTAAGCTCGATGGAAGTGTGGCTGCCACAAAGCGTTCTCCCTCTTGGTTCTACTCGCAATTCAAAGTGATTAAAAATGCCATGTGACTCTAACCACTAGAGCTCTCTTTTTTTTCTCCCCCCCCCCCCCCCCCTTGAACTGCGGTCGCACCTCAAAGACATCCTACCATAGACAGTCTCTAGGTACTGCCTGAGGCATGCTTCTCCCCTATACATAGCACCAAGAAAACAAGTCCTGAGACTGACGTCATCTTTAGTGGATCCATACGACGCTCGCGTCACTTGTCATACAAGAATTGCCTGCCGATATGTTCGAAGAAAACATGAAGCAAGCATGCTTATAGAACGCCTCTTTCCACTTTGGTAGAGCAAATGCTGGAGAGGAGGTGACCCCCTCCCCGTCGTTCGTTCTGCTAAGGTGATAAAGAGATGGGAGGAGCTTTTTCTAAGCTCTTAAACTGTCATCGACTCTTAGGGTTCTGAATTTTAATACAATTAAGACCGAAACTAACGTATGGGCCGTTTTTGTCAAAATCGGGGAAAACAGAAAAAAAAAAGAAACACCTAAAGACGAGTCACCTTAGAAGGAGAAAACCTTTAAAGGGACACTGACACCCCCCAGTTTTTTTTTTTTTTTTTTCATTCTTTGCCAGGCGATTTAATATGGTGTCAGAAGACTACACAATTAATATTGTGCTACAGAGTCCCTATATTTTGAATAAAGTCAAAAAACGCAACTGCTTGAAACCGAAACCGAAACCGAAACCTGCGCACGGAGGTCGGGGTGTGCCGGGAGTCACGTGGCTACACCCGACCGTTCGCTCTTTCCTTTTTTTTTTTTTTTTTGCGCGCAGCAGACGACATGTGATCTGTTTGCCGTGCGATTCCTTTGCAGTTATGTTTGTTCCGCTCGCTGTTCTTCACTTCAATGTGAGGTGTTCTTTACATTGAAGAATTGGAAATGAGCAGTGAGTGCCCGTGGTGAATTCCCGGGATCGGCTATGAAAATAATACCACTAAGATGTTGCGTGAAGAGCTGCCTCACGTGTCCTGCATCCTAAAGTGGCATTGTGCGGCAGAGTCTGCGCAAGTTTCCGAAATATCAACGGGATCGGGACCAATGGCTGGCTGCAATTCCTGTAGAACATTGACGGGCACCTCGCAAAGCGGACGCTACCCGATTTATACGCTCTTTGCATTTTGTAGAAAGTGACTACATTGAGTTCGCAGGTGTCAAAAAGGGAATGCCATACCACTTAGTTGAGCAACGTTTCGTCCACCACATTTTTTTTTTTTCAGTGATAATTGTAAAAAATTAAATGTAAATATCGCAAAATGATTTTAGAAAAAACGACCTGTGTCCGCTGCGTGTGAAACAGACATCTTTCCAATGAGCTACTGGGGAAACTCTTCGTAGCAATCCAGCCGGTCAACTGTACGTTGGGAAGTTTGCTTCCGAATTCCCTCCAGCAGAGGCACTCCCGGCTCGAAGTCGGGCAACACCACGCATTGGCCACATTCGCACTTAGTAAAGAAACCGTACGCGTGCGTATTCAACTCGAAGTACGCACTTCGTGCTTGACGTTTGCGCGAGCGATATCTTCAGCCACGAGAAGGGGGCGACGGGTCGGTGACGTCTTAGTGCAAATAGGCTTGGTCGCCGGGCGTGTCGTACGGGATGAATACTAATTCTTTTGATCGGTCCAAAATTTTTCTTTCAAAGGAAGACAGACTTCGCATGTACCGCGAACGATAGTTCTGAAGTAGAGGTCCCACGCCCATCGTCCGCTGCCATCGCCGTCCAGCCCGCGAGCCCCACGATACGCAAAACGACGCCACGCTGAGAGTTATGCAGTGACCGCACAGTATGCTTCTGGTTTTCTCTGCAACTTGTTTTTCAATCAACGTATTTGCAGCTTTCTAGAAGCCAGAAAAAAGGGGTTTCATATTTTTTTATATATTTAATCTTTAGTGTGTGCCTTCAATGACCCACGACTTTGATTAAATTTGGTCGTTGTGTCTAAACCTTCGAAAACGGTACGTGACCACGGAGATTAGAGTGAGCGCGACTCAAACCGGCCAGCTCTCGAACGGCGGTTTTCGGACGGAAAGAAACCAAATTTCGAGCCGCAAATTCTGTTCTGGGTAGTTGGGCTCCCCATAGGTCACGTACAACTAAAAACCTCGGCGAGCATAAATACACTGTCAGTGTCCCTTTAAACTTCACGGAAAGAGACCTTCATCTACGGCTTCATTTATTTTTTGTTGGCCCGGTACAGAGAGCGCCCACTTAACTGTCCGCGAAGCTGCTTCTTTCTTCGGAACCACACACCTTATTATTATTTTTAATGCGAGATCATTAACTGTGCCATGGTGCGAACCGACGTCAACAGCTTTTGAAACCGCGAAAAACGGCACCTTCGCCTGTACCAATAGAAAGGAACCTATCGTCTGTAGCAGAAATATGATGGATAGGCTCCCATTGGCTGGAAGGCGTCAAAGTTTCAAGGATTGAGGCTGCCATTGGCTCTCGCGCGCGTGGTTTCAAGGAACGCCACCAGAGAAACCCTCTCCATGGCGGCGCAGCGCACGAAGCGACCCTAAGGCCCCTGTATACACGAACTCAGCTCGGCTACGTCACGCCGCGGTGGTGGCGCGTCGGGCGCACTTCCGGTCTGGGGCGGTGGGCAGAAGTCGCCGTGCGAGACATGCATTCCTGTGTTCTTTAGGGAGAAACCAGACAGAAAACCTACCTTCTCGTGAAAATGCTGCGACGGGGGCTGTACAAAGAGAGTCTGGAAACGTTTGAAAATCAGTTTTCATGTGTTTCTGCCCCCACCGTTCGTCTGAGAACGTGGATAGTAGCCATGAAAAGGGCAACCCAGACGCTGTCGAACTACGATTGCTTGTGCGGGCAACCCTTTGTGGTCGCCAGATGCACCTGTTTTGTTCCAACATGAACGAGAGGAGAAAACCGCCAAGTTGTCCGGACCACCCGCGGGCTCAGTGCGCCTTCAAATTCACACGGCCGCCTGATCGTTCAAACTTTCGTCTGCTCTTTCAATCTTGTCTGCTCTTTGTCGTCTGCTCGTTCAAACAAAAGCGGCCCGTAGACCAAACTTTGACCCGGTCATTGCAATACGAAGTATTTGCAGGCCTCAAAAGACTTAAAGGGGCGGGGCAACGATATTCAATTGGAATGTTTTTCACTTTACACGATCTTACTGGTACTAGTGGGACTTAAGGATACTCGCACGCAACGCCACTGGCCAAGAAACGCCTTTGTTGCGGTGTAATCTCAAGGACAAAAGCGATCATTTTCATTCAATCTCTCCATTGCAAAATTTGATGACGTAACGTGGGGATCGCAGTACACCCCAATGACGATATTTGAATGCGGTTCATAGATTGGACCCGAGAATTGCGTGGGCACTCGATTTGGGCTCGTGATAATTACTAGCTCGAGAAGCATTCGGGTAGTGGCCCGTGTCCAGTCGCTGCAACGACGACAATAGCCGAGCCATAACAATGTCTGGAACTCAGCGCGTGTCCTGTGTTTTGCCAACCCCAGCGCGTGGCTATGATCAAAATTGGCGGCATATAGTCGGCTCCAGATCACGTGGCCGCTTGTTCTGGCTGCGAGTTGAGGGGGTAAACGCTGCTCGTTTTTCTTTAATTTTTTTTTTTTTGTGACTTCTATTGCGTGGGGTGAAAAACGAACGCGTGTTTCATAGGTCATTAATGTCAGGGATCCGTTCTAAGCGGTATTTGCGCAAAGTACAAAAATTGTTGCATCGCCCCTTTAGAGGAGCGGTGCAACGATATTCAATTGGAATGTTTTTCGCTTTACACGAGCTTACTGGCACTATAGGGAGTATTCACTGGCGGCCATAGCCGTGTGCGCGACTGCTGAGCGCGTGCTGACGGCGAGCTTCCACAGTTCTTTTGCAACGTGCATTTCACACCAACAAGATTGCCGCTCTTAGCAGCTTATTAGTGTGAGCTCGTTCCGAGCATGCGCTCTAAACAGTGACCTCAAATATGGCGTCCAGTGAATACCCCCTATACTCTGTTTCACCTTGTGTTGTACCGCAGGAAAGGCTACAAGCGCGAGCTCCTTGCTCTAGGGCACATCTTGGCGGCACAAGCTCTCGTGCACCAAGGACAGCAGCCAACGCTATGAGCTCGCGCTTCTAGCCTTTGCTGCGGTACAACATAAGGTGAAACAGAGTTAGTGGGACTCAAGGTTACTCGCACACAACGCCATTGGCCAAGAAACTCGTTTGTTGCGGTGTAATTTCAGAGACAAACGCGTTAATTTTCATTCAATCCCTCCTTTGCAAAATTTGATGACGTAAAGTGGGGATCGCGTACGCCCATATGACTATATTTGAATGCTGTTCATAGATTGGACCCCAGCATTGCGCGGGCACTCGATTTGGGCTCGTGATAATTACTAGCTCGAGAAGCATTCGGGTAGTGGCCCGTGTCCAATCGCTCCCTTAGCAAAAAGTGGCCGTACTTGAAATGAAGTTGAAATATATTGAATATGAATATTCATTTTGTATTCATTCTGTATTATTTTGTCCGCATTCGAAATACGCGCGTAAGGTTTTCATAATACATCATAAATATCAATCAAAAAAGATTTTAGATATACCAAAAATATAATTCCTTCCTCTTCAGGATGCCATATGTGTATTAAAAACCGGCTACACAATTTTTTTATTTTTTTTTTTCATTCCCGATTTTGTTAGTAAATGGTGTACCTGTGGCATTTGAAGGCACTACTAAATACATCCCAGAAATACACATTAGAAACGAACACAAACACAATGACGCACTGAACACCTGAATCACAGTCCCGTTGACTGCTCTAGAGCCTTATATAGCCTACATATTGAAGGTAATCATTTGGCCAGTGACCCCCTCTGCACTTATTAAGGCTCCGAGTATCCGATCTTCTCCTCAGGAGTCTGTCAAAGGGGAAACAGTGTTTTGACGTTCGTTGACGATATCTCTTACAAAAAAGCATTGGTACAACTAATAATAATTCGGCGCAGTCGCTAAAACAATATCCGCAAAAACGGCTCCTAGAAGAACTTGTATTGCTTTTCTGCATAGCACCACTCAGGACAAAGCGAGTCAAGGCAGTTTCTTCACTTTAAAATAGTTATTTTGCTTTTCTTTACTAGTTGACTGTTTAATACATTATTTATTGAGTATTAAGTAAGCTGTGCCGAGTGACCGCGGCGCTAGGTTCTGGCCCTGGACATGAATGCATCGGGGGTGGCAGCCGTCTACCTCTACTGCGCCACCCTCCGGAGCCGCTGCCTTCACCGAAGCGAGCGACCGCTCCGCCAAGCGCCAGGACTTTGCCATTAAGAATGTGCATCGGACGGCCCGCCGAGCGTCACCTTGGCTCTTTGGCCTGCTCGCCCGTGCCGTCACCGGGCCTCCAGGACTCGCGCGGCGGATCGGAGGAGCAGGTCGTCCTCATCATGCACGGCGTCTTCGTCACCGCCGAGCCGCCAGAGCTTTCTCAGCCCCAACGCACAGTGGGGCCGGCGGACGCCACCCTGGAGAGCTTGCCAGGACACTTCTGCCAGCTGGACGAGGGACCGGCCCAGCGAGCAGCCCACTGGGAAGCACTGGGCCCACATCGCCCGCAACATCGGCCCGCGTCCTCACCCTCGGGCTTTATTTCACATCGTCAGCACCTCTCTGTCATCTTTACGTCGTCGTCCTCCCCTTGTGGATATCATCTCATAATCACCATCACTAGACGTGGAACCGCGGGCCTCCATGGTACGGGCTGTTGCCTTTCCGCGGTGCCACGGCTCTCCTGAGCCAATAAAGATTATTATTATTATTATTATTATTATTATTATTATTATTATTATTATTATTATTATTATTATTAGGGTCGTTAACATCATTATATGAAAGTCACTACTCACATCACATGCAATGATGAGTATACACATTCAGTGAACTAACATTTTGCTAACACAACCACGCCAAACATAGCTGCTCACAGCACTTGCTGAAGCTTTCCAGCATCAGCAAGTGTTGTGGTTGTAGTTCCCGAACCCCGTTTGTGATTGGTGTGCAAGAAACTCATCAGGTGTCTTCTTGATAGAAAAAAGAAAACAATAACATAAACTGTGCTGGTTTATCAGTGCGATGCTGCGCAACTCAATATTCAAATGTATTTAGGCACTTCAGTGTACTCCACATTTGCTTGAAGTGAACTTCTGAAAGGCAAGCTTTTTGCAATACTTTGGTAGTTTAAGTCAAACTACCAAAGTATTGCAGTCAAAAGATACTTGGAGTAGAACACAACAGTATTTACGATTTCCAGGTATTTTAAGAGTATTCTGCACTTATTTTTGATCGCTGCATTTTTATTAGGGTTGGAGTATATTTTGCATGAAATAAATAAATATTTTAAGAAATCTACGTGAAAGGTATTTTGTGCCTACTAATTTAGTTTTTTACGTATTTCAGAACGCATGAAGGGAACTTCAAATGTAGTTTAAATAAACGTATTTTAGAAAGATTTTTAGAAGTATATTTTAGTACTAAGTAAAAAAAAAAAAAGAAGTGTATATTTTCGGTCGATTTTTCGTGTACTTACAATTATGAACTGTACTTCAAATACACTCAAATTAGAATGTGGTATATTTCAAACGTATAAGTTTTCGCTAAGGGCTGCAACGACGACAATAGCCGAGCCATAACAATGCCTGGAACTAAGCGCGTGTCCTGTGCTTCGCCAACCCCAGCGCGTGGCTATGATCAACATATAATCGGCTCCAGATCACGTGGCCGCTTGTTCTGGCTGCGAGTTGAGGGGGTGAACGCTGCTCGTTTTTCTTTAATTTTTTACTGGGACTTCTATTGCGTGGGGTCAAAAACGAACGCGTGTTTCATAGGTCATTAACGTCAGGGATCCGTTCTAAGCGGTATTTGCGCAGAGTACAAAAATTGTTGCATCGCTTCCTTTAAGTATATAGGCTCGGTGGAAACAGTAGATACAAGATATTGATCATTGGTACCAGTGGCCATCACCGACTTGTTATGCTTGGTCTGTTCCCGCGTCCAATTTTCTGTATCGACGTCGATCATCGCCGCTACCTTTTACACTTTTGCAGCACGAGCGACGTCGCGACCGAAAATAGCTAGAAGAATCTTATTATGGTTTTGGCGTCCATTCTGCTGCGTTCATGCAAATAAATCGCCGCACGTCAAATTATTTACGCAAAGTTTAGCGGCGTACCGAGCCTTGATAATTTCGCTAAGGCGATTAAGGTGGTAAGACATTGCTACGAGGACGTAGAATCGAAAATTCCAACGCGAAAAAGAGTATGCAGACTCACACAGACGCCGACAACGTGACATTCCAATGGTTTGTTGACGCGGGACGCGGTGCTCCTTGCCCGCACTCCATTGCGCATGCGTTCGAACTGTCGTCTGCTCTTTCAAACTTGTCTGCTTTTTGTCGTCAGCTCGTTCAACCGACAGCGGCCCGTAAACCAAACGTTGACCCGGTAATTGCGATAAGAAGTAAGTGCAGGCCTCAAAACACTTTTGAAGATTGGTTGGGGTAAGTAGGCTATGTGTAAACAGTAGATACAAGAAGATGTTGATCATTGTTACCAGTGGCCATCACCGACTTGTAATGCCCGATTCTACTTGCGGTTTTCACTATCGACGTCCACCATCTCAGGTACGGACCCAGCTTTTGCAGCCTGACCGACGTCGCGACTGAAAATAGCGAGCAGAATCTCATCGTGGGAGTCAGGCTTTAGCGCCCATTCTGCGGCGTCCACGTGGAATGAATCGCCGCACGTCACATTATTCACACGAAGTTTTGCGGTGTAACGAGCCTCGTTAACTTTGCTGAAGCCGCTCAAGTAGTCAGACATCGCCAGGAAGACGTAGAATCAACAATTCCAACGCGAAAAAGAGCACGGCGACTCGTACCGACGCCGACAACAACGCAATTCAATGGTTTGTTTATGAGCGACGGCGAGCTTCTTGCCCACCGTCCACCGCGCATGCGCCGCGCCGGTGGCGTCCGCTAGGGGTGCTCCGGTTTGTTGTAAACATTAGGTAAACATGAATTCCTCCTCTCCCCGCGTTTTTCTCCTTTCCGCCGAAGGCAATCCTCCTTGCCCTCCTTCCGCGCCACGCCCCCCCCCCCCCCCGCCACCATGTCTGAGCGAGGTCCACAAGGCGCGCGTAGGCGCGCGCCTGTGTGCCGGGCACAACCGGGTGCCGGGCAATATATGTTGTTGCATATACGGCAAACTAGTTGTTTTTTTTTTTTTTTTCATATGAAGTTAGTTTTGTATTTCAACGTGAAGAAGCTAGCGTTTGTGAACCTTTATTTGAGTTATAAAGCACGGGAAGATGCCTCTATCGGCCAATATAATGCGGAGGGCAAGTTTGTCTGCTTCTCGCGCAGGGGGTACCGGTGACGTCAGAACGCCGTGCCCTGATTGGATGATCGCGGCCCCCCTATCTGAGCGTCGTCTGCTCCTTTGCAACGTCGTCTGCGTCTGTCTTACCTTTCCTGCGACTTTCGGAAGTGCAGAGGCCAGATTCACAAAACCATGTTACGCCGAAAGAGTGCGTAAGACAAAACGTGAGAACAAATTCGTATTCACGAAACGAAATTATCGTAAGTTTTGCTCAGGTTACGACGGAATCCTACGACGATCAACTCAGTATGGCCGACAGCGTCGCTCAGTTACTTGGTCGCGACGACCAACGGACGTTTATTTTTGTACGTGTACTTCTCACGCGTCACGACTACAAGCAGCAAGAAAAAAAGTAAAAAGTACTTGAAATAAACCACGACGAACAAGAACGCTGGATCCACAAACACCAGGGAAATGCTCCAACGGCCACGATTCCACTGACCCCGTCCAAGCGAGCTCGGCAGATAGGCCTAGCAGCGGCGCAGCGGTGCTCCGACGGACCTTGGCCAAGACCGTCTGCCCACGACCGCCTGGCGTGCTGAATGGAATATGCCCGCGCGACCCTTGTGAACCCTTCAATCTCTTCCTCTTGTCATCGCCTCGTTTTCCGAAGCAGCGGCGACTCTCGCCGGTGAAAAAGCGGTGAATCTCCGACAGACGCAGGAAAGGTAAAGCAGCCATCGCTTTGACTAGCAGTCGTAAAGCAGACGACGTTAACTGCACCAACCCGCCGACGCCGTTTAAGAGTGAGGAGTCTCGCCGCACACGCAAGGAGGGAAAAAGTATTTGGGAGGGAACTTGCGGACACTCTCGCTTCTTAGCAGACAAACCTCGGCGCCTCGGGACACCTCGCCAGCGAGTCCCTTGACTTCCCACCTTGATGCGCGTCTGCTAGTTGTTCGACAAAAACAACGTACCGCTCGAGTTATTTCGTCTCCCCTCTCTGAAAGGCGAAGTCGAGCTCGCTCGTAAAGACCTGCACTTCCGAAAGTCGCAGGAAAGGTAAGACAGACGCAGACGACGTTGCGAGCAGACGACGTTGCGAAGGAGCAGACGACGCTCAGATAGGGGGGTCGCGATCAGCCAATCAGGGCTCGGCGTTCTGACGTCACCGCTACCTCCTTTCTCATGCGCAGAAGACGAAAATGAGCCCACTTGCGAGGCGTATAGCGCGTGCAGAGTTGGAATCGCTCGGGCGTGAAGACAAGCTTTCTTTAATTCCGCTATACGCGAACAATTAAAAAAATAACAATGTTGTTGAGTATTTTGGGACAACGGCATGCACTGCGAAAATATATTTCGTTTACCCGTTTATCGCAGCAAAAACTGAGAGCACCCAGGCGATACAAGGCACCTCTTCCTGCGTCTAAATAGAGTTTCGTGGGCAGGGACTGCGTTGCTAGCGGGAGCTCGTGCCGTCGCTTTCAGCATGGATTGTGCACACACCCGCAAGTCTCGCAATCCTTAGCGTAGGCTCTACTAAAGCTTTTAGTACCTTGAACGAAGTGCATTTGGAGAATCGGCATCGCTCGAGTTAGGCTAATAAAAGACACCACTACGCGTGCAAAACAAGGGCTTTTCGGTAATTGTTAGCATCACCGATCGTTTTGTCAATCCAGCAGCTTGGTTTACTTTATACACATTTTATAGACATCAAATACTACCTGCAACTGTGCACATGCGCGCGGAGGAATATGCGACGTCTGCTATTTCCGTGCTTTGTGCATATACACTCACTGGTATCCCCTCCATAAAAATAAAAAGATATAGCGCGGGCTCGGTTGCTTTGCCAGCGCGTTTCTCATTTATTACATATATTAGTCAGGCCCTTTCATTCTTACTGTTTCGAGATATTGCTTTGACGTGCTCACGCGCAAGGTAAAACCCTTGAGTTCACACTCAAAGCGTATAAGCTTTTCCGCACACCCGCGGGCGTACCTTACTGCGTAAGTCACCAAATGAGGACAGAGATATCCTTCAGCAAAGCCTTCAAAAGACAAGAGTATTTTTTTTTATTGTCAATAATTGTTGTTTTATTAATCACAGAAGATAAATCACACACAAAGATGAAGACAATAAAATATTTATTGCTACAAGGCAAAATAGTATTGCACATTCGGAAGTGGTCGGTGTGAAAAAAAATGGAAGGAGCATCATATGGCTTGAGTTTCTTGAGGCCAGTCTTTGCGAAGATCACTGGCTGAAAGTGATCGTTCGTGAAGTGATCCTGAAAAATAAATGCAGCATCGCATATTTTAGTTGTCATTTGTAAAGCACCAATCGCGGAAATATGTTGCACAAGCAAAATCGCGAGGTGCTCGATCGTTGGTAAGCCCCCTTTCACTGCCGCAATATGCACGCGGTAACACTACAACCCTCTTTATTTTAGTGGCACCAAAGTCTCTGACGAATCGTTCTTAACTCGGCCAAGTCAATGCAAGCGAGCTAAGAGCGAGCGAGTCAGTTTCTTTTATCAAATACGCGGGAAAACACTTGTCAAAGTTCTTCATGCCCATAATTTTTTTCCGTGTTTATCTCGTCTAATGATCGTACTAGGCGATCTTCATCGGCGAGACCGAAAGAGACAGGTGATACGATTAAGAGTTTTAAAATCACTTACCTCGCAAAGTCTCCCTCGGAGGCAGTCGAAACTTTTCAACCGATCCGGTTGGCAGTGTTGCAGTTGGGCGGTTGGTGAAAGTAGCCAAACCGCAGGACAAAAGTAGTCAAAAGCAGCCATTTACTTTGTCTTGGCGCCAAAAATGTCGCCATTGTTTTTTGTAAAAACGAGTCGTCATACGAACTGATAAGCTAAGGCTATTTACAGCCTTAATCAACGTGAATAAACGCTCCCATATCTAGAGTAATTGAGGGTAAGTTTTTTTTAAAAAGCTCGATTGGAACGTCAAATGTGGAGGTCGATCGTTTTCTCTTGCAGCAGCAGCCCGAACTTTAGTCTCAGAATCGCCAAAAGATCATCCAACTTCATCTGTTTCTCAATTACGTTTTTGTTAGTGAAACTTGAGAAAACACGCGCTCAGAATCCGCATTCGATACTGGAAGCGACACGAGTATCAGCGCACCTTCTGCGAGGCGTGGAAAAGGGCGCATTCCAGAAACGCTCCTGTAAGCGGCCGCTCAGTATCATGATAGCCGGGAAGTGTCAAGTCTTTTTCTTGTCATGTTTAAAGCCCGTAGTAATGCCTAGAAATGATACCGCGTATCATTTCTTGGCCTGTTAAAAAACAAAAGCGAACAACAAAGTTTGCCAAAAAAGACTCATTCTAACGCAGCTGTTGCTTCCGTTTATATCATGTTTGTGAACTTGTATTTCACTACTCTTCATTATCGTTATAACCAGAACGTGCCGCGTCTTTTTATAATTTTTTTAAGGGTATTTGTAATTTCAGAAATTATGTCGTCGTTCTGCCCGAGTATGAACATTCTTTATACTAAAAATTCGCCAGAATGTAAAGTAAAAGTAGCCAAAAAGGCCAAGGAGCCAACTTAACATTTTTGTCGCCAGACCGTGCTCAAAAGTAGCCAATTTGGCGTAAAGTAGCCACCAACGGCAACACTGCCGGTTGGGCCCATTGTCTTCGTCGCTGAAGATTTTCTTTTCCCGTCGGGACGGCAAAAAGCTTCTTCCCTTTCGCAATGCTGTTTGTGCAATCCACAGCGCAGCATGATGGCATCGCGCTGCCGCCGATGTCGTGGTAAAAAAAATAAAAAAAAACTACGGCCGAACGTAAGCAACGGAGTCACCACTACGCCTCGCCCAGCGATGGCGCCGGTTTCTAGCAGACCACCGAATCGCGCGGGATCACTGTTTCCAAATCATAAGAAAGAAAAGTGGCGAAAAGGCTACCCCAAAAATAGCTAAAAGTGGCTAAAGTTTCCAGAAATATGCTCAGAGTAGCTAAATTTACCCAAGTCTTATTGAAACATAGCACTTCTATCAAATGAACATTTAAACCAGTTGATACACATTGGAACAATATTTATTTCTCATTGCACCGCCGTTTGGTAGTGGATTTTTGGAAGAAATATCGATAAACTCACCAGATTCAGAAGCAAAGTTACCAGTTCTGACTAGTGAGCCTAAAACAGGGAGGATTCAACTCAAGTATAGCTGAAGTATAAAATTGCAGGTATGTCGCGCTGAAGGGAACAACTCCCAACAAACGTTCAGAAAATCCTCTGCTAGAACCGAAACACGACTCCGCGCCCCTAAATTCGTTCAGACCACACTGCATTTTGTGCACATCCTGCGTTTAGAAGGAGTTAATTGGGTTCATTTACAGATTTGAAATTGAGGCGAAATCATGCAGTTTTTATGGGGGTCAACGTTTGTCTTCAGATCAAGAAACGTGAAATTCCTATTTCCTTCAGCCACGACGCGCAACAATGAAATCTTTCGACAGAAGAAGAAACTATATAAGCCTCGCAAACTTGTCGAAAACTTTAATTACAACCCCTGTTGGCTAAACATATAAAATCGCGTCTTCTTCTTCTGCTGTTCCATAGGAAGATATCGTTCCGATTTTTGCCAGCACTGAGGTCGGTAGTGGTACTCGTGACATTTTTTCTTCAATCTTCAGAGCCCGTTACGAACGAAGAGCAGAGCGTTAAGCGTGTCGAGCTCCAGCCGATTTCGAAGTTTGCTTTTTACAACGTTCATATCGCTGAAACACCTCTCTACGCCAGCGTTAGAAAGAGGCAAAGAGAGCACTGTCAAGGCAAGAGAAGACAGTTCTGCAAAGGGGTTTTCTCCTTGGGCCTCTTTGTACGAGCTCACCTCTGCCCAGAACTCTTCTGTTTAGTTGGTA